>OZ020540.1:632907-1080698 GCA_963971435.1 Lasius platythorax
CAGATGCGTGTCCATATCATTCAAGGCTTGATCAATAAATGCCAATTTCCTGGCTTGACTCTTCGGTACGCCGTGCTTGGTTACTAGCGCTAAATGAGTCACAGCCAATACCAGAGCTGCCACTCTGGCCTCTAGCAACCTGGCATCCAGTGGTGGATACAGACTGCGGACAACATCGTCTACGCGAGGTGGTATACGTCGGGCAACCTGAGCAAGAATAAAATGCAATAATTTGGTAGAAACAACACAGAAAAAAAGCATCCAATGCTTGCACGTACATCTACTATTTCCAAAGGGACAGTATTACTGTTGACAGTTCCAGCAATAGTGGTGAGACTGGCTGCAAGAGCATGGCAAGATCGAAGCACTGCTATGCAAGGTGGAGCCAAGCCGGTAGCATCGTCTACCCATCTAGAGTGCAAAAATATTATCTTTTTAATGAACTGTGTAACACTTAAATTTTCACAAAATTAATCAACACAGTAAGGAAATAAATAATGCAAACAATCTATCTTGTTAAATTTTATAGCTTAAATTAACTTAATTTTATCAAGATGTCAGAAAACTAATGCAAATTTGAATAAAAATAAGCTAATGTGAATATAATGTTATCTATTGATAGCACTATATCAACAGCGTAGTGTTTCTCTACTGTTTATTAACTCTTCACACCTTTCAGCACCTGCCAGCCACTCTTCACTCTCCCATACATCCAATCCTAAGCCAGTGATGGTCTCTCCTTCGAGCAGATCAGAACTTAGCTCTGCAGAGTCCTTCTGATTCTGAAAATGAGTAAAATGATTGAATTCCTACCTAGGACAGTTTGATATCAAATCCCGTTATCAAACTCACATAATAGCAACGTTGCCTGCGACAGATGACCAACAGTACCAGGAGTGCACCAAGGAAGAGCGCAGCTAATGCACCCAATGCAACTGCGACCACCGTCTCCATACCAGTGGCAGTGACCGGTGGTCCAGCATTGCTCATGGATATCGAGGAACTCATAGTATCTGACGCGAGAATAGTAGCGGCTACCAATCGACGATCTGGCTACGAATCGAAGTGACAAAACTATCCGAAACAGGAGACAACCATTGGACTTACATTGACATTTGAAAGAAAAATGTCAACAATCGCGTAGAGGACTTGTCGTCATCCACTCTCCCGGAGACGACGGTGAGAGGCGGAGACTGTCACGAATCTTAAGCTCCGTTCACTGTATACGGTGAATGAGAAGAGCTCGACAGTTGGTTAACACAACACGGCGTTACGTAAGAGCATTCGAACTGGCATCAACAGATGATCGGAGCATTACGGAGTAGTTGGACCAATCGGGCAGACTTCATCGAGAGAGATGCTCTTTACGTTCCCGCGCGACAGCTGGCAGCTGTCAAATTTCGCCTCGCGTTCCGTCAAAACGCATCATTCATCTCGTCATGGGCGCCGTTTTTGGGGGGGTGCCATGCCATAAGCCATAACGTCGATGAACAAATCGAAATATAGGCCGGCACGACGCATGATGTTTAGTGATGTTTTATATATTATATTTGACGCGCGCAAACGTTATTGCAACGCCCTCTATCGGTGTATCGTGGAACTATTTCTTGCACAAGTGCGTTCGAAAATTCTACACGGGATAAAAAATAACCACCATTGAGGGCAAATCCCGTTGTTCTGCCCCTTCCCGCATAATTCCTGGGTTGTGTTCAGAAATTCAACTCCGGGTTAAAAAGTTACTCTCTTTCTATAGTATATGTCACGTATATTATAGACAATAGAGTAACTTTTTAACACGGAGTTGAATTTCTGAACACCACCCTGATATCCCGAAAACCTACATCTTACAGATGATATCAATGAGGAAACACATACCGGTAATAAAAGAATGGTATTTGTTTGTAACATTTATATATTTAATCAAAATTAGTATTATTATTAGCAATTGGCTAAATATTAAAACATCAATAAATTTCTTGATTTCTTGATAATCTAATTTGTCTACATTTATCTTGTCCAAAATATTTAATTAGATTCTTTTATATTTGATCATTTAATCAAGGTTTTATATTTGATCATTTGATTAAAAAAAGTGACCGTTTCTTAAAAGTTTGAAATAGCGTTGAAATAGTTAATAATTGGTGTCTTTTTACATAATAATAAAAAAATCAAAGTAATATGAATTTACCACACTTTCTTTTTTAAGCATTAAAACTTGAACAGAAAATATTTTACTTCAAAATAAGCAAAAAGTTCTGTGTACATATTATGTGTCGATTGTTGAGCGCCATTTTGAACAAATTTCTTTAACTAATATAATAGCTGCGGTACATTTTTATTAACATGTATAGAATTATTAATATTTATCGTTTGACATATGCAAAGAAAGATTAGATTAGGAATGATGAATTATATAGTTGGAAATATTGTTATAAATAATCCTGAGATGTACTGTGTTGCATCGCAAAAGTACAAAGGTAAAATTGCAAAGTGATTTTCGATAAAAAAATTTGTTTGAAATATTACAGTTTTTCCCGCCAGTGTGGTAACACTGCGCGCAAGCGGCGCAAGCGGACGAATTCATTGGACTCCGGTGAACCTCGTCATATGTTTTCCATTGTCGCGCGACAGCTCGCAGCTGTCAAATTCCGTGCATCGCCGATGATTGTATGATCCCACCCGAAACGCACATTTCTCGTCCAACATCTTCCGCTCCGAGTAACTTCAAGAACGGTGGTGCTTTGATTTATCGTCGTTCTGTTGCACGTTTGTCCTTGTCATCCTGCACGACGTAACCTGCTTCACGCGACGTCTGCGTGAGAAATCTTCAAAGTCTCGGAGTAACATTATCGTCCGCGAATAAACCCCGCTAAGAGAGATTGTCGTGGTAGCTGGTTCCACGTGACATTCGCAATGCGCAAACATTTCGCAATTCGACGTTGCTGAGACAGCAACGAAAAAGCCAGCTCGTGAAATATATATTGTCGGATATTGCGAAACGAATTATAGGTGCGAGTCGTGAAGATTTTTGATAAGCTGGGCGACAAATATACCGCGACGAGCGTAAGAAACTGGGAGATAACGTTCGTTCGGAGATAACACTGGGCTTTATGGTAAGGATGAATAGAAAAACCAACAGTGCGACGGCCAGATTGAAACAGGATTATTTGCGACTCAAAAAGGATCCAGTACCGTACGTCCTTGCGGAACCAGTGCCTTCGAATATATTAGAATGGTAAGTGTTTTATCCTCGATATCCTGATTTGAATTTACTATTTGTTGGTTTCGAGTACAGAGTGATTAATACACAACTACTTGTTTTAGGCACTATGTGGTCATAGGACCAGAAAAGACTCCGTACGAAGGTGGTTTTTATCATGGGAAGCTCATATTTCCAGGAGAGTTTCCGTTCCAACCGCCTAGCATTTATATGACCACTCCAAATGGTCGATTTAAAGTCAACACGAGATTATGTCTATCCATTTCTGATTTCCATCCCGATACATGGAATCCAGCGTGGAGCGTTTCTACTATCCTTACAGGCTTGCTCAGTTTTATGGTGAATATCCATATCTAAGTATCTAGAAATAACTTGAAGAATATTGTCGAAAAATGATTTTGTATGCTTAATAATATTGTATTTACAGATTGAGAAAAGTCCTACGCTTGGTAGCATTAACACAACAGATTACGAGAAGAGGCAGCTAGCTGCACAGAGTTTAGAATACAATCTGAGGGACAAGATGTTCTGCGAGCTCTTTCCGGAAACTGTTGAGGTATTCCATTGTATACTGTAAAACATTCATATAAACTATTATATCAATATGTTATTACTGAAAGAGAATATTATTATTAGAATGTTCTAATCTGATGTGAGATTGCACGTGATAATATTGCAGACGATCAAAACCGAGTTAGAACGTCGAAAAGAGCTCGAGAAACAAGCGAGGCATCAATCCACCGCATCCGAAGTCTCTTCCTTGATACGAGACCAGTTGCAGAGAGAGCAGAGTCCATTGCATAGCGCACTGGCCAATCTCGTTGTTATTATCGGCTTCGCGGCATTCGCGTACACAGTGAAATATGTGCTGAGGAGCATAGCTATGGAATAAATCGGAATGTGAATTTCAAGTCACAACGAGCACGAAATGGGAGAGCCATGACGATCATATGCGTACATTTTGACACGACGAAGAGCATAAGAAAAAGATAGTAGGCTCCCATAATATTTGCCTGTTAACCTACCTTTCGAATCTGTGCGGCATTCAGTTTTGCACGGTTCGGAGAACTTTTGCCAGTGAAACCTTTGAATAGTTTGATAGATTTTTATATCAAAGTTGATTGTAAGATACAAGCTGTATTATAACCGCGAATTCTATTCAGCTATTCATCAATGAGGAAGAGTCATCGTAACCTCTCTTAATTCGATTGAGATGTGTAAAAGATGAAACAATTTAATCGTAGTGGCTTCCTGCCTTTTTTATATCGGATTTGCACTCTCTAGTATGACATGTAATTAGAGGAACTAAGTTTCTTCGCTTATGGTGCTGCAACATCCTTTCATTGAATTTTCTACACTTTTAATTAGAGTCAAAATATATCCAGAGAGAGATACGCATTTTATGCAATACATCTGCCTAGTCTTGTTACAGAGAATCTCTTGGATAGAAATGCACAAATTTATTGCACTCTACAATGTGCCAATGAGAGTAAGTAAAAATGTAATTGAATCAGATTTGCTTGGTAGCTTGACTTATTCCATTCATTGAATGAGTCTATTTTGTAAATAGATATAAGAACAAAGAGGCACATCATATAGAGATAGTCTCGATACCAATATAACATAAAATTCAATCTGCCGAATGTAATTGTATTCATTGCATCATCAGTGACTGTCTCGAGACTCTTTAAAAAAAAAAATTGTTCAATTAACCTTCTCGCTACGAATAGCGTATGTATGTACATATGATGTGTTATGTATATACACACACACAATATATATATGTATATGCCCTTTAATAGCGAAATTTATGAAAACATATCTAAAGCCAGCGGCACATGATACGTTTTTTCCTACTGGATTGCTTGCGATCTAGTAAATTACTATAATTGCACCACGCAAAATTTCTAGTAATTTACTAGATCGCAAGCAATCCAGTAGGAAAAAACGTATCTTGTGCCGCTGGTTTTACATTCATACATTATAATCAATTTATTACATTTATTTTTGCACATAAGATGCCATTGTCAATTAAAAATTGGGCAACACTTAGAGAAAACATCGTAACACAGTTTGATATTCAACAATATATGTCATAATATTTATATGGCAAATTTTTTATTATTTCGAAATGTTTGATACATTCGATGCGCCATTTTTATTAAATCGAGGTAAATACTGGTGTTGTGTTGCTAATGCCTTTTGCATCGCAAATGATAAAGCGTTTCATAAGTCATTAGCGTAGAATAGTAATTGTTTCATATATAACGAGCACTTTTAGTTTCAAGTGCGCTGTAGCGAAAGGGTTAATATATTTTTCATTTGTATATTGCTTATAAATGGCTCGTAGAATTATTTTTTTTCTTTTGGACACGAATTTCTTCCATTTAAATGTTTCCAACGTTTCTTCCTTAATTGACACAAGAAAAATGTTTACAATGTGTGCAGGTAAATTCACGCTCTTCCATGATTATTATTTATATAATATTGATAAAGGAGTAAAATTTTCTGTAACTTTTTTGGATAAATGTTAAATTATAATTTAACTGTACTGAAGATAAAACCATAACTAATTTTTGTATATTTATTAGCGACTCATTCTACGAGCCACAGTTTTGGATTTTATTATATGTAATCCTCCAACAGTGATAAAATAATTACAATGTTTATATATATGTATGCTTATACATATTCTATCATCATATGTGTAAACATGCGTAGATATTGTAATTATAACGTAATTACGACAAAATGTAAATATAACATGTTATTATTATTGCTAAGCATATAAGCGTGTGGAATATAGTTTACTTACCTGAGAGGATGTTTCAAGATTTGTCTCATTGAAGATTCAAGATCCAAGATCCAAGATCCGTTCAATCCTTTGCGTCGCATCCAATTTTATTCACTTTTATATTTCACATTTAAAGAAATACGTGCAATATGTGTTTCAAAGAATGAATATTTTATTGTGGAGAACTATAAAACAGGTATTGCGTTTCTATTATTATTTATAGTTTTCGAGTGCACAGATTTTTTGAATTATACGTTTAGGAGATAATTGCATAAAAATAAAAATAATAGAATCTCTTAATTACTTATACAAATATGTTGGAAATTAAGAGATACAACGTGTCCAATTAAAATCCTTGATTCTATATTAGAATTTATTCCATGATGATCGTTATATATCATTGTAAGCAAAATTTTTTTATGTAATGCAGTTATCTTTCTATATTAAAATCATTGTAAAGTGCAATATCACGACAACATAGAAATTTTAAATAAACGGAGAGTGAGAACAGACGATTCTCTTTCTCTCTCTCTTTGCAATTAAGAAGCGATCACGTCTATCGATAATAATTAAGAAAGATAAATGGATTTGAAACATTTAATGAAATATCAATCGTTACATTTTGCGGGTCAAAGAGACAAAAGTGAGATAAATTACATTATTTTGCTTTGAGTTGAAGTAAAGGAACAGCAAGCATTCTCTTATCGTGGCGCGCGGTTTACCATTTCGGTAAACTGTTGGAAATCTCGCGTTGAATGCTTCGTTGTCCAAGTGCGCTCGGGAGGAAGGACATATCCTGTGAACCGAGCGCGCGTCTTCTTGCCGATGTCGTGTTTATTCCTTCTTATGCACCGCAGATAAATCGGGGCAGTTTTCTCTTTCTCCGCGTTAGTATAGCTGTGTTTACATTAACTCTTTCAAAGTCTCGCGGCTGCGTGTGCAATCGTATATATTAACTTTTGGTTCAACTTTTGTGTTTAAACTTGACTTTTGGTTTTTATATTATACGGCTATTATATAATGTATTTGCTTTTATGTCAAATGCGCTTTATTAACAAATTCTGCAACTTTGTGTGAAATATTCCAGAATTTTTCTAAACTAAATTTAACGTGTAGTCTGACAATTTTTCTCGATTAGTAAAACTTTTGAAAATTTCTCGATCGTACATATTCTATTTTAAAGATTATATTTTTAATTTTCGTTTCGTTTTCATTTTACTCCCACTCATAAACTTTACGTAACATCTGTCAAGCTCCATTTTTATCTCACAATTCCTGTCATTTTTTTCTTCTATATTTTATTATATTTTTCTTTTATAGCAAACGGCAAACTGGCCACATGTCGCGGACGTGATGTTGCTTCTTATTCCATCGTCACATTTATATAATCCGTTTTAATCTGAGCAAACAGCCCGCAAAAGAAGCAAACAGCAATTTATCCGACCATGGAATAATAAGGAAGTCGCACCGCAGTCAGCCATTCTTCCATCGAGAAGACGCATCTGTAATCTCACCCTCCGATGCTACTGCTGCTGGCAACACCCTTCCGCATCTATAACGCCCGCCCCTTACGTGTAAATCATCGTGAGAGGCGCCAGGACACTTTTGGTCTCGCTTCGAATCCTGCGTAAATAAGATGCACGTGTCCGCGACAGGATGTCGCGCATATTTGATATACTCTTATTGAAACGATCGGTTTTGAGACTGAGAAGAAAAGTGAACCAAAGTTATTTAATTTGGCAAGAGGAAAATGATGGTAATTGCGCGCCTTTCGCTTTGTAAATTTATATATTTTAGAATAGAATATTTATATTCCTGTTGAAAAAAAATTGATTCAATAATATTCCAAAATATTAAAATTCTACGTTTGTAGAATTTTAATATTATATAAAATTATGTATAAAATTATATGCAAAATTTTTACATCTTATTTCGTGAAACTAATATGTAGCTATCGGAGTATTATCAAATTAAGATCATATCATAACAAGAATTAAATGACATATGATGTTTTTATTGCTTTCAGATTTTTATCACGTACGAGAGAATGCAGCTTTATAGATGACGTTTACTTGATTTATTATCGTCATACATTGTGCCCGGCGAATTTCCAGTTCGGTCACGATTGAAATTCAGAGTTGTCGAGCTTTTATGCATCCGTTCGATACCGGAAACGAACGAAATAATGACTCTCCCGCGAGGGTGATTTAGAGTGTCGTCAATCGGGCCGGAATGGTTCGTGGAATCGTTTTACGCCCTCGTTCTCCGGTGGGTGGGACGAAAAACGACGATGTCTCACGACAGAAAGAGAAGAGGAGCGAGAGCCCGAAAACCGTCTTCGAAATAATTAACTGTAGGGACGACCTCATTACGCGGCTTAATGAGCTGCCAGCGGCGCGTTGCGTCGCGTCCGTGTCGCGATGCTGATACTTGTTCGAGTTTCGGGAGAAAAGAGAGAAATGTTATGTGTGATGCCTTGGTTCGCCGACTGGTAAAAGTAGGTATTGCTTGTATCACGACAGTGATTTATCGAGACCAGAATCGGCACGGTCTGATTTGTCAGTTTAACAAGACGCGCCTTGTCGACGCGTCGAGAATGAGACAATTAGTAGAGGAAAGTTAAATAGTTATAAAATTGGATTGTATGACTTGGATTGTCTTGTGCAACTGACCGCAAATCTCTCATACTAAAAGGAACGAGCAATTAGTTACATGAGAATTTGATACGATAAACTTGTGCCAATTTCGGTCTGAATTTATTCTTTACAATTATTCATAGTCCCACAGACTCAAGTAAGTATAAATTATATTCTGTGTAATAGATTTCTGAGGCTGTGAATAATTGTAAAAAATTATATATATATATATAAAATGTAAAGATTGTAAGATTGTTAAATATATATGTATATATATTAGCAATTAAAGATATTTTAATTTAGCTTTACCATAAATAGTATAAGACATTGTAATGACTTTATTAACTTTTTTAGAACGATAATGAAACTAATTATTGCTTTATTCTGTACAGTCTCTTTCGATGAAGTACTTCGGCCATCAGCCTCCCTCACGATGGATTTTCGCGCGTTTCTATTTCTATCTGCGGCGACGCCTCTCTCCATCCACGTGGTCGCTCTATCACCGCGGGATTCGCACCGGAACCCCGGCACGGTGGTTCCTAGCACAGTATTTACCCACGTTCATCGTAGGAGAGTGCCATAATCCGGCGCGGAACGGTTTACTGCCGGCATAAAACCCGCCGTGGCGTACGAATAAGCGCGCCATCACGGAAGAAGGAGGGGAGAGAGTTGGCCCTATTCAGATATAAATATATATGTATGCAAGTGGAGCACAGCACATACACACACACGCACGATGGAAGGGCGCAACACTTCCACTGGTACTAACGATGGGCGATTCATCATTCTTGGGGAAAACGAAAGGAGTGACAGAGATTGTGGTAATTTAATAGGAAAAGACAGAGAACAGATGTTTGTCTCCGACTGTTGCACTTTTTGGTGCGATTCTTTTCTCTTCCAGTCACGATGCGAAGGTAATTATTTTTTATGCATAAAGATTGTAATCAACAATACGGAACATTTTGAATAAATTGCGAGAAGTTAAACTGGGGTTGGCATTCGAAAGTTTGCAGTAATAATAAATTCTTTAAATCGAATTATAATAAGAATTAAATTAGATGTATAAGCAGAAATTTTTCATTGTCGGATCACGTTGCGTTGCGATCGCGGAGCCATAACAGTAATGGAAGACCTGTCTAACTTTCTCTCACGGGGTGATCCTGGAAATCTGAGAAACCGCGCCTAAACATAGCGACCCACCGCGCACGATGCATGACGCTTTATTTACGAACTCGCGAAGCCGATGGAAATCCTTCCAGCGGCTCCAGACGCCGATTATACTGGAGCGAGCAACTTTTACGAGTTCCGATGTTTAATGTCACTGTTACGTACGCTGTTGCGTTGCCTTTTGTACTCTTGTCGTTACATATACACATCACGTGTGTCGGATATGTCATTACGATAAAAAACGCAGATTTATACACCCAATGTATCCGCTTAGTGTAATAATCTCAATGCTTTGTATCAATAGTGATTGATATTAAATTCCGTCAATTGAAGATTTTGATTAACGCAACTTTGTGTTTTTACAGATCAAGAGATCAGCTAGAGATTTTACAGCTAGAGATCAAGTTTTAATTTTGATCCATTGACTGCTCGTGAAGATAATAAAATGAGACGTATTGCAACGTATTCCCGAATTGCAACAAAGATCTAACGCGTGAGTACAAAATATAATGGCACGGACACATGTATAATTTTGTGTCTATGATCTTTTCAATTATTTTTTCTATTAATTATACATATAACCAAATTGACTAGCTTTCGATAAAAAATTAGTTTTGAAATTCGTGCATATATATATATATATATATATCTTCGATTTATAAAAAATTAAAATTTAGAGTTTTTAATTTGTGTAAAGCAAAGAACTCTTTTCTTTGAGAGAAAATTTATTAAAATGTGCATGAAAAATAAATTTGTCATTAGAGTCTAATTAGTTTTGAAAGGATAACTTAGACATCGATATAAAGTAGTCGAGTTGGCAGTGAGAGAGCAAAACGCTTACAAACGCGTCTCGCAATTTCTCATTCTCGCGCATCAGCATCCTTGGATGCGACTATAGAGCGGAGAGAGGAAAGCCAGCATCCCATCCGATCTTACACGATTGGTCCAGGCAGAACACAATGACATGGCTTTCGACCAATGAAGCGAGCTGGGCGTCTCTGTTCGGGTCCGTTGCTTGCAATAATATTTGCACTGGCACGTCTAATTCCATTAAGGCCGTCGCCGCCGTCGTCGGACGGAGTTTGATAAATTATTTATCGAGACTTTTTCACCCCTTTTTCCTCCCTCGTTCTCCCATCTGTCTATCTCACACGTAACCGCGAACGTATCCTTCTCTCTTTTCTAGATTCCCGTGTGAATTTCCTAATTTATAATCCGAGAGTGTCTGTGTTTCGCAGACGCTCGTTATGCGTGTTTGACATCATAAGCGTTCGCAAGATTACAGAATATATCCATAATTAAAGAGAATTCTTAATTAAAAATTTTTAGAATATCTGTACGACAGTGTACGATAAAGATAAAAGAGCGGCTTGATTTAAAGGGAGGTGAAAGGAAAGAAACATATTACTCTGATATTTTTTCTATCATCTCTTGTCTCATTTATCGCAGCGAGTATAAAAATATTGTACATTACAAATGTGCGAGCGAGAGCGCTCGTATAAATAAGCAAAATGCGAATAGCATCGAGTCGACGGAATGGATATCGAGATATCATCGTCAAAAGCTCCGTTAAAATCTATCACGCAGCTATTTACAGAACACTATTTACGACTGTTACATAGTAACACGTATATACAAATGAAGAAAAAAGATACATAGTGCATATTAACTCGTGATACACACAACGCTCGCTGCTCGCATGGAGATAATAAATTATTGCATTCTTGCTGCAAATTGTACTCGTAAGATTCATTTTGTATATGTATACAATATCTTCGTGCTATATAGTAGTATATAAAAATATATTCAAACTGAATCGTAAAAAGTTGTGAGTATACAACAGTTACAGATTGTAAATTTATGAATTTTATATATTCTGCGTTTATAAAAATACATACATACATTTTATTTAGAAAGTCAAAATTTATACTACTGATGTTTCGAATTATGATAGACGAAGAAATGTCATGAATTACGATATGCTAGACATGCTTTGTTACATTGTTAACTATAGATACAAATTTGCATAGATTGAAACGTAAATATATATAATTAGCATTAAATTCACATAGATTGAAACGTAAATAATTAGCATAAACGCTTACGAAAAGTGCACGCGTCTATATTTGGCAGAAAATACAAAAAAAAAATCACGTAAATATAAAATAAGTGATTACAAATTAAAGCAGATTAATATCGATCAATTCCACAATCGTTATCATCGACATCTCTGAGCCAGCTTTATTCTCGCTCGTGTGCAATTAACGCTCTCGCGTTCAATTAACCGAGATCTAGCAGACGCGCCCAAAATTCGCGCGATTAGTAACCGGTAACCGTAAGCTGAATTTCTTCTTCGCCGGTCTGCTAACGTTAATTGGCCCGGTAAAAACATTTATCAACGTTTCGGTCGGGGCGACAGTCCAGAGAGAAGGAATCTCGACAGCGAGGAGAACCGCGCCGCGCGCACTTCTGTCGTTTTTATTCGTCGCGCAACGCGCCGGTGCCGACCATAAATCTCTTTGAATTCAATTAGCCAAGACACACATCCAACATTCGGCGTTCTCCCGACGGCCTTTTCGGGAAATCCCTCTCCGATGAGATGCTCTTCACCGCTCTATATAAAAACAAACCCGACCCTTCGCCGCGCGATGCATCCACCCGATTTAAATCTGACTTGATCGTTAAAAATCCGTCTCGCGCAAACGTTAAAAAGGATAATTTAGATCTATGGATCTGTGTCGATTTGCGAAGCGAAAAAACTACGATTTTAACAATCAAATGTTGAAAACTAGAAAATTCCATTTGCACTTTATACTATTTCTTTTGTAAAATTTGCCTGTCTCTCCCAAATAATTTCATTCTCCTGAAATCGATTTATTTTGATAATCGCGACCACGATTTTCCCGACAGTTCTCCCGAGAGTGCCGACTTTTTTTTTTGGATATCCTATGCATTCGTGATGGCGGTGTGGCAAAAGAAAGATGTCGAGAATGACCATGACAGCTGCTTCGCTTCGCGGAGGCCTAGACAACAAGCCAGAGCAACGTCGTACGCTTGTTCAAGGACGATCCGAAAAGAGCCCTCACCTTCTTCCTCCTCTCCCATCCCGTTCCTCTCGCGTTGATATAATTGCCGGTATTCCCAAAAATAATTTTCCCGCGCTAGCAAAGATCCATCTGTCGCTGCTTTGACAAAACGTTCGTTCTGTATGTATTTACGAAACGTATTTGTGAGAATTTAATCATCGAGAATGTGCGTCGACGAATTTCGATAACGTAAGAAAAGTCTCTATTCGGTATAAATTCGTATCTATTAGTGTAAATTACTTTTCAAAAATTACTTGACAAAAAAGACTCTGCTCCTTTGAAACTAATCATAATTTCGTACTTTTATACCAAGATGTAGATACAAATTATTAATATAGATACAAATAGCTGATATAAATAACGATTATGGGATTGATATATAAATCTTTTTTAATTTGTAATTTATTTTACTTTTACGTGTCTTTATATTTTCTGTTAAGCATATATACATACAAGCACCTTTTGTAGGCTATTTACTTATGTGTCAATGTATACATTTATAACAAATGCAATTATTAATATATCTATAGTTAACAATGTTAACAACAGATTATCACAATTCGTAATATATTATATAATATTTCTTCATCTATCGAAGCATCAGTAGTATGTATTTCAACTTTACTTCATAACAATTGGCTTCTGTAAACTGACATTCTGTATTGACGTTCTGCTCTCTTGCTACATCATGTTTAACTATATGCAGAATGAGGAAGAAAATAAAAAATGCGCAACGAGACATATCATCTTGCGTATATGCCATTAAAATGAAAGATTGAGGGAAGAAGAATAGAGGAATAGCTCGGTCCCGATGATTTCGGAATAGAAAAAAGGGATTTTATTAGGTCTATCCGCGCCGAAATCGCGCGGATTTTCTCATCTTGTCGGCCGCGTTTTTTCCTTTTGCCAAGATTCAGCGCCGTAGTAAAGAGCCGGGGAGCGACTCTTTAACGTGGCGTGTCTTCGTTAAGCGACTCAAAAACGTGGCCGAAAGAGTTTGCTTTGACCGGTTTTAAAATAACTAAACGTCACTCGGAATATTCACGGTGCCGGTGCCGTGAGTACCGAAAGTTGCGACGGATATTTTATATTACGATACGCGATGAAGAAACCGACGACGACGGGGCGTCCGTCGGGGCGATTCTGTCATCTTAGGAGAAAAAAAATAATATTGTGCCCGACCGATGGGCGCCAAAATACTCGTTAACTTTGTTCCCCTCTTACTGTTTCTTTAAGACGATCCCGAATCCGGGGATTATCAAATGGCTGGACGCACGATCGTCCTCTCTGGGGATAATATATATACATATATATTGTAAACGAGCGGCGATTAATTATTTATAAATTTATAAATTACACTGTATAAGTTGAATCTTCATTGATAAAAATCCACATAAGGACATTCGTTCGAAATGAATTCGTATACTTTAACCGAAGATCAACTGTGTCAAATATAATCTGAAATATAATATAATATGTGAAATGTATGAGTTTTCAGAAGTTTGAACTATTTTTTGTGCAAAATTAAAATTCACTTGCAAAGTACATTTGCATTTTTGCCGGAGTATCTTGTAATAATTTAAATATAATTTAAATATTTCACAAATGTTTATGTGCGGATATATATATATGTATATGTATATATGCAAATATTTGCTACGTTAAGAAATTATGAAATTTGCAGTTTACCGGCGAACGTTCGCGGTGAACGCTTCGAAGGCAAGTTTAGCGAAGCTTATAAGATTCAATAAATCAACTATGCAAAAAGATTGTTTGGACAGAGCGGGTAAACGCTCGTAAATTTGGCGTTAACGGGCTGCAAGACGTGCTTTCGAGAGGTAGCCAAAACGAAGAGTAGAAAATGTGTGTGAGGGAATCTCCCAGCAATAATCGATTACCCGTCGTATTTTATTGTTATCGAGATATACCCCGCGGTATAAGGAATAATTAAATAATAATAAAGAGCTTGCACGCTTTGTCGGAGGTCAAGGAAATTTTCCAGAAACATTCTTCACTCTATATACTTGCGTAACAACACCGGTTGTTTTCACTCTCTCAATTTAAATTCACGCGCGCACACAGGGACAAGGATCCATCATGCCATGCGATCGTTGTCGTTCTCGCGAAGAGATAATTTCGTTGATTGATGCAGGTGCGTGACGCGGCGTCGTTTAATAAGCGCGCTTTGCAGCGATGCGATGCTGTACACGAGGAGGTTAGGTTGTCGCGCCGTTAATAGTCCGATGAGAAGACGTAAATTATTGGCTTACATTATATTGCGAGCGAGAGCGAGCGGCCGGGCGATGCCGCGAATTAACGGGGACAGAATTAACTGCCGCGTTTAGATTTCAAAGCGAGCCGGAAGAAGAACGCTGTGAACGTATGTGTTATTATTTCGTACGAGTGAGATCACAATCCTACATATAATAATTTATTTATTCTGATATGAAAAATAATGGTTTCTCCGAGAAAGGACCGACGAGAGTAACATTACGTGCATAGCAAAGCCGCAGGAACATCTGTTTCATTCTATTTTTCTTCTTCTCTTTTTCCTTAATTTCTAATTTCTTTGGTATCGTGATTATTGTACTTGCACGCCTATTATACTATTATACTTTGATGAACGAGATATTCTTGCGACGTACATATCGAATTTACGAATGTCTTATGATTCTCTCGCGATCTTACCTTATTAAAGTTTAATGTAATATGTTATCCTAACGGCCGCATATTTTACAAACTCGAACTCCAGTCGCCTTCCATTCGCCAAACGCTGAAAGCGTAGGATAATCTTTCATGCGCCATAAAAGTGCTGGGTGACGATGCGATTTCCCTCGCGGCCAAAATCGCACTTCTGGCGCCTCTCTCTCCTGAAACAAATATTTTTATCAGCGCCTCATTATCATCTAATGTATATAAACGATCATATATATATATACACAGTATTTTTCTCCTGTAAATTGTTAAAAGAAAAAATGATGCAGCAATGCATTTTAATGTATCGAATCTTTCCGCACACCTGAAATGCCGAGGAGGATGTGTTAAGATGGACAAAATATTAGAGAGATTGTTTAATAATTTTATATAAAAAACTGACCGAGTATTTATAGGCGAAAGTTTCAATTACTTAACTCTATCTTTATGAATTACGGAATTTCTCAATTTATATTCCCCGTATTATTCTTTCAGGAAGCCTCGATCTTTATTTCGACAGGAAGATATAAGAGCGAAGATCGAGTAGAAGAGCCAGCGAAGAAATTGAAGAGGAGAAGTCGCGGAGAGATATTATACGCGATAATTCTGTACGAGTTTCAAAATAAAAGGGAAGCAGCGGCATCGAGGGTAACACGCGCGAAATGCCCTGAGACAGGGGATCGAATAAAAGAAACGAACGGTACGTATTTCCGTCTCGCGAACTCGCGTCGCAAAAGCCGGGAACATGACATGTCGGCCAATCGGAATAGTGTCCCGATTTTAGTCAAAGTTACGGATACATCATTGCGCTATTTGGCATGCACCGAATGACTCGTGTCATTCTCTGACTGAGATAAGAATGAATTAAATGATTTGCACGTCTGTGCTCTCTTCACAGAGTTTGCGATGAATCGAAATCTCAAGACAGAATCTTAACAGTCGAGAGTTTCTTTTCATTGCATTTTATTAAAGAATTTTATATAGACATTGGTTCAAAAATATTCTATTATCACATGTTACGTGTAAGAAAATGAAATAGATATGTCGAATTTTCTACTTTAAAATGCCATTCTCCATCTTTGATTCAAGCTTAAAAGCATGCAGAGATTGAATTTAACACCCCACGAATTTCGTGTCTATCTTGCTTTAGTTCAGTGAAATTAATCTTCTTAAGTTTGTCGCGAATTGACTTTTGTATGATACATTTTTGCTTTCACAGTTTTTCACAGGTAAAAATTGAAGTGGAATCAAAAGAGAGCATAGATAGAATAAACAAATTAGATGATACACTGTCGACTTATTCTTACATTGTTATGCATCGACAGCGAATCTGCTATTATCTTCACACAGTTTAATATTTTTATTTTAATTTTTCGATAAAGCGTTTTTTGGGCCAATGTTTATATAATATTTTTTTCACTTATAAAATTGTTTCTATCCATAGAATATACCTGATAAAATTTGATCGTTTAACTTTAGGACGTCCTATGTATAATAATAAAATATATATCGCGCGCGCGCCGCGTATTGTTTATTGTTTTACATATTAAAAACTTGAATCTCTCTCCAGGCTATTTATATGGCTCATTATAAAACAATATTATGAAAACAATAAAAGCACAGGCAACATAACGCGCGATATGAAGAGCGAGCTCCTTCGAGAGCACTTACACGACGTAAGTGCTCCTCTAAGGCTCGTCCATAGCATGTAAATTACAGAAATCCGCAGGCGGGAGTCTGTTTAATTATGCTGCACTGTAAACAAGCCGGGGTCACCCTCGGCTGGTGTAAACACGTACCTACCGTTCTACGGAAGAGGTGCCGACGGAGACAATCCTCGAGCGTCTCTCCAAATAATGTGTAGTCGGTACCGTAAGCTTGCAGCATCCCTTTGCTGCAAGATGGTTACTCAAATTATACACACTAAAATAACTACAGCCGAGCCTCCGTATTCTTTATATATATCGAAACCGAGCACAACCTTCGCCTTATATCTTTCCACCTTATTCTTATCTCGATCCGAGATAAAATCATGCGCACAAAACGACACACACAAAATACACAAAACGCACAAAGTAGTAGAGAAAGAAGCACAGAATGGGCGAAGAATACGGAGGTGTGAAAAAAAGAGAGATGTTAGGAATACGAAAGTTCGACTGTAAATAATGTCGTGATAAACATAGGTCGTGTGTACATATTTTCTGAATTATGAAGGACTAAAGCAAATTTGGAAACATCACTGGCCCGTGACGTGAGAATCGGCTAATAGTTCTGCTTCAGAAATAGCGAAATTATTTGTAAACATTGGATCGAATCAAGGCTCGTAAGGTATTTCGAAGTGCGAAAAACGAACGCTTCGAGCTTTAGATTCATGTACGACCCATGTTCATATAACATTTTATCTTCAGTGTGCAGATTTATTTATTCCCTGAACATGCATTCTTATAAATATGTGACCTCGCACATCACCGCATCAACATTACACACTCGTTGAGAGACTAAATACTAATCTCGAAATTACCTATGTTTTCAGCGCTCTCGCTGTTATCGGTGCTACACTTCAACACGTGGAACAGGAAGTCGATGTACCTGGCAGCCAACTTAAGGGTCTGAATCTTGCTGAGCTTGTCGCTTGGAAGGGTAGGTATGATCCTCCTAAGCGCGGCGAACGCGTCGTTGAGGCTCTGCGTTCTCTGACGTTCACGGACATTCGCCATCGCTCTTTGATTCTGAGTCTCCTCGTCGCTCTGGCCGTTCTTCCGACGTATCTTGGTCCTCGTCGTGGAGGCCGCCGTCGTGATCTCGCCCTCGGACTCATTGTTGCTGGTGCCGCTGAGCTTCCTCTTCTTCCTGACAGCCGGCCTGCCGTCCGCGGCGCCGTAGCTCCTCGTCGACGACGACGGCTCCGTCACCGTCACCGAGTGACCGAGTTCCGGGGTCTGCTTGCAGTACCTCGGGACATGATCGACCATACCACCGTTGGGCTTGTAATCGATCACCTCGGGCTTGTACTCGATTACCTCCGCCTTGTATTCCACCACGGGTATTCCATCCACGGGATGGTAGGACTGGCCGTGGATCGACTGGACGGAGCCGGGAGCGACTATTTCCTCGGCGCCGCAGCCACCGGGCGAATACATGTCGTGGTGATGGTACCTCGAGTCTTCCGGATTTTTATAGACAATATGCGGAAGACTATAACCGGCCGTCACCTGATGATGATGATGATGATAATCGGACGGCAAGATGTTACGATGTTGCTCCGGCGCTGGACCGCTGAGGTCCATCAGATGCGTCGCGGATGGCGTGAAACTCTCGTAACACGCTACCGGAGAGTTGCTGGCGGAATTGCAGCCGTCGCTGCCCTGCGCCGCGATGTTGGCATTGTCATTACCGTTACGCAGCATGTAATAATTGGGCTGGACCGGTATGCACTGGGACGCCTGCTGTAATGTCGGCGTCGGCGCCGGCGCCGGTTGCGGTGCTGCCGCGGCTCCTCGCATCCTCCCGTTGCTCGATGCTGCCTCAGCACATCGAGTGACGACGACTCGACACAACGCGGGTGACACGATGACGTTCTTGTATTATCCGACACGTTGCCGGATACCGGGTACCAGGCTTCCTCGATTAACAGCACCATCCACCTATTCACCGCTGTACCAGCACGCGAATCACGTACCGGCGCACATTTCACTGCAAACGAACGATGGGATCACTTCTCGAATTATACAGCGACACGGAGTTTGAAATTTTTTTTTTTTTTTTTATCAGCTAGAGCCGACGCGAAGACAAAAAGCGAGCCGAAAAGTGATCCACGCAATTAAAAAGTCCCGAAAATCTCCGTCTCGCAATCGCTGTCGGCGGCGTCGTCGTTTTCTTTCCTCTCTGAATGTTACTACTCGTCTGACGAAGAAAGCTCCCGGTACGATTTCTCGCGCCAGAGGAACCCCGCCTCCGACGACGAGTGTGACTGGTCCCGATTATCACTTTGTCCCCACCAATGA
Source organism: Lasius platythorax (assembly GCA_963971435.1). NCBI lineage: Eukaryota > Metazoa > Arthropoda > Insecta > Hymenoptera > Formicidae > Lasius > Lasius platythorax. The sequence continues at coordinate 652,509 of OZ020540.1, forward strand.
AAAGAGGGGAAGTATGTAAATTGAGAATATATGTACATGTATATACGTGTGTGTATATGTGTGTGTGCGCGTGTGTATATATGTGTGGATGGGGGTGGGTATGGATGTGTAAATAGACCAGGTGGCGAGGGAAAGGGAAGAAACGAAGAGAAACGGAAGACTTCTCCGCGATGTAACGATGCTGAAGACTATGAATGCGCGATTGCGGGAATCTCAAATGGAGAATCTTGAGACGTTAATTATTTGAAAACATCTCCATAAGTTGTGAGAGCAAAATAATATCGACGTGTCTTAAAATTTAGAAGTGTAAAAAATTTTTTATTTTGAAAATTTAACATTCTTCAAATCTTGTTTTAGACACGTGCTTTTCTGGATAAATCCAGCATTACTCTACTAAAATATTCGTACAAAATCATTAAGGAAAGTGACAATATACGCACATACGGGATATATTTCTTTTTAATTCGTATATATATAGTATATATGATAAACGATTATGTATGTGTGTGTGTGTATGTGTGTGGCCTTTTTTTATAAAGTTTACGCAAGTCTGGATTTAATCGTCACGAAATGTTGTGTCGGGAAAGTGACGTATCGGCATTTTTCAGGCTCCTGCAATTCGGAAGCTGAGCGAGGATGAAAAATCAGTGAGATGAGAGTTACGACGTGGCCAAAAATAAGGGAGCCCGCACAGCAACGTAAAAAGTACATTCCCGAGTAAGAAAGGGGGCAACAGGAGAGAGGAACAGAAATACTGTGAGTATTTATAATAAAGAAACAGTACGATTTTCTAAATTTTCTTGTACAATCGATAAAATGTGCATAAACTGCATAGACAGCAATAAAAACGATAAAATAATAGTGAAGACCGCTAACTTTATCATATAAATATTATACTATCTCGATTGAAAACTTCGCGAAATAGAAAAACAAAAAAATCCGGAAACTAGAACCAAATATTATCTTTTCTTTCTCGCGACTCTTCGATTTAATAATTATAATATAAAAATATATATTTAATAATTATATATCGATTGTAAATCTGCGGCGCAATTACACCGTTCGACAAAAATCGACTTTTTTTTATATCAGAAAAATTCCAAAAGAGTGTGAAAGTAGGGTATAAATAAAAAATTGTAAATCACGAGACGAGGATGAGATATTATATTTGCTTACTTTGGCAAAAATGCGATATTCGATAAAATTTAAATGCTGATGAAAAAGGTAAATGACTTGATCTCGACAAACTGTATATAAACGCAGTAAGGTTTTATTTATTATTTATTTATTATGCCCTACTTTCACACTCTTGGAATTTTTCTAGTGTTGAAAAACTTGTGTGTCGAACGGTATTATAAATGGATATATTACTCGGGAGCTGACATTTTTTCTCGCACGCAAATTAAATTAATATCGCCGACGATTTTTACGATATAAATTAATTCGGCGGCGCGCGCTATCGTTTGCTGAGGCGCGCTTGATGGATGACCGTGTTGGATGCGCCGCAACGTGTTTGTTGTGACGGACGAAAGCTCTTTTGAGAATGTCTATAAATTCCGCGTTTCCAACTTTCTCGCGAGCACGCTTTCCTCGCACGTCCCCCACGTCTCACCCTCGTCTCGTGATTTACAATTTCGTTCGACGCCACGCCACGCCTGTTTGGTCGCGAGGGTGGCTTAGAGGAAACGAGGCCGTCTTTGTTCGCCGTTTTGAACTCGATCGAGAGAATCGATCGATTAAAGATTCTATTTCGGACGATCGAGACAGGATGACAACAAAATTGAATATCCACGCACTAAGTATAATTGCAGCTCGAATTTACGATTATCGTAACATAAGGCATTTGGTCTTATCTTAGCTTAGTTTGTTCAAACGACTCAATCGTACCGCGACGGTATTAGCGGATGAATATTCATTCTCTCGTGTCCGTTCCGGGAATCAAGACGACTGTAAGTTGTGTCCTGGCGATGGTCCAATCGAAAATCAGATCACCAATAGGCAGGCCGATAAATAACGCGGTCAAATACCAAAATAATACTCAATGCTGATCAAAGGGATAAATTCGCGCTAGCTTTCTGGCTTTCTAAGCGAAACGCATCTTGCATCTATAATTTTCAAAACTTCTTTCCTGGTCAAAATTTCAATCTTCAATTATAATTGATTAGTTTTTGACTCAACAATCTTGCGGCACGACTTTAAGACTTTATTATCACACGAGAGCACGATTTGAGAGATCTGAAAGCTCGCGCAAGATTGACGTCGCGCGCTGAAGAATCGCGAGATCGAAAAATCGCCTCCCTCGACACATACACTCGGTCACTCGTTTCAAAGCTTTACTCGAACTTGGACAAGTAGGATACCGACCTTCGCCTCTTCATCCTCTTGACGGCCACGTTTCGCGGTTCGCGCACGTGCGCGCGATACCGTCCCGGGTACGCGTCGTTTAACGATATTAACGTGGCTTTAATTGCGCGTGCCGGCGCGCAAGTTTAATCGCCGAGAGCAGCGCTTGTGTATCTTGACGTCGTGGACTGTTGCAGATTAAAGCGTCCCTGTCGGGGGTGCTCTCTCCGTGTCGGAAATATGACGTAAAGGACAAGGTGTTTCATTTCCGCGGATGCGACAAAATTAATGCGCGTCCCGCATGACGAATTTTATCGTCGGAATAGTTGAGGAAAACTCGCGATCGGGATGTGTTTATTTTCTCTATAATGTATCAGCAAACACTTTATAATGGGGAATGATAAGATAAATTCGTATGTGCAATTTTCTCTCTGGCTTCACATCTGGCTGTAGCAACATCTGCTGCATGACCATGACCGTCATTATGACCAGGATGAACCTGGCAGTGAAGCAATTGACATGTCCACATTTTTACATCTATTATTAGCAAAGATGGTTTGCAGGAAAATTTTTTTTTTTTTTTTTTTATCTACATTAAGCATGTCTAAGTTAATTGAACAAAGAGGATCTTTATTCTCATTCACAAAAGCTCACACCGCCATTGTTGAATTCTATTGAGCTGAGATAACTTTGGACGATACAATTAACCGGATAACAAACAATGCATGACATAACGAGCATTTGCCTGTGTCCGTGAGTTCATGGATGGAGTCTCGGCATCTCTCCTCTTCAAGTCTAGTGAGACGAGATACAGATTATCAGAAATAAAAATTCTCGAGCGAAAAAATGGACAGGTCACATTGATTTAATTTTTCAATTCGTTAACGCGACAATATGTACGTTTACTTTACTATTTCCTTGCATAGAATCTTTTGTAATTTACCGTTCAGCATCCGAAATCACACGATATAGCTACGATAATTGCGAATATTTGCAATATAAAAAAGAGAAGCATAGAGAGAATAATACTCTTCAGGATATTATATTTTATTAATTACAATAGAAGATATTTTATTAATTAGACCTATCAAGAAGGTTTCATATGTCATTGAGTTTCACGATTTTTAAGAGTCTTGAAAAAGTATATCTAGGAATATAAATAAAAATTACAACTCGATTTCTTATGCAAATGCAAGTAAATTCTTACATTTTCGATATTTATAATAATTTGTTGGAAAACATTATTTTTACCCTCTTACTATAAATCTCTTTTCCACACATGTCTGACCTTTATTTTTTTTAATACAATTGCCTTATTATGTACGTACATCTGGCATTTCTCTATAGGGGATACACCTATATGGGAGATACCATAAATTTGTCTCTTTGACATGCGTGGATATGTGTAGGATATGTTTTAGCACGTACGTCGGTACATTACACAAAGTACCTAATAGTTTTAGCATAAGTTTGTAGAAATTATTTGTCATCGCATTCCGTAAAAACGACGTTTATGATATATGTAACACTTGATTATGTATAGCACTTTGACATATGTATATGACGCAATAATGTCAGCCGAGATATCACGCAATCGAATATCGGATAGACATTTTATATTTAGAGAAGAGAAGAATGTATCGATGCAATCGTGTTCGATAAACCAATATTTTCACAGAAAGGCGCAACGAATGAGTCGTATTAACAAAGCATGAGTCGTAAAGTAACGGAGCATGATAATAATTATAATAGAAATTATTTCGTATAGAGAAGGAAATTAAGATACTAATAATGAGATGATTTACGTGATATGCTCTTCAGATACTCGATGGTAACATCCCCCGTTCTAAGATCGTCGAAGAAAATGGAGACTCGGCCATTGGAGGGTAGGAGCAAGAGATGGAATTCTCGAATAGCAACAAGTGCAACACCTCTAACAGGTGTTTGGTCATGGCGACTCTTGAGACTGTGGGAGAAGATCGTTCATTTTGTGCTGCCTCATCGTCTATTGCATCTCCCACTCTACCTTTCACGTAGAAAACCTGTCAACTTGTTAGATCTGTCAACCGCAGCGGTCGCATAAAGAAGGTATGTGTTACGTCCAAATCGCGATTTTGTAACAGGTCCTTTACGCGACATTTAAAAGATTTATAAGAGATAAATTTCTTAAATTTTGTGCAGCACAGAAAAAAAACAAATAATAAGAAAGATATATTTTTCAAAGGAGCCTTTATAAAATAGATTTCCGTTAATTATTTTTAATCTGCTTTTTAGGCCATTTATATATATATATATATATATATAATGTCCTAAAAAATACATACAATATATGTATACATATATAATACACACGCGCGCGCGCACGTGTATTATAATTGAACAGAGAAAGGGATATATATCTTGAAATTTCTTATTTTGGCCTAAGATTAAGAGACTTAATTGCACACTATTTTCTTTTTTCATTTATCTTGTTGCATGTAACAAGATACATAAAAAAATACTTTCTCCTTGCTATCTACTTTGCTCCAAAATTTTTTATTTGTGCTGTCACGTACGTACATTTATTTTGCTAGCAAACACATGTGAGGATCCTTGTCAATCAGAAAATTTGAAAAATTAAAGATTACACATACTCTCAATGACCGCATGTGCAATTAAGCTCGAGTCGGCACTTTTGATTTTGCATTACGTCAATGAAAAGATTTCTTTTCCGTGATTTTTTACTGCCACTTATCGTACACTCTCTGTTTATATTGACATGTATTTTAATCACGCGAGATTAATGAGTATAGTAACTTGCACTTAAATTTACTCTTTTATTTTTTTACAATAAATTACGCTAAATGCTCGACCGCGAACATTTCGTAAAATATTTAAGATACCTCAGTGTATTGAAAAATTAATGTATTTTTTTTAAATTAATGTAAATTAATGCAAGAATTAAATATATAAAGTCTGAATAAGAGAGGCGAAGCAGTAATATAATTAAATTTTTATTTACACGTGGTAAATACAAAATTAGAATAAATTTGAAAGAAAGAAAACGTGTTCTCGAAAATCGGTGCATACGGTTGCATCATCGCAAAAGAACTTATTCTGGGATTTTCATTGACTCGATGAGTTTTACGACTTCGGGGTATCGCGTGCGACGACCGCTCCGGATATTGCCGAATAATCGGTGCGATATTTGTGTCGCAAACGATGAGGGTGGTCTCGCGATTCGAGAAACTATTTTCTTAACATCGCAACGAGAGACGCTGGCAAAGAAAAGCTGAAAACTAAACAAATCTTTCTATCTTTTTCTGCACTTCCGTCCTTGCAGATATCATCACTCGAAAAGGCTATGGCTAACACTAATATTATCTATACATATATTATCGATGTATATAATACTTGGAACGCTATTACGCATAAAATGCCTACCGGTCTTTTCAACTTTTTTAAGAAACCAAAGACAGCGATGTGTGTTTTCGATATCGATTATGTTAATATTAATTTTTCCTTTTATGTGCGTGGAATAATTTGATAATTAACAAAATTCTTTTTGCAAATTTATCCAAACTTAAATTATTTTTTAATGTAATCTTACTTAAGTATAAACTTATAGTACTTTATTGTACTGGAGAGAGAGAGAAAAAAAAGAAAGAGAGAAAGAGAGAGAGAGAGAAAAAAAAGAAAGAGAGAAAGAAAGAGAGAGAGAGAGAAGTTTCAGTTTGCAATTAAATTCTTGACATGAATTTGTAATTTTATCTCAAACATAATTCGCTTTTTTTCTTCATTGCAAGTATATTAGCGACGTTTAGATTTCGCCGTCGTCCGGCGGCCGATGTCACATGACGAGGAGGCGTATACTTTTTTTCTTAATGGATAAAGTCTAACAGACATGTGTTCACCAGACGACGGTTTCTCAAGGTGCATGGGAATGAATTACATTTCATTAGACTTGGTTATACAAGAGTATAAAATATCTCGATTACGGAGACTTCGAAGAATTAAACGCGAAATCGCCAACAGTAATATGATTATTTCTTTTTAATACACTGTACTATTGAAACATACTTATAACAAAATTAAATTTGTGTGAAAATGCAAAGGGTTGACTTAATCCCTTAAAAAATTTAAGTTAATCCCTTGTATCTTTTATCTGTATGTGTTTCCGGATACTAATATTTACATAGTATATTACACACATAAGATCTCCCAGTTTTATTTGGGGATGATTGCGGTTTTCTCTTATCAGACTGCTACTTTGAAATTATTTATGAGATAATTAATTGTGCTAATTATGTAGTTTTTTAGTTGAAATTCCGCAAATATTTCAGAAAAATTTTAAAAATTTACGTAAACGAGTAAGACCAAAAAGGAAGATTTTTTTGATGATTTTCTCTTTTTCATTTTGAAAGAACCATTGTAACCGTCGCAGTAACCAGATTCCCTTTGCTTTATTTTGCTTTGTTTTATTTTTATTTCACGTATGGATCTTTTAAGCTTAACAACCCGAGTGGATATATGTCGTATGTGGAAAAAATGATTCTCTTTAGAAAATGGAAAACAATAGAGACGACACATGTGCCTATATGTTATTTCTTGAACTTGAAACTTTACAAATACCCCTCACTTCAAAAACCAACATTTCTTCTCAAGTAAGGGACAAGGGTACCTGTGTAGAAAAGGAAGGATCAGTCAATAAATCGCAGATTTATTCGCACACAGAAAGCAGTTGTGCGATTGCCTCTTTGAAGGCGAAAAAGATTGCAAATAATGTTTTGAAGAATTCTAAAAAAAAAAAAAAAAACAATTTTCTAACAAAATCGAAAGATTTTAGAATAATTCGTATAAAAAAAACTTGATATTTCCGTTTGAGCCATTACAAATTCATTTTACCGGAGTTTTATGTTACATAGACTGTAGGAACACAAAAGCTTAGGTGTTGGAGGGGCAAGAGAGAGATTTAGAGACACTCTCGCGTCGATGAGACCTCCAGCTGAGGAGTCCCCGAGGGGTTCGTTCGTTGGATCCCTCTCTGAGCTGCCCATGAGGTTCCTTTTTTATTAACAGTCCGCGACATTAGGGTTCACGAAACTTCGTGACCCATCGATGTAGAGCTTGCCCCCCTCTGAAGAACGTTAATTCGAGCGTTTTAACCCGATATCTCCCCCTCCGCGGACATCACAGTGGCAGAAATGGCGGCGGTATCGCGCGCATCCCACGAGATTTTTTGTTCGTCTCTTGTACCCTAACAAAACTGAAGATGCCGACTCTTAATAGACGTACGGCTCAGTGTGTGGCGAACCAGTTTTTATGACGATTCAGCCCTTTGCCCTAGTAGTTTCATTTGTACCGTACGAGAGGCTATCAAAATTAGGATAGCACGAATTATAACAATGAAAAAAAAAAATAGTTGATTATTTATCAATATACAATCTATTCGCAGACACATACTGGAAAACGAAATTAGCTGAAAGAACAAATTCTTCATTTTTTTTTTTTTTTTTTTTTTTTTTGGTAGTACTTTACGAAATATCTACGTTCTGTCAAATCTAACAAAAGAATCAAAGATCGAGAAAAATGGAATCGGATAAGGAAACTTGTATGTCTCATTTTTCGTGCCAGAACGAAGTTCTGGGATCTCGAATTTATCGGATGACCTTTTTAAGAATGTATCCTTGACCCGTCATAAATCATGGTGATACATGTTGTACGAATTTATCAATTGTTTTCGCCGAAGCTTAGGGTAGAAAGAAGCTTGGGATAGAGCTTAGAAGAAGAAATGGTGGCATTCAAAGCCAAAATCGATAATGACCAGTTTCTGCTCCGGTAAGCTTATCCGTTTCGAATGTTGATTCCTGAAAAAACCATCTCGGACACGCGACACTTTTCTGCACATCATGGAAGTGTGTTCTTTATATTTTTTTCCTCGTCCTTTCTGCTACTGGAACGCGGGTTCATTCGGGAAATTTTCTCGACGAAAGATTCATCGCTGCTTTTTCAGGAAAATCCCTCTATGCGCGAACGACAATAATATCCTCTTGCGTACCAGAAATATAAGCAAAAAACAGTTTCGTTCAACGGAAAACTGTATAGAGAAGAATGAAAATGAAAAATTAAACGAAAAAAATGAATACGAAGAAAGTGCTTAAACTATGTTATGAGGTATAAATAATTAAAAATACGATGACTCTAAGTTCTTCCAAAATGGAATTTTTTAGAAAAATTTTATTCGTCTGGAAAGTCGATGATTTCGCCATTTCTTTTTTCAGTGTCTCCTCCTCTTTAATCCGATCATCGGCTGAAATTTAAGAGACGCTTCATTTTTAAGATGTACAAATATTCCGATTGGTCACTTGCATCCTGTTCAACGATTGGACACCTGTTCTATAGTTAGGAAGGTGCATCCACCTGTCCAATGTCGGATACCGACTCCACCCATTTGAACTGTAATGGAGAGACTTGCATTTCCTTCGTAAAATCATTTATCTAAAGATATAAAACTTAATAAAGTAGGATTTTACATATCCAAATAATTTACTATAAAATAATTTATAATCAAAAATTATTACGTTAAAGAGATATTAAATCAAGTATATATTACATGATATTTAAGAAAATAAATCTCGTAAATATGTACACATTTATCTATCGGAATAAAAAAAAAATCTATGCAAGTGTGTCTCAAAATCAGAGAATAAATATTAAAAACGAAAATTCATGAAGAACAACAGATTTTGCGAATACATTCTTTCGATTAATATGTTACTTGCAGCTGTTGCAAGTTATAGATTTATAGACAGAATTATAGAGGGATTGGACGAGCGTGAATCGAGCGGGACCGATTGCTCGGATCACTCGGTGGCGTCGTTTTACGGTATCTGGAACATCTGTAAGCAGGTGTCACCGACGAGACCGCACTTGCACATTTGGTGCATGACACTGCGGAGGATCACGAGAAGACAGGCGCGACCGGCTGCCGTGCGTTTCGTCGCTGCAACGAAACAGCTGTTTGCTTCTGTCATACGCGTTGGTCTAAGTGGCCTCATGCCCATTATAATTTGCGAGAATTTATAGGAACACGAAACTCTCTCTCTCTCTCTCTCTCTCTCTCTCTCTCTGCAAGAACTACATTTTGCGTGTAGAGTTATGCAAATTCCATTATTGACACCCTGTTAAGTTATGTACTTAAATTAAAATGTCTTTCAAAACGTCAATTTTTCAAACGATGCAATGCATCTATGATAATAGATACAAAATTGTTTAATAATTTTTCTTTAAATTATTGAAATTAAGAATATTATATCAGTACTATTAGTAATTAACGCATTATTGAATAATGTGAACGCATACATTAAAAAAAAGTTTTGAAGCTATTTTTTAAACTTTAATCTTTACTGTGTGGAATCTGCTGTTCTATTAAAAACTATTTATTATAAATTGCATTTAATTTTACTATACACTGGGCATGTAATCTTTAGCTGAATTTTTTTGATTTTTTCCCCTCATTCTTGTAACGTTGCAGCCGCGCTAAATGCATTGTGGTCAAGAATGTGTAACGAGAGACTGCAGCATCTCCGCCTACTCTTTTCGGCATTTCTCGAGAGTCAACCCAGCCTGAGTTTCGAAATTGGCACACGGCGGATGATTTTAGTCATATTAGGGAACGAAGAGAAGTCATCTCGCCCCGCTGGCGCCAGCATGACAGAAAGCTCGCGTTCATAATCGAGCGTATCTCCCCCATTGATCCCGAAATATTATGTTTCCTGTCGAAAATGCCGAGCACAATCCCCCGTCGCGATTGTCGGCGACTAATAAACGAATGAATTTTTCTCGAACGCAATTCTCTAGAGATATTAAAATTTTAAACAATTTAAAAGATCGACGATAAATATTTTATTTCGCCGGCTAGCGCAGATCGACAGATACGCGACAAAGCGATAAAGCCATCGCTGCCATTAAAATAGATCGGAACGTGGAAGTAGTAAATTTGACCTTCTCTCTCTCTCTCCCATCGGCGCCTCCCGATGAAAACGATGGGATCGTAAAGAGCACCCGCGACTTTTTGTGGGATTTACTTTATGATACCGCGAAGGCCACTAATAGGCGCTCGCGCTCGACGCTTCTCGTCGACAGCGTCGATGCGCTCGACGGAGCCAAGGAAAGCTCATACGTTTTCGTTACGGGGAACAAAAAGGACACGTAAGGAGACCCTCTCGAGAAATCGACGCGCAGTCATGGACCGGAACTCTTCGCCGAATATAAGCCTCGTTCGGATCTGCGCGATTGTTAAGATGCGCGTTTCCTCAGATGGAAAATTATATAATTTATATTTTAAAAATATTTTTAATAAAAAATAAGTTGCATTTTTTCGTAAGCCGAGATCTTTTGTATTTGAGATTTTTTTATAATCGAGAGAAATCGTCGCTCTCTTTTTGTGCTTTAGCGCCGGATATATAATTTACGACGCATTCGAGAGTCTGAAAAATTATACGCCGCGATCTCTCTTACCGGAAGTACGGTGCACGAAGCTACGACAGCGGCGGCGGCGGCGGCGTGTGCGGCTCGTTTGGACAAGCAAAGCGCCGCCCCTGTGCGACTGCGTATCGTCGTTCTTTGGACAGGGAGACGAGAAGGGAAAGGAAGAAAGGGCCAGCCTTGCTCTCGAGGGATGCGCCCTGCTGGTCGTGCGCGAAAAAAAGGGTCACGCTCTTTGTGATCTTGAACGGAGACTTCGTTGCAGATTCGGAGCTCGAAAAAAGACTCACCTCGTCTTTCTATCTTTCTAGGGGATGCACACCTATCGGGAATAAAATCGCCTGTGCGATTGGTCCATGGAAGATCGAGGGAGTCGCGGATGGTCCCTTCTCTTATTTGGATACCGAAAATGGTTCCCCTCGACCGATTTGGAATGGTTTTCTTCCCCGTGCTTTTCGACGCAAATAAATCAAGCCTCTTGAAAAAACACCGCCGGAGTTTGTTGCGAGCTGATATATGAACGCCTGATTCATTATGCGTCGCCGATGAAGTATGTGTTAATGAAGAGAGGGCGACCTCCTTCTCTCTCCACGTGGAGAATATTTATTTCTGCGATACGTACTTAATATAGATCATCAAATTAATTAATTTAATAAAATATTTAATATCAACTCTACTTAATTAAGCTATTAATATTAAAGTGCGCATTTATTGAGATTTTTGCATACATGCTTTTGTCTCAGTCGTCATTTTAATTAAGGTTTACTTAAAAATTATTGTCGTAATTAAAAGTCTCTGTGTATTTTATATTGCGCAAAGAAAAAAAATATAGACTCATATAAATGAATATCATATACATATAGAAGCTTCAAAAATAATGAAAATAAAAGTACCGCCAAGTATCGTTCTTTTCAACAGCTGCGACATGCATCATTTTATTATCATTTCTTCTCATAGCGTTTGGCTTGCCATAGCTGGCAGCTGCTTCGCGACCGATGAAGTGCTACGACCACCATTTTCGAAAAAAGTGCGAAGAGAAGCGAAGAGGAAAGATCTCGGGTCCATGCAGCTCTCTTTCTTTCTCTCTCTCTTCGTCTTCCTTCCTCGACCGAATCTCATCGGAAATTCTCAACCTCTCAGGTTAACACCGCGAGAAAGCGCTTACGGCCATAGACACGCCCTCGCCGAACAGGAAATTAGCTGCCGACAGGCGGTTCGAATTATAAATTTCTAGGGAGAGCTCATAGGGGGGAGAGAAAGAGAAAGAGAGAGAATATACTTTCTTCCGCTACGTCTGATTCCGTTTTGTCGAAAACTTCAAACGAGCCGGTTGTTTTTTTCGGTCCTTTATTTTCTTCCTGTTTTTCATATTCTTTTTTTCGAAATTAATTTAATTAACAAGATCCTATACAAGAGAGAATTGGAAAGTGGAAATAATATAAGAATAAATATCCGATGTTTTTATAGACATTTATTTCTAACTTTGCGAAACGAACTTCCATTAATTCTCCTTCTAATTCATCTGTATTTTTTACAGAATCCTCAAATCCGTATTGTAAAAAAGGACTACCGAATTTGAACTCGTCAAAGAATCCGAACGCGGATAAAGGTCAAAGGGCCGATGTAACGGCCAGGAATATACGTTGTGTATCTTCTGTGCGGGAAGAGCGCCGACGACGATTCGCTCTGTCAATCCTTGTACATCAGCAGAGCCTGAAGACGATGCGCGGGACTCTTTTTACGCATAGGTAGGAGACTACAAAGTGCGCGCGTCAGGCCAGATGTCGGTCGAGCGGTCGTCTTTATGGCTGTCAAGTCATACGTGGACGATGACGACGAAGACGACGAGAACGACGGACGGATGGCGAAAAGGAAAACTACGACAAACGCAAACGAAAGGATAAATGGAATCTACGGTGACGCAAAACGTCGCGACCCGTCTCGTGTCGTCGCGTCGTCACTACCGTATTGTCTGTTTCCTCGACTTATACGTCAATCGATGGTTTGCGAGAAATGTGGACGAGTTGAAGAAAAAAATAACGGCGAAGCTAAGCGTAAGTAATAAAAAATTTATGTAAAAGCTCTCTTGCGAAGTTGTAAGATTCTACATTTCTTCTTCGTCTCTTAACAGATTTTTCTCGATAACAAGATGATATAATAAGTTGTTAATTTTTTTATATACAGCAATTTCTTCGTAATGATGAATGTGACGACGACAATTAATGTGGCAAGATTGATTGAGATGGAAGAAAGAAAAAAAGCACTTACAGAAGATAGAATGTACTTCCGCGAATGTGGGTCCAGGGGAAAGAAGGGGGATGAATGGAGATAGTATGTTTTTCTGTTTACTACTCTACTGCCACTATTAGTAGTAATACTGATACATATATCTATACGTCACAACTATTGAAATATATAAGTGCCCTTGATACATTAAGGATGCAATTTGATAAAGTCGAATAAAATGTTAAAAGAAATGACACACACATACATTTCTTTAAAATAATTAGATCTCTGCCAAATTATTTAGAGTTCAATGTAATAAGAAAAATATAATGGAAATATATAGAAAAGCAAGAAATAAAATTAGAGTCTGGACTATTTTTTAATAATAAAAAAATGCACATCCGACATGCATCCATTGCACATTCGATGTTTACTTTAAAGACGAATAAAATCTATAGATACATATATTAAATGAGTTACATTGAATAGATTATTAAAAACGATTAGTTTTAAGAAATACAATCGGAGATCGAAAATCTCTTTTTTTATTTTAAAATATTCAATGCTACACGCAAATAATGAAACATTTTGATAAAAGACACAGTCAGAAATTTGTTTGTGTGCGTATGTTGATATTACAAAAGCGCAAAAAAAAAAAAAAAAAAAAAAAAAATGGAAAATACATAAAAGGATACATTTCTTCGCGGAGTTTACGAAATTCCATCGCAAAGACGAGAAGGGGAGAGCAAAACGTCGTGTGAACCGGATCCATGTCGCCGCCAGCTGTCAAGCCGACATGTCATCTTCTCTCGTCTTGTATACAACCCTAATGTCTTCCCTCGGTATCGCACGAGATACAAAAGAATGGCACAAAGACTGTACTTTTTAAATAAAACATCAATTTTGATACAATTCGCCTTAAGAAAAACTTGCGCGCTAACACTATGCAGAAGACAAATGCATTAATGTGAAAATTAAAATTACGAATCTCTATTCTTTAAAATTGCATTTTCGTTTAAATGTATTAATATTATTTAATATTAATATTTTTAAGTTTGCAATTTATTATCTAATTAAATATTAAATTAATAATATTCTTATATGCAATTCAGATTCAATATATTTTTTACAATTTAATGTGTGTCACAATCTTTGATGAAGAAGGAAAGAGATTGACTTCGACGACTTGAGAAAAAAAGCATACATTTATGGGACGCATCTTTGGAGATAGTATTCATTAAGGAAGTCCGTTGCGCGTCATCGAGGTACCATAAAAAATGTTTACAAAAAAACTGTTCAATCTACGCGCGTGGGAAGCTACTGTTAAGCATGTCACGCTACTGATAATTTCTTAGAAAAAACTAGATTGCGAAGATTTAAGTATATCTATTTTACATTGAAATATTATATTCATTTTCCTTTCTTACATATTTTTTTCTGTTCATTCCAATTAAACTGTTATTTATAGATGATATATACTTTTTCAGCAACGCACATCCAAAATCTCTCATACTTTCATGATCAATGTTGAAATATTTTGCAGCTCATATAATTAATTAACCAAATTTTTGAAAGAATTGCAGAAAAAAAAATGTTTTTTCTTTATCTTCTTAATTTAATTTACATCTGACAGCTTTGAGTATAAAAGATATCAAAATATCTAAATAGATTGTTGCAAAGTATCCAGCATGTAATCTTTCGCATCGAAAATAGTCTTTTTCGGATCTTGTGTGTGTCAAAAATTCAAAACAATCAATTTCGCACAATATGAGAAGATTTTATGAAAACAACGGCATGAATATATATAATAAATATTCGAGACGACCGTAGTTTACCTTCAGCGAAGAGATTTCGGGGAAGGATGAGCGTTAATTCTTCTTTTTTCCTGTATGAAAGATGATCGATCTGTAATGGGTCGGTCGTCGAAACACGTCGTCAAGAGAACCGAGATGTCGGCGCACGGAGATAATGCGACGGTCAGGCAGCCTCCGTATTATTTTCGCCACAGCACCGTAGAATTAGCGAAGAAGCCGCAAGATGATCCTGTTACACCGAAAGAGAACGGTTAATTTTTTAAGTACATCTTTAACTAAATATCTTGAACCACTTTTTTTTGAGAAAGTAAAAATTTTTGTGCAAATTTTTAAATGAATAAAAATCTGTACCATTTTTTATTTTCTCTAGCTATTTGCTCGAGTATCCATAGCTTTCTGAAATACTTCAATCTGTTTTGATAAAGATGATTTCTTTTTTACGGAAACTTTAATTTTTTATGTATTTAGTGCGCGAGACAGTATTTAAAAAAAAATAGTACGTCTAATAATAATATCTGTTAATTTACACAGCGGATGGCGAACCTTCGATAATTATAGCGAGCAGTTCATCCAAGAGAAGATGCAAGTATTGCACTTATTGGTTCGCTGGAATGCTGGTGATCTCAATGTGCATTATAATCAGCAAAATATTGTTCCCGTATCCTCTGCATGCCTCATGCATTGTGAAATGGTAATTACATGTCAATACAGATATAAAGATATAATTAAAGGAAGAGGTTTTGGCGAACTATTTTAAAGATACGCGAATAGATAAATTCTTATTCTCTTTACTTAATTTAATAGAACCTTGAGGAACACAGTTATCGCAATATTTGACGTTAAAAGATTGTAAGAAACAGTTGCGTAGTTAAATCTTGCTCTGGGAAAAGCATGATTTTTACGATTTTCAGGGCGATGAACGTCGCTATGCTCATTAAAAGAACCATTTACTGAATAAAAGTCCATCGAGATAATTGACAAAGCATTTTTAGCATTCGCTAACAAGTTGCAAAGCTTCGCAGCGGATTTACGTTCCGCCAGCAGCAATTTCCAAAACACTGAGCTCTTATATCCTTCGGTAATGGCTAACGCGAACGATCGCCACGTTTTACGAGAACTGTAACTTTCGAAAAGTTTCTTTTGAAGTGATGTCCCCACCGTTCTCGTGTATATATGCTCCCTTTATGTACATAGAGAAACTCAATATCGCCCGCGGCGTGGGACTCGTATATTTTACTTTGGCCGGGATGACACCGCCCGAAAAAATATACGATCCGCGCTTTTTAATTTCATGAGAACGACTTTGCTGAGCTGACGAAACGTTACTTTCGGTAGCTTTTCGATCACATTTTCAAAAATCATATGCGGTAAAAGTGTCAGAATTTATATTCTTGTGCGGTAGAAGTATATTTTTATTTAAGTTGTAATAGAGCCTTGTAAGAAATAAAAGTGAGTCTTAAAGGGAATGATTGAAATAAATAGAAAATATTTAGCAATAGAGAGAGAAATGGATCTAATTTTTTTTTAATCAATTTCTGATTTGGAAGATTAAGCTGTTGAAATTTTGCAACATAAATTTTTTTTTCTTTTATTCTCTCTTGCAAGGCTTTCTAAAGTTTTAAAATTAAATAATACAAAAAACATATATTTTTCTAATTAAAATAAAATAAATGAAATACAATTTTTAAATATTTTATCGACATTCTGTGTGTTGCAATATAAATATTGTAGCTTTTAAGAGCAATTATATTAATTCTAGGAAGTTTGGAGATCCGTGCACATACGTAATGCAGAAATTCCGATGTCAAATAATGAATTGGTCTTCTTGGAACGTTTGTCAACAACGTGGCGGCAGTTGTCTGTATACGGTAAAAATATAATTTTACATTTATCAAACGCGATTAATCCAAACTTACATCTCGCGATAGCTCAAAGTACCAGCGGAAGAAAACGTTATTAGGGCAACACACAGAACGTCAAATTCCAAATCGCTCGAGAAAATCAATATTATCTTCGAAGAGACGAACAACACGTGCCTCGTTACAGTAAGCTTTTAATTAAACTAGCAAAATTATTTTGTATAACGATAAAATTATAAAGGAACAGAGTGTACACAAGCGTGTCTGAGTGTCACAAAGTAAAGTGTATCGAGTTGTACGCAAAGTAGTCTCATCACCTTAATCGCATTAATGCTTAAACAACAGATTCTTCGACAAATCGGTATTTTTCTTCATAAATATACGAAACATACGTAAAAATTTCGAAGCAATAAAAATATATTATCGTTTGAATATAGGCCGACTCCATATCAAACGAATGGTTCGTGATATTTGATTATGGTGCCAACTATTGCAACCTGCATAACTTGGTGGTGGGAGCTGGTCTTGATAGATATGCAAAATTTTTGGAATTGACGAGCGATGCTATGTGCACGCAATTTAATATGGCAGTTTGTGGATGAAGAAATACACTTGTAATTTTTCAAAATTAAACCGATTTTCATCGAAATGTTACAGTTGTAGAGAAGTTTATACTTGTAATTTATATACAGTTTCGTACAAAGATTATTTATATCGTAGATTTGTACTTTGATATCTTTATGAAATAATAAATTATACATTTCACTAATCTAACTTAACTATTTATCAAGTATTTTTTCATTTATAATATTTAAATACAGGAGTTTTAATTATTATTATTATCTGCTATTACATGAAAGCAGAATAAAGTATTTTTAAATATATATTGTACATCACTTGTCATTGAGAAACATTGCTATATGTGACATATGTGTAATTAAAAATTTCTTGATGGCTTGTGTAAGTAAAGTTTCAACATAAAACATTTAAATTGTATGATCAAATAATAAAAATCATGTAAATCAACTCTATATATATAAAATACTAACATTACATCAAGATATATACATCTGAAATAGTATCGAGATCAATGTTTAGTATTATTAAAACATTGTTATATTATTATAAAAGACTCTATTTACAAAATCACAAAATGTACGTAATTATTTAATCTGTTTGATAGTAAACAATAAAACTAATGATCGAAAAATTAACAATTGTGATAATTAGTAATATTTATAATTACTGTAAAATTTTTGATGGACCTTTATTTATAGCATACACTTTATATGTTTTAACGAGGAACCGATCGTTAATCTATTCATAAAGGAAATAACGTATTGAAAAAAAAATTTAATAATTTTATTTAAATAAGTGATTAAATAAATGATTAAATAAAATTTAATTAAAATAAATTACGTACATGTAAAATATTTTCAATCTGATTTTTCAAAAATTTTACGATAATTATTATAAATATTACCAAACTATCGCAATTATCTAATTATCAGTTATATTAATTGTTATTGAATAGAGATTGTTATATTATAACCTAAAAGAAACCCAGATTATATATTACTTTAACTCTTATTATAACCGAATTTGACTACTTGCAGGATTCAATTGAGATGGCCATCCACGATAGATGTGCCAGTAGAATGATGATAGCAGTAAGGTTGCCCGGGTGAAGAAAACACCCGACACCTTCTGCCATTTCTCGTTTTTGCCATACAAAGAACTCTCGGTAAATCTGACGGGGTTACACTAGAATCATATTTTTCAGTTATTTTATGAATTATCCAATCATTCTAACGATGTTACGTACCTTCTAGATCGCGTCACGTTCATATTACGCATACGACGTTTCAATTCCATTGCGTCCACTAGATTATTAAAATATTCATCATTGTAATAATCCTCTTGCGAGTCCATCACGTTGGAAGAATCGCAGTGCGTCTGATCGTCCGATATATTCGAAAAGTCCCGTTTGTAGTTATACACATCCTCGCGGTTCTTTTTCAATGGTTGATATGAACAGGAGAGTTCCTCGTGCGCGCTTAAATTGCGTCGATTGTTCCGAGAAGTGATCAAATGTATCAAATCATTAATTTTCTCTAAAAATTAAATTAATAGGGATTATTGTCAAGAATTATCACTTGATGATTTTTCTCGCACAGTTTTTGTTTTCAAATTGGAAAAGTACCTTTACAGTAGTTTGTTTGCAAAACGATGAAATTAAAAAGTTCCTGCATCTTTTTCATTAATTTTACGTGCAGTCGCATCCTTGACATAGAACTGAAATATGATGTTGATGTGTATTTGTATGCATTTTCGTTCAAATGTCCATTCTGAGAGACCAACTTAGCTGGTTGCGTCTTTGCTTCTGAACTGCTTGGCCCAAACATATGTTGTATTCCCAGCATTACGAAATACACTGCATAGAAATAAATGCATCAAATACAAATCAATATTAATATATACATACACACATAATTAATTTGCATAATACTTACTTGCAGTGATTAAGAATATTAGCACTGTCATAGATGTAAAATCTAGAGAGGCTTCCATGCCATGTTTCAAATAAGTTATGAGATTCACCGGCACTATACCCAAGATGCTAGCTCTGGTTAAAAATGGTGCTTGTAAAAATGAAGCGATTATCATCGCCACTAATATATATACAACATGTGAAACTATGCGATACATTCTTTGCACTTGTTCACCTAAAAATATGAATTATCGACATATATTTCGATTTTAATCTATATCATAATTTATTTTAAATGTAATTCAACAAATTTAATGTAATTAATTTAACCAAATTTTTTTCATGCGATTAAAACAGACTGTGCTCTCGTATAATAAATATATTTTGTATTATACTGTACCGGTATCGCCGATATAGTCTGTAATCCATCCCAACTTTTGATCTACTTCTGTGCGCATAATATTAGTGAGATTCCAAATATATTGAATAGTATCATTAATTTGTGTGAGTTTCTGCATTGTCTGCTCGTAATGCTCGATGGTTTTCTCATGTTGCTCCAATATATGATTAGTGCTACTTTCGATTTTGTCCCAAATTGATTGCATTTGTTCTTTTATGCTGATCAAGTCTTGCAACACTTCCTGATGACTTCTGCCATGCTCACTGACTTGTTGCTCGATCTCTTTATGCGCCTTTTCTAAA
Organism: Lasius platythorax; assembly: GCA_963971435.1. Classification (NCBI taxonomy): domain Eukaryota; kingdom Metazoa; phylum Arthropoda; class Insecta; order Hymenoptera; family Formicidae; genus Lasius; species Lasius platythorax. Next base: position 672,410 of record OZ020540.1, read on the forward strand.
GGATATATTAAATAAACTTAGGAAGTCTATATAATAATAAAAAAAGAGAAAAACACATATGAAAAGTGTTTAGTACCTAATTTATTTTTTATATCCTCTGCCATGGCTGCGAGCTGACTATGTCCAGATCGTATCAATGCCTTTTCGTTATTCAATTCCCTCAGATTCGATGTTACAAGATTGTGAGCTGTTGCTTGAGCGTCCTTCAAGTATTGTTGTTGTTCCAAAAGTGCTTTATTTCCCTTGGATAACGACGATAGAGCTTCTGTTGTCTGTTCTTGCAGATGATCTTGACTTTGCTGTATGAGTCATAAAATAAATAAAATTGTCATCAAAAACAAATAAATAGATCACTAAAGAAATCACTAAAAAAATATATTTATTACACTATACTGAATATATCTACCTTCAAAGAGTTCAATGCCTCAATTTGAGAATGCGCAGACTGCATCAACTTGTTGACAGTTAATTCTGTAAGAGCACGAAATTGTGTATTTCGAGCTGCGTAACAAACTGCTCTCGCTCTATTACTCATTAAATGATATGCATTCCACATGTCAGGATCCATATTTGTTGTACATTGTTGAAGGGACTGAAAAAATAGAAATTATGTTTTTATACTTACTATAAATTATACTACGATTTTCTTGCATGTACACTTTCTGTCAATAGTGCACTATTTTTTATAGCATTGTTTTAGCAATTATTTCTTTTTATAATTCTTTTTTAATTAATTTGTATAATATTCTTTATTATATTAAAACATCTACGAATAGAGCAACGTCAGACAACTAGTACAATGCACTGTATGCCTGAATGTACGACTGAAAGCTTTGGGGAGGTCTTCAAAAGTAAAAGGAGGGGGAAGTGTGCAGGTTTGGACAGGCATGGAATTTACCCCCTCAATTTGTAAAAGGTATGAACATTCTGCAGGTAGTTATCTTGTATTACATGTTTTAGAACAGCATAAGATAGCTCTTTTATATATTATTAATAAATAACACATAAATCAATAAGTTTTAGTAAATAAAGTTATGTCACTAAAATAATTCTGTTACATCAATATGTTCTTTCAAAATTGCATTTCTTTTAGTACTATTTGTTATATAAGGCATTAAATTGTACATTGAAAAATGCAGAATATAATAATATGCATCTATTAATTAAATTATTATTACTTAAATAGATTTTAAATGGAATTTAAATGGATTTTTTTTAAGTAGATTTTTAATGGAATGTATATAATTTTGATTAACAAGACTAATAGAACATAATAGAAAGAAATAACAAAATTTTGTCATTTGTGGACTATGCAAAAAAATTGTATTTTATCAAATACCATTTCCTCGGTGCAAGGGAACATCTTCCTTCCTTCAACCGCTGATTGGCAATTTAGGAGATTTACACTCAGTTTTGCGAGCTCTTCTTCTGTCATATCGGAACACGAGGTTCTGATTTTCATAATAACTTTATGTTGACAGGTCTCCAATGGAGAAGACACTTGAATGTCCGTAAACTTGGCAGCCTGTTGGAGGAACTTTTCATCCTCTGTCATCGACTCATAAGGAATCGAGATCAAAGGTACGCTATCAGCAACTAAAACAGTTGTGTCATCTGCTTTTGTTCGCCATACCCAATCCAGTATAGATGTACTCCCAAATTTACAATTAAATGACACGATGAATATCAGTAACAATATCTTGCAATCCATTTTGAACGGCATTGCTTCTAATTAATCTGCTATCTGAAAAAGAAAGATAATAATCTTTGAAACTTTGTTTTATAATTTTAATATTCATGAGACGCATACAATTACCTAAAATTATCAATGATTTGTTCAGAAATAAACAAAATCAGTTATAACCACAGGTTATTTTTTCCTCTCTTATTGCTTAGGATTGGAGTCCGCTGAGAAGGTGAAGGTACAAATTGCGAGCACACGCAAACCACAATTAAAAATAGACAATACGTCACGAATTGGATCGTCCGTTCGAGACTGTGGTTTGCATCACAATTTTATAAGTCTAAAGTCGGTTGCAAAACAATGTCAACGTAAGCAGATATTCGAGAAGTTTTCACGCGCACCGAAACTCGAACGTTTTACACATCACGTCGACGAATTACGAGCCACAAAAATAACCTTTTTCTCAGACGCGATGATTTCAACAAATTCAAACACGATGACAAGTTTACACCTGTTATTCGTCCATGCGCTCCAACGACTGTTGCCGTTCGAATGAATGGCGGTTAGTTCACGAAACCCGCCACTTGCGCCCCGTAAAATACCCTCCATAGTATATTTATTTTTGTCTATCTTTCATCATCTATCTCATATAAAGCATTGTGCTTTATTTAATTAGGAAATTAATTAGAATTGTTTTCGAAGTAAACGGAGAGGAGGAGGGAAATTATGTTTTTGTGAATTTAATTACGCGTCGAAGTGCAACAGCACGCGAGCCAATCGCAAACGCGAATGACCGCACGTGATCATCGGGAATTTTAAAAACGACGAATCATCGCGCAGCATCGTATGCCAAATCATGTGCCAAATCACGACAAGATTCAAATGGCAAGATGCGACGTTTTATTTTCTGTGAATACAAATTCACAGGAGTAAAACAATTCAGATTATACATAAATAAAAAGGTAATTGATCATTTGTCAAGTAAAAAAATTTATACAAATATTTTTACAGCGAAATTTTATATCACAGTCTTCTTCATTTCTTTTCAGGCATAACCTCGCTTATACCGTACATCCCGGCTAACAAACGTCCTTGAGATATAGCTACCGGCTCCTTAGGTGGTAAATATGGTCCTTTTTCACCCATGTATACGTAACTTTGAGATTTATTAAGAAAAAAATGACGTGAATATTTGAATGGAAAAAAAGGAAAGTTAAGTAAGAGAATAGATTGCTTATATGTAATTAAAAAGAAAACTCGTTTGATAATTTTGAACATATAGACATGTTGACAATTTTAAAAATATAGATATGTTGTAAGAGCTTTAAAGAAAAGGATACGGCAATCTTAAAATCCAGTATGCGCTTTGTGAGAGTTTGATCGGTTCTTCGCACCCGGTGACGAATATCGGGCAAGGTGGAGGACCAGGTTGAACACGGGGATTCAATGTGACGTGCACTGGTGCTTTAGGTGTGACCACGTGGATTCTCATTAATTGAGCGACCAATGGTTTTGTCTGCCTAAAAATGGAAACATATTTATCCGATGAGTAAATTTATACACGAACTTAAAAGTCGGTATCGGTGTGATAAAATTCTACGAACCTGCAAGGGCACGCAAAGTAGAGTGGCATGTCGGCTGTGCTGGATGTCACCTTATTTCCACTGTCTTTCACTATTCCATTTCCAGTGGTCTTTAGCACCTTGTCGGGCGCGGACGCCATGAATCTGTGCCCGCGTGGACACTCGTATTCCACGCCGACGAATATCTTTACCACAAATTCTTTGCCGCCCTTGGACTTACGACCACGAACGGTATTAATGTTTTGGAAATTCTTGCCTCCTCGCGGACAATAATTTCCGTGAGCCCCGTGATCAGATCCTGTGGAGCCTACTGCAGGCCACAAAGAGCTACTACGTTCCTTTTGATGTTCCAATCTGTGGTATATTTTTCTTTTTTAGATTTTTTTTTTCGTGGAAAAAGTTGAAAACGATAACTAATGTGATGGATATATTTTCCTCACCTGACAGTCACATCCCATGGTAGTAGAAACGCGGACGTTGGAAATACTCCGGTTTGATGTTGCAATCCTAAATTGTGAGAATAAAGGCTACTCGGTCCGAGACATATCAGGGACCAGCTAGAGAATTGCGGTAGCAAGCCGGATGGCGATTCGGTGTGCAACATTCCAGGCAAATATTCTGTTGTCGATGGTTGTCTGACCAAAGACTTGTCTATAAGCATATCTATTATACATATTCTCGCATTTAGTCGCGCGTATTAATGACGTAAAAAGTAAGTGTAATAGAATACCTTTAGTTTCCACATCGCTCTCAGTAACTTCTATGACAACTTTGTGCGAGTCACTCGGCGTGAGACTTGTTTTGCTGCTCAATCTGGGGATATCCTCTCCGATCGGATCGCTTGTCATCGACAATTGACTGCCACTGCCGTAGTCTGTAATTCCGTCTGTTATATTTCCTTGAAATTAATTAATTAAAAGCTCGCCAAGGGAAAATCTTACATCTCATTCGATGATACTTGCCATTTAAACTATTGGCTCCTAAACTACAAGCTTGCGTGTCTTCTTGAGGTGTAGAAGATCCGTTGCGACTGAAGGAATCGTGGCGTTTCGTTGCTGAAAATAATTGCGCTGCTCTGCGCACGAAAATAAAAAATGTACATTTGTCTATCTTATCTTTCTTTTGGAAGAAACCTTTAGAATATAATTCTACCTGTAGTTGTGTGTGCTAGGTTGAAATACGGGGAACTGTATACTCTCTAATTGCGCGCAACCACATTGTTTCGCTAACATTTGGAAATAATCGTAGTTGGCCTGTCTTAGACTGAAAGGATCTTCTCTCGGGCCTTGAATTCGACCACAATTGCAAGCACACACATATCTAACTCCACTGCAATGCTCTCTGACAGGTAGTTCGCTGAAAGCAATTGAAAGGAAAAACTTGGCAATTGATTGTAAATGTAAATAATTTATACAGATATATATATATCTATATAATACATGATCTGTCTTTCTTATAGGGATACATACCTTTCATCTTCTCTAAGTTCAGTTTGCTCTCCGCCTCCAGCACCTTCGCTACCTCCTCTGTGAATGGGATTTGTACAAGGATGACCGGTGAGTGATAACACTTCGCACATTTGTCTGCCAGAACGCCAATGTTTGTCACACTCGGCCTGTAATTTTTCACTGAATTCCTCGAACAACGGACCGCGAGCGTGCATTTCGAAAACTGCCATCGCATGCGCTAGTTTCGATTCGTGATAAGCTCTAAAAAAAGCGTCATTTTAATTAGAATATAATCTCTTTTTTAATCGCGATTACCTCAAATAATTTTCACCTCGTGTAATGCTGCGGTAAATTCTCTTGATACGCTTGTAAAGCTCTCGGAAGTACTTTGCTGCATCGGCTTTTACTGAATTTCACATCAGTATCTAATAAATTGTGAAGTGTTGACAGTTCTTTGTCGGTTCCATGAATAAAGTAATCGAATACTTTGTTTGCTACTTGGCAAAATATATTTAAAGTGGGTATCTGCAAATATTACTCATTTTTAAAAGTAATCAAATAGAAGTTTGATTTATCCAATATTACTTAATATATTGATCAATATTAATTATATTAAATTTATCACATTATATTGATTTGGCATTAGATTAATGATGTAATTCCTGATAACGCACTTCAAAATAAGCTGGTACAGAGTGTCGACCGACATTGTCGTCAAACCCTTTTGCAAAAGCCAAGTTTATGTGTTGTTGTAAAAATAGTTTAAACGAGTGAGATTCTGTAAATGTATGAAAATTATCTTTACATGTAAAGCACAATTTTTATTTTATCTCCATTCATCTTCATCTTACCAGTCTCAGTATCATCTGTTACGATACTATTTGAATCTAAACTGGCGAGACTTCTTGATGTTGAAGCACCGGAACTGGTTTTGCAACTTTGCATTAATTTTCTCGCCATATAACCCAGCATATTCCTTGAATCTGTATTTTCGGTATGCACATACACGAATTCCTGATTAGCTGGTATCGCAAACAAGGAGTTGGAGCTAAAAACAAAGAAAAGTGATTACAATGTTTTGTTAAGTTTCAATGAGATTTGATATGCTAAATTTTATACCTGATATTGGTAACAATTCTATTTTTCCTCAACATATGATAAATTTGATCTTCGAGCGAATGTTCCAACTTTTTAATATTAGCGTCACTGTCTGGATTTTGAAACGCTGTAGGACAGGTTTCAAAATAAAATAATACTCGCGGTGAACATGGTCTAACGTTTGCAATCCAATCTTTGGGTAGACTAGGAATAGAGTTTAACACATCGGAAAGTTGTGGCAAAATCTTCTGCCTATCATAAAAGTGTTACAATATTGTTTTATTAAAAGAACATTTTTAAACCAACTAAATTTAATTTGTGTGTGTGCATATAAACATTTTTAATAGTATATGTATTTTTAATAGTATATAAATCAAATATGTATGACCTGTTCCCAAAAAATGAAATTGATGCTAACCTGACTGTATCCATAGCACGAAAAAGATTTACATAACTGTAATCAAAAGTGTGCGTCGGATGAGTAAGTATAATCACATGAGATATATGAAACATTACTAGGAGCGCTCTTGCATATTTATCTCTCATGTGTGCCCATACACTGAGAAAATCCTTGCAATCCTGTTTCTCTGTAAACTTGTCATATTGAGTTAAAAGCGTATGAGTATCCAAGAATCCTCTCAAATGCAAGAAAACTGTCTTCTCACGAGGATTATAATATCCTTCAATTTCACACTGGTAAATAAAAAAATAAAATCAGGATACTGCTTGTTAATCACACTAGAAAGTTCCAGATATTTGAAAAAGATATCTCACCCAAGAATCTTCGTCAATCTCTGGCTCATCCAGGTGATTTAACTGGAGTATAGAACTTAGCATTTCCATCTTGCATCCTTTAGCTTGATATTGAGACTTGCCAAATACCGAGACAATCACTACCTTCTGATCACTTTGCACAAAACTATAAATTCAGTGTTATACGAAAAGATTAACAGGATAAATTTTTATAATATAGAAATATAAAATTTATAAAATATAGCCTGATATAATAATTGTGTAACTTTATTAGTCTTGAATTATTCGTTCTTTATGAATAATTTTTTACCTGTCCACATCACATGGTAGTTTGAATTTGTGCGGTCGCATTATGAGCTTGTTTATATTTGCAGAACTTTTATTTTTTTAATAAATGTTTCTCCAACTTATCGATATAAAATATAGCATTAAAATATGTTATACAAAATTTGGGATTTTATTCCTTTAAGGAATTCTGATTATATAAATTATATCTAAACGACTTTCTCTTATTCCTGGATTTCCTATACTCTGCTGATCTTTTTACATACTGCTTTTTTTATACTGCTCTTTTTTTGAAGTTTATACATAATCTGTGAACTGTTTACATTATAATCACAGGGGTTATATATAGGTTATGTTTTCTCTCCTCCTTTCTTGCAGAAGAGCGGGGAGCAAGACATTTTTAGCGCCACCTGTCTTAGAATTAAGTGAATTAGAATCTGTCACGTGACAGAGCACGTGACGAGTTTAGCATTTAATTGACCAATCAGGACAGAGAAACCTTTGCTCCTTGATTGGTCAATTAAACGGTTCTAGAACAGATGGTGTTTTGGAATTTTCATAAAGGTTATATTATTATCCTAAGTGCGCCGAAATATTTTGAAATTTGATTTACAATGATTTACGACGTATAGTCCAGTTAATTATATCTTCTTAATATGACATCATCGGTAGGGCGGAGAATTCTTATAAAGTTATGCAGGAGTAGTTTGTCACCGCGAATTATCGCTACAAGATTCAGCAGCATAGCTGTCGAAGAAGATACGAAAAATGTCATTCCGGCTTCGCAGCCGGGAAAAATTCAAGCTGCATTGTTGAAAGATTTCTCCAGTTCTCTCGTTATAGAGAATCTGGAGCCACCGAAGAATGTACAGGCGAATGAAGTAAGAAAAAAAAAAACAAAATTTTTTTAAGTATTGGAAAATTAAATATAATTTAATGTTTATATTTATAAATAAAACAATTATATCAAAATTATATAATAATTGCAATTTACTTCTTTTCAGGTTCTCATTGATGTTCATTATTGTGCTTTAAATACTTCCGATGCACTGCTCAGTAAAAATTTGTATACATTTGAACCAAAATTACCAACGATTCTTGGTTATGAAGTAGTTGGAAAGCTTGTTGAAATTGGTACGGAAGCAGAGAAGAATGGCTATAAAATTGGTGATCAAGTCGTTGCTCTTAACAAGGAAAAATATGGAGGTTTGGCTGAGAAATGTCTGGCAGAAATTGGGGTAAAATTTATTTAAAATATGAATTTTTTCTCTGAAATACAATATTACTAATAACAATACTTTTCATTTAGGATATATGGAAAGTACCCTCTGTGATAGATTCTATAGATGCTGTGAGCATTTTAGACAACTATATTACTGCGTTGATTGCGCTAGAGAGAAAAGTCAGTATAGACGAGAATGACATGATCTTAATAAATGTTGGTATAAGTGGTATTAGCCTGGCAGCAATAGATCTTGCAACAAATGTCTATAGAGCAAAGGTACTTATTATGATTACAATTATTACATTTTATACATTTATTTTACTTATACATTTATTTTATTATTACATTTTATAATTATATTACTTTTAAATTACAAAGGTCATTGGGGTATGCGCGACTGAAGATGGAGCGGATCTGGCTCGGAAGAAAGGAGCATTTGCATCCCTCAAATACAAAGATAAGAAGTTATTAAAGCAAATAAAGGAAATCGCAGCCGAACGAGACATCCAAGTTATCTTTGACGATGTAGATGGAGAATACTTCAAGAAAGTGTTGGATTGGTGAGTTCTAAAAAGATCTGTTAATAGACATAGATTTTTGGATGTAGAGAAAGCTGCATGTCTGGATTTCCATATCAGGTAAGACACATTGGTGCGACATGTAATATTTTTAGCTTTACCGATGTCTACAAAGATGCAACACTAAAGGACTTGCTGCGCGATGACAATTTTGCTGTGGTGGTGCATCATTTGTCTCGCGAAGGTATAAAGTCTCTATTTTTCGAAATAGCTATAATCAACATTGGACGGTTCACTCACTTATAGCCTCTGTCATGAAGGGCGCGTAATCATAGCTGGCACGGCGACAACCATGACGAATTCTCATTCGGAGGTGCAACAAGGTTCCTTCAGTGTTACTGGTTTTAATCTCACAGAATACAGAAAGAAAAAGCCTGATGAATATCGGTATGCTGTATGTTTATAGCTTCTCTATTGATTCCATAAATAAATATTCAATTATTTTGTTTACTTTAAAATTAGTCAAGCAGGAGATGAGGTTTTACAATTCCTTGAAGAAGGGCTTATTACACCATCTTGCTTATTGATTGTTGGCTTACACAAAGTCAATGATGCTTTGCGGTTTGTTTCCGAAAGTAAATCTCCAGGAAAAGTAAGTGCTAGATAGGATTCGAATTTTTCATCTATTTTCTGTATATTAAGAATTTGTTATAATATGTTGAACAATCTCTCTCTCTCTTGCATATCTATAACTATCGTAATAAACATTGTATAATATCATAATAAACATATTGTAATAATAAACATCTAACATATTGTAATAACATCTTAATAAACACTGTTACAATGTAACATGTATAAAATTCGCAGGTTGTAATCGACATCAGGAACAAGGAAGCCGATGCAGTAAAAGTGACGAAATGAATAAATTTATATATGCACAGTGATATATATTTTATATATTTTAGGATAAATGTTACCATACAAGTAGAAAATGTTAATATGGTCATTAAGATTGCATTAATAAAACTTTCTTTTCTAATTTGTGTATTACTTGAAATCAGTTCTAGTTTCTGCAGATCGTCCTACTCTATTGCAATTAGCAGTAATTATTAAAATTTCTTGCGACTCTCTTTTTTGCAGGATTACAATTTTTTCTAAGTTTTCAACTTTAGCTCAAGAAAGACTCACGGCCGCTTGTGAATAAACACAGTTTATACAAAACATTATTACTTAAAATTTTTTCAATATTTAAAACAATTTCTTTAATATGAATATAATGTATTGTAAAAAAAAATTTCGCTTTTCGCAATCTTTCAATTGCTCAATGTTGTTTTTGTTTTAAAATCACTTTCGCATATTGATGTTATTCGAAAAGACAATCGGCATTTTCGGCGTGTACATTATTATATGTGAAAAGGAGCAATTGTAGTTACGGAAAGCGCGGATCGATCGGCAAATCCTTATCCATCGTTTTAGACTTCACAGGTGTTCCTTTTAGGCATCGGGCGTAAACATATGTAGATTATCAAAAGTGCTGATTAGCCAGTGACTCAGGAACGCGATAATATGGCCTGACTACACAGACTCCAGACTACACGGACTAGTCGTGACTCAACACCGATATCCATCTGAGATATGTAGAATATAGTGTTTCAAAATAATTATGTTGTGCCTAGACTTTCTACTATCATATGAAGGATACTGCATGATCGAAACCTGTCACAGCGTTTATAAATGTGAACAGAACGCGACAGCCGTGATTGTGTTTCATCTGATGTATTTAGATTTATCAAGGCCACTCTTTCGTTTCAGCTCAACTATTGGAATATAATTGATTGATACGAATATTATTGGAGATATCGTATAAATTCACGCAAATGTATTTTATATTGCAAAAATTAATATCAAAATAATTAGGTTTTATTTTGTTAACATCAAAGAGATGTGAAAAGATATTAGATAAATTTCAATTAAATTAAATTAATTATAACTATTTTCTGACAGTGTGATCTCATAATTTCATCTCTTAAAGGAAATTTATAAAATTGATTGTCTTATTTTTTATATCCTTTTATTACTTTGATCTCGACTATTTATATTAATTGGAATGTACATTGCAGGCGCGCATTGTAAATTCATATATGCCGAACAGCCGGCGCATTCCAGATGTTATATTAATGCTTTGTACCGACTAGCGGTGAAGGCCAATTAGAGCGGTTTTACGTCGTTAATCATAAAGTGGTTCGAGTTCAAGGTAGCCCCCTTCTAATTAATCGTAGGCGTGCTGTCCGCGCGATTTCCAAATACAATTGTCCAGTCTATCTCTGGATATCGCGAGCACAGGCTCCTTATATGTAAATATATATGCTTTCTCCCCAAACCTTGGAGCAAATTGATACGACGTGCCGTCGTCGCGGAATCAAGAAAAATTGATTCTGTCTATGTTGATCGTTCGCGTCCTGTTCGAATTCCAAGGTTGGAGAACGTATAGGTGTATTCGTATATAAAGATTAATATATATTTATATTAAAGAGTACGAGATCTTACTTTTGTTATATTTTGTATAATTATGGAGTTTTTTATTAATTTCCAGCCTTATCTTTTCTAAAAATAAAGATGGAGGCGCTTACAATTCTCACATTATTATTAATGATTGGAAATGAATAGCTTTTTCTAATGAAATTAAATAAGAAAGAAGATAGATAACATACAGAGTTAGATTTTTTAATCAATTTTAAGAGGACTTTATTATAATTTTTTCTATAAAAATATGTATTACAATATAAATTGGAAAGTATTATGATCATTTTTGCTAAGAAAACAATTTATTTCAAATTTAATTCATATATTTTGTATTTCAAATATTTAATATAATCTTTCTTAATTTTAGTCTGACTCAAGCTAAAATTTTTGAAGAAGAACCTTGTGCTAATTAATATATGTGTCTGATGCAATAAGATATTTTATAATGACAGGAGATATATTTCTTTCCACAGGTCTTACTCGACTTAGACGTGCATCACGTAATCTAGAGAGACGGACGTTTTGCCAGTGATATATATACGATACAGATAATATCACGATGTTATGGCCGCGTTGTGTGCTTGCCAGATGTCGCAAATTCGCAGGTAACGAACATTGCTCCTAGAAAAATTGCATGCGACTAGTTAGCGAGAAAGATTGCATGGATTCTGCGATTCTTTCGTTTAAATTTACATCACGTAACACTTTTCGCATTCTCTATATCGTCTTTCTGCTGATTACGCAGATATTACACATCTAAACGCGCGCGTACGTGAAATACAATCCGCAAAAATCAGGATAACTATAAAATGGATAAATGACGCATTCGTCGCACAGGTGTAAAGATACAGATGTCCTTCGTAAAAGAGATCTCCTAGCTGTCTTGCGAAATGTGATTCCGAGCAATTTCGTTCAACTTCAAACATACTTGAATCATCCAACTCGCGCCACTTATTTCTCACATGTAATTAACCTGCCGTTATAATAAGATAAACGCGTTTATAGATATATTTCTACGTAGAGACGAAGGAATAAAAATGTAAATTGAAATAATACGGTTTAAAATATAACAATTATAATAGAACAGTCCTCCGTTTCGAAAATAAAGTATCTGGAAAAGTGCGTATATGCAACCTACTCATATAGAACTTAATATAACAATATTACAACAATATTATATTTCCATAGCAAGATTACAATGAAATATAGCATGAATATTGCTGAAATATTACAAGATATGACAATAATATTAAAATGTCCTCCAAAATAAATCGCAATGGTGACATATCACAAATGTATTTCTGTAATATTTATGTAATATTGCGAGGAATTAGATTATTTTAATATTTTTATATTACACATAAATTGCAATTGTGTTATTGTATAATTCCTCGAGAAATTGTCATGATATAAAATATTATGTTGATACAGTAAAAATTATCTTGTTGAAATGTTACTTTTATAGTTAATATCGTTTATAACAAACATACTGCAATGATACTCTTCTAATAATTTTTTATTATTGAAATAATCATTATTTATTATTATAATCATTATTATAATTATATTTGCAATATATTTGTAATAACGACATTAATAACGAAGATAATATTCTTTTAAGGTAATCTTTATTATATTAACATAATATTTTAAATAATAATAATTGGAGGAGTTATACTAGAAGACAACCACAATATATTTGTTTTATAACAATAATTATTATTCATTTTTATATCTCAGCAAAATAATATTTACGTAGTCATTTTAATAATATTTATTTTAATAACATTTTGTTTCGTGAAATTTAATATATCCTACTGTATATGATAATTTTGTAATGTTACGAATATTTTTTTCATTAATATTACTTAAAAGTATACTTACAATGTATACGTTTGAGTAATAATAATGAAAAATATATTTGTAACATGACAAAACGATATATTACCCTTGAAATATTTTATTTATAAATATACTCCAATGCGATATATAACATCCCAAATATCAAGGTAGCGTCAAATGACGTCTTAATAATGTCTTAACGACGTCTCTAAATCGTCAATAAAACGTCATTAAAACATATCATTTGACGTCACCTTGCTACTTAGAATGTGATATATTGCAACAATGGAAGTGTAATATTTCAATGTTATTTATAAACGTGTAATATGTCAGTAATATTTCTGTAATATTTTACTTTAATACGTAATATTTCCAGTATATTGCAATATTGCTGAAATATTTCTATAACATGCTATGTGGATATAAATTGTCAATTTCGAAAACTTGAAATTCACAATTTTATTCGCGAAATTCATTCATCTTTCGCAACAAACTGTTTAATCATTAACGAATACAAAGCGTATACAAAATATTGTGAAATGTACGATATGAATGGCTCGTAGAATACAAGAATAATGAGATGTCATTTAGAGACTAATAGGAGGATATAATGAAGATAACGGATTTTTTTTGTACTGAATGTTACTCTCTAATTCTCTTCTCTCGTATTGATATTAAACGATAATTTTCGCATTAGACGAATATAAGCAGGAACTAAACAATCACGCTTTTAGCGCTATAAACATGGTGCTAAATACAGACGATATATTAAAGCAGCTTAAACTGAAAGAAAGATTTATGTCATCGTATTCGCGAAGAAAAGATATCATTTTCTTGAGACTTTCGCATGCAGCATGTTTGGCAATTTTTTTATAGAAGACATCAAGCCGTCTTTATCGTAATTATTTATTGTTTCTGGGATACATAAAAATGTTCTCTATAATTTAATCACCGCGTAAATTGCGCAAACAAAAATAATTGTGTGACTAAAATTAAAGAATTTTAAGCCATTCTGTAATCTTCGGTGCTAACATTGTCGAAGTCTGCAAATTTTTTTATCGCAAATCACGATTTTAAAATTCTCAAATATAAGTGATAAATCAGGTTGAAAAAAAAATATGTTTCACTATTTCGTCTATACACTACATTTTCAGAGATAGGAATAAATGATTTGAAATATGTAAATATCCGTTCTTTATAAATATTATATTTTTATATCAACTCTTTAAGGAGGCTTCAGTAAAAATAAAGTAGAACTGTTAAATATGCACTGCGCTGTCAAGTAGACTACGAATAACTCAAAGACTTATATTATTTAACATTAATCCTTCCGTTTTTATGTGCAGCTCGTGTAATGAAGGAATATAGAAGGATATATGTAAATTGAAACTCTCTCTGACGCAAATCAATTTTTTTTCCTTTTTGAGAATTTTGCTTGCTATTTGCATTATTCCTTTTTTTCTTTTTATTTTTAAAATCTACGTTAGAACGTCGTGGATCATCAAGAGTCAAAAGTAGGAAAGGATCCGCCATCGAATATATTGCATAATTTCTTGAAAAGAATGCGACGATCGTAGACGCATTTACGAACTTTGATCATTCACTCAAGAATTTGCGACTAATAAATCAATTTGCATAATGTCTAAGATTAAGTCTAACTTAATGAACCGAGAAAAGGAGGGAATAGAGTCGTTTCTTGAAAGGAGTATTATATGCAATGGACAATCATACTAACCGGAAACGTGTCACAGGCAGACACGCCGTGGCATAATACTCGCCATTGTAGATCATTTCGATCACAATCGAGTAAGGCACTCAAGGATCTATTGCTACTCTTTAAACTGTTTCTGCAATAGGTTTCGCAAGTGTTATGAATAACGATCTTGTCACTAGGATGCATTATCGTTGCGATAAATTGCAGATTTGACAAGTAAAATTATGATCTGTCTAATATCATTAATTATTCGTTATTTAACGTAAATGCGATATTGTTCCGAAAGAATCGAAACGGTTTTATTTACGAACTAATCAAAGATAATGAAATTATTATTTAACGTTTGCAATAAATCAATTTTATATACATATATATTTATATCGCTAATGAACGAGTTCGTTTTGTATATGTATATAGATTGCTTTTATATCAATTTATATTTGCGACGAAAGAGAAAAGAGAAGATATCTTTGATTATCATATTTTTTTAAATATTCGCATTAATTGACAAAACGTGGCGTTTCATGCAAATATCTCAATTATTGCTCGCGATGTGTTTCGCGACGCAATCATTTTGGGAAAACGCGGAAAATTAGATTGAGGATCGCGGCACGATTTATCCCGTAATTCAGCTTTCGCGAATTTTTTTCTTGAGAGAGATGCGAGTGACAATCCTGTCGCATGCCACGGTTCGTCAGGTCGCCCGCGACCGGCAAAAGAGTCACATACTAATAACTGGAGCAGAGAAGTTGTGTAAGCCGGTGGGTGGCCGCCTTTCTCTGCAAAGCGGCTGCCAGGTTTAGCGCTCTGCGCTGCTCTGCTCGAGATTTTCTGTACTTACAATACGAAGGATCGGCGACGTGCTGACAGATTCGTGCCGATTACCGAACATTGTTGCGTTGAGAACTTAACTCTCAAGAGCGAACCGATGAAAAATATTTCGGCAACGCGCGAACGACGGAGTTGCTCGACTGGATTCGCAACGTCTGTGAAAAATTTGTGTTAAGACGATATTCAAATTCTATTCAAATTTAACATCTGATGAATAAATTCCGTATTTGAAGAGCAGAGATATATAAATAAAAAAGTTTAATTTTTCAAAGAAAAAATCTGCAAATATCCGCAACTACACGCGATTTCAAGATCCATGTCAACTTTTAGCGCATCATTACATTGCTTTTAAATATAATCGTATTTATATAATATAGCTTTAGTTGGATATTAATTTTCTTCATTTTGGAATTATTTTTTTTTTATTTTTTTTTTCTAATTACAAAGATATAAAAATATAAAGATAATTTAAAAAATATATATACTTTTATTCTTTTGTTACGCGTAGAAAAAATTATTTTAACTTATCAAATATAGAATAATAGTTTTATTTGATTAAATTTTTGAATACGTGGCAAATATTATGGTGCAAACATTACTGTATCTAAAATTAATAAGAAATTACAAGATATATTTTCGGTATTGATTGCAGGAGTTGTTTCCATTGTCGGTTGGACGCAGAGAAGGCATTGACGAAAAGTCGGGCAGCTGCAAGTACGGGCTGAATTCGAGAGATCGGACAGAAGGTAGGTAAGTGAATTGTCGCGAAGGTCGCCCAGCTCACTTTTCCCCTGCACTTTTCTCGGCTGATTCTCGACTCCTTGCAAACCTCTTACCGTCCGTCCGTCCGCTACATTTCATTGCACTGAGTCGTTCCCATAAAAAGCCTCGATTAAATTTAACGTTTGCATATGTGTTCCGTTTATTATGTTTTAATATACTAGATTAAATCATACGGAATTTAACACGTACAATCACCGAAACTATTTTACCTGTCATGACTAATAATTGTCTCGAGTATTGAACCTTCCTCCTGCATAAAAATTCTAAGAATTTTGAAAAAACGTAACATTTACATACATATAATGATTACTTGAAAGTTCTATTAAGAAATAAGATTTGAAACAAATTATTATTAAATAATCGCGATATTATAAAATGATTAAATGAACGAATGCGAGAGATGATAATCGCCGTCTGTTTTTTTTTTTTTTTACGCGTTTCCTTTTGGCGTTGATAGAGCGGTGATTAAGATTGTTGAAAGCGAGCGTGCGATTTCGGCAACGTTCATCGAAAGTGACGTTAATATCTGGCATTTCGTACGATGTTAACTTTACCTTCGAAACGGTATATCGCGTGATGATTTTGTATTCTTTCATTCAGGATAATTATTACGCACAGCAACAGCTCGTAAATGATGATTTATGCGTTACATTTACGCGTTCATTAAAAATGCGTTAGAAAACTATCTGTCGCGCGACGAGATGAAATTCGCTTAATCTCGCTAAAAAAATTCCCTGGCATATAAAGCCAAAAATAAAATAAAAATTGTGAAATATGAAATAAAATATTAAAGTTGATATATATATATACATATATTTTTGTATAATACATCGCGAAAAAAAGCAACGTTCTTTCGTTAAATAAGGTTTAATTTCAGAAAACGTGATCCAATTTTTGCAAACTTGTTTACTGTATAGAAAACTAAATTTATATATATATATACTTTTTTAATTAATGAATTAAATGATGTGCTTCCACAAGATTTGTTTATCTAGTCGATAAACAAATCGACCAGGATAGCGGTGTCGGAACGAGCGAAGACTCCGATGAACGAAGGAGAGAAAGAAAGAGGGGATCTCTCGTGCTGACAGAAGGGATAAGAAACCCATGCACGTACTCTTACCAGCGGTGCGACGACTTTAGTCTGACGATCGCTTCCACGGAGCGAGGTTGACTGAATCCGATATTAATCCCAGGATAGTCCGTCGGTTCGAGCACACGGTGTCTTGGATCCTGGTGAGTGATTGGTGCAAAAATAAAAAGAAAAAAAAAAATTCAACGGTGTGCTCCGAAATTTCGCGTCGCGACATAAACATTAATTTAAATTTTACCTTATAAAACAATTCGGGAAAAATTAAGTTGTAAAATTTGAAACTCGTAGCGATGCTCGACAAGATAAATTACGCGTGTAAAATGTTTATAACGAAAGTATTGTAAGCAGACAACGTTGAGATAAGAAAGTCAGAGGAAAAGAAATTTTTTTTTTTAAATATCCAGATTATTAGTATTGTTTCCGGAAACATTTTGCAAAAGCAAAAAAAATTCGAAGCTTTTTCCTACATTGTATTACATAATAATTTATATTCCCGTATCGAGAATACTCGTTACTCCCGCGAAAAGACATATCCTCCGTTTCGGCGGCACGTGGCGAGCTACTCCCTCTTCGCTTGATCTAGCAAAGTCGAGGAAGCCGTCGACTTCGCGAACGTGTGCGTGGTGTGCAACTGGCAAGAGAAAGTGTGCTTGCTGTGTGTATCCTTCGGTTTTTCGGTGGATCGGACGTGAATCGATGACCGAGTGTCGTCGGCGTCCCGCCTGACGATGAGAGGCTCGCATTTTCTCAGGACAGCATGATTCTCGGCGCGTGCGATCGTCCGCGTGCGTTAACATGCGCGAAGACACGCGTGTTCGCGGGGACCGCTAGATCCTCCTGAAGAGGCTGAAAGAAGAACGCCTGACAGAGAGCAAGAACGAGAGACCCTCTGGCAAGGATCATCGAACGCGAGACGATCGAAGATCGATTGCGCGGATAATTTCTGGTCGCCGTAAGCGAATACAGGTTAGTCATTTTTTGTCCTTTTTATCTCAGATTTTTAAAGAATAATTAATTAAATGGACCATTATTTTGGTAGAGAAAAGTTAGCAAATTTAAAATACGGATCAAACAAATTTTATTTTGAATTGTGATTACTGAAAAATTGAAAAAATTATTGGAGGACGAGAATTTATGATGAGTTGTGTTTTCTAAATGTTCTTAGTTATTAGTAAATTATTTTGAGCATAATTAAGCAAGGAACATTTGTCGTTTTGGGAAAAATAATATTCTAAACTCTGAAGGATAAGAAAATAGAATCGTCTTCTATCTGCAAACGATCAGAATTCGATTCTTCATTAATCAAGCTAGAATCATGGCGCTGATTACATTTGTATTCCTTGAAAGATTATATTTTTAGCCAAGTATATCGGCGACACATTACGTAATGACGGATTGCATATGCAACATTATGCATGGCCTGTCACCTAGGCGTAAACTGATTTCAACCAGTTTCTCCGATATTTTTCTCCGATATTTTTCTCCGATTCGAAATATCGGCTTTCACTATACAACTACAGACGCGCGTCTGTATAACGGCTCCGAAAAACTTAAGTCACTTTATCGCATTACACCATTTCTTCCGTTATTTTTTTTTACTCGTTCTTTATTCATTACGTATTTCTTGGACACGCGGAATGCACAGGATCACTTCGTTGAGTGTATCAATCCTTTCTTCTATTTTTTTTGCAACACGTATAAATTTGTTCAATAATTTTATCTTTAAAAATACATTACACTTGTCAATTTCTGTTACCATCATTATCGTTTGACTTGTCAATTACGGAATATCTCTCGTATCGATAAGTTAAACGAAATTACTGCTTAACGACGAAGTGAATTCTTGAAAAATGCTTTAAAAAATGCCGAACGATTAAAGAAAATTGCAAATTAACGTGCCATTGAGCGGTCGTTTTCTCGGAATTTGTGTCGGCTAATTTTCCGCGGTTAGAAACGCCCATCTTTTTTCCATCGCCTCTGTAGAGCGAAAAACTTGCCGCAGCGTGTCATTTATCGCAATTGTGTGTCAATGATAGCAGTGGTCCAAATCGTCGAGTTTTGTACGAACTGATCTTAAATGATCCAATTATCCGTCGCGCTCCGTTCCTCTCTCTCTCTCTCTGTGCGCAATCATAAATTTTTATTCTTAATAAAAAAATGCAGCTGAAATATCATCGAGCGGATTAAACCCGCAAGCTGGAGTTAGCAACAGTTCAGGAACAATTCAAGAAATATTGAGTCTACTAATTTAAGTTTAAAAATATCCTCTCTTATATCTTCTCTTATATCTTCTCTAAGAGATATTCTTTAACATATATTTCTATAAATTACTTTCGCTTGAAGATTATCTACTCTTACTTTAACATCGTTTAATCGATATCTCTTAATTAGCATATATCCCGATTAGCATAATCTAATACTAGTCGTTTTGATATTGGCTTTCGATTTTTTATTTTTATCATTTTTTTCTTCATACGCTACGACATTGGCAATATTTCAGATGCGACGAATTTCGCGATACTTTAAATAATACGAAATGTGTGAAGTTTATACTTTAAAAATTAACATATGTACATTGAATTTTCCAATTCATTTCGTAACGTATCGAGCGAGCATCGTTTAATAAAAATTTACACGATTAACGACGTGAGGTTATTCTGTCGTGTTTTTTGCCGGGGGAAATGTGATAAGAATCGCGAAGATCGCTTCCTCGTTCTACGTTCAATCTACTTAAGGCTTGTTTGTCGAATCTGCCTTGTTGATCGAATCCGAACGTTTCCTGAAGCGCCGCAGGAAACTCTCTCACTTTCATTCGCACACGTGCTACGCATCACGCGCTCCTAAATACAAGATACTCTCCGCGCATGCTGCATCTACAATTTCTATTTCATCTCCGCGTGTGATTCCGATTTTAGAATATTTCAAGAGAGAAAATCTCTCCTCTCTACGCAAACCGCGCGAGTAATTTCAGTGGAATCATTCTGGATTCCACGATGAAAATTATTTATTGCATTTACCGCGATCAAAACATGTAAATACATTTTTTATAAAAGGAAGACTCCAACGATAGGGATCTTCAACCGTGCATGCGATGCAGAGAGAAACACCTGTAACGAGAGAACGATCCAGTTAATTAAAGAAATAAGTTAAATTGCCGATAAGCGTATCGTGTTCTGCGTCGTAAATTATAATTCGCAATTGCTCGAGAATTGCACGCGAGACTGTTATTACACGCTTTCTTTCAGACTTTTGTAAAATTGCGGATCACCGTTGTTTAACTCTCGCTCGCGACGACCTCACGTATCGCATTTTGTACGAGAGATTCTCGACGGAGAGAAATATCCGTTTCAGAGCAACAGGATTTCCCGTCGTGTTTGAATAGGATATTTCGCTATTTAGGTCGAAGAAGCGTGCGCAGAGATAGGCGGTTTCGTTAATCTTGACAGTCGCGTTGATCGATAGAAAGAACCAACAAACCACCTCCTGTCTGCTCGAATTTACCGGAAGCACCAAGGACGAAATAACGGAGAACTCTTCTTTTTTTTTTGTTATTTATAGATTTCCACCGTTAATGCATCACGAGGATTGAATCACCGTTTCTCTCGTGTCGACTAAACTGGTCGACCAACTTTATTATTGTGCCGGTCAATCTATTTCGCCAGTCTTGCGATTGATTGCATTTTTATCTTCGCACGTCAATCGCTCAGACATCATCCAACAATCGCAGATTTAATCGCGTCAATCGTGCGGTCTCGTTTCGCAATTATCGCCTCGGCGCTTATATATTTCTTTTTATTGGAGCAGCGGCTGACCACCTTCGGCTGTATCTACTTGTGTCCGGCCAATACTTTAATTTATTCTATTTCCCCGACGCGATATTCGACTTTTTAACCGTAAATGATTAACTACCAATCTTTCTTTAGTGATGCGGGAAAATTGTATGTAAGATATCAAAAACTAGTTGCTCTCTCTTTGCTTTAAAGTTAAAAGTGAATCTGTGAAACTCTCGTGAAACTTGCTCAATTTCTCCCGTGTCGTCGATTTTTTTTTCTCATTCGCAGGATCAAATATTTTTTTCAGAAAGAAAGAAAAGGAACTAATGTGGCTATCTGGTATTTAAGATAGATGCATTTTTCCGTGAAATTCGACTTATGTAATAAACGTCGGATCAAAGGAACGGTATGACGAATCGATAATTGCGTGTCCGATTAAGATGTATCAGGAAAGCGATGCGAATACCGTAGACGTGCGCTCGCCCCAATTTCGCAACACGTGCGCAAAACGCATTTTGCACCGAGATTCGCAATAAAACTGCTTTATAAAACCCGTGCAACGCATCACGCAGGAATTTCGCGGCTGCAATGTGGAAAGTGCTCATAAAGACGTTTTGCGCGTCTGAATTAAATTTCGCGCTGGTTTCCTTTAAAGTTTAAGTACCATTTGACTTCTCGAGAAACGGGCCGAGCAAAAAATCTTCGTTAATTGAAACTTGCGAAATCTTTGGAAGCGAGTATACTATTTCCGATTCACGTGGACCAATTCGACACGCTGTGTTATCTCATCTTCCGCTTCTCGAAGTTCATTCTTTTAAATCTTCTTCTAAAACTTCTCTAAAAAACTTTTCCAACCGTGACATCAGAGTTTTCTATATATACGAGTACACACACATATATTTTTTATTCCTTGTATTTTTTATTATTGCATATTTATCCTAATTAACGCTAATTTACTTACATTCTTGATTCCTTTTGAATCTATCGAATCTACTGATTTGATGAGAATTTTTAGCTATTTCTCGTCGATACAACTTACTTTATTCCATTTTCTCATGCGGGAAATAAACAGTGCGTGAATTTATAATAAAAAAAATGAGAGATATCTTCTCTTGCGGTAGATTTTTTTTCTTGCCACGAAACGAACGACAGTGCAACAATCTCTCTTCCGAGCCATCGTAAAAACTCGGGCTTACATTCCTTTGGTTCTTTTTTTCTCTTTCTCTCTCTCCGGACCACCTCTTTTTCTCTCCCTCTTGCTCCCCAGTTTTTATCACCTGATCGGTGCACACGATCGATAACTCTCTAACGATAATCGATACCGCGTTATGCAAGAGCGCCTTTGCGACACGACCCACGCGCGAAATGTATTGTTAATCCTTTCTCGAGTGTATTACGAAAAGAACATTACATAGCGCTCGCGATTTTCCTACCACTTGGCTTCCTATCACTCTGTTAACTTTACCGCGTTATTTGCACTCCGGACATAGTGCAACGGACAGTGTGCAACGGACTATTGTTAAGACCCACACATTACCTTCAAGTGTTATCTCACAAGCTATCATATTTGGTTCTATCATATTATTATTCCATCGATCTCGTTCTCTTCCATCGTTATTGCTGAGGTGCAGGAATGTAATTTTATGAAACTTTAACACGTATATTTTAAATTTAATAGAATAAAGAAAAGATATACATATCCTTGAAACCTTAATGTAACTTTGAAGAGCTATAATAGAAAAAGCATTTAAAAAATAAGAAACATCTATTATGTCTTGAAAAAAAAAAAAACAATCCAGCAATTAAGACTTTCTCAAGAATGTTAAAACGAAAGTTCACAAGTTAGTTCATAAATTAGAAAATTTATGAATTCCTAGAGATTTAATTGAGAATTTTATCCTAGAATTTCTATTCTACTCTCTTATTCAATTCTCTCTTATTAAATCTCTGCAGCGATAAAACCTTCTCCTTATTCAGTGTACACTTTTAGCGTACACTTTAGAATTTATATTAAAATAAAAATTATTTTCATATGAAACACACGCCATGCGGTAAGATAGATATTTCGATAGAGAAACAGATTATACCAATCGGCGTCATATGCAGCTTGATTACATTTTGCAATTTAACGTCTGTCGCGAAATTAGAGATGCACGCGTGCATGCGTGGCATGAATAAACGCGTGTGCGACACGTGTAGATACCGCTGATGAGCTGTTACTTTCGCAACAAGCCCATTTGACCCCATTGGAATATGTGCCCAAGAATTTAGTGTAGCTTTTTAGCCCTGATGCAAGTTTTCCTTATCTAAATCGTCAAAATTCATCACCAAGTTTCGATTAAAAGTTCTCAAGATTCTTTCTTTCTTCAACAGATGACACATCTATGGAACTTTATTCAATATGTACAAAACGTACGTATAGTAGACACTAAATAAGATTAATCCTATTACATAATTGAGAAGAATCTGAATTATATATTTTTAACTTAAAAATTTGATACAAATATTACAAATTATTGTTACTAAAGAGACATTTAAAGTGTATATTAAATTAGCAAGATTAAAATAACTTTTCTTTAAATACCTTGCAAACTCTTAATCCAATTTGATGATTTAGACAAATATTTAGATGAGGAATCTCAAGATAAAAACGCATCCCTTCAGGATTAAATAATTATGCTGAATTCTCCGATAGATATTCGCTGCATTGAACTGCATTTTCGCTGAATTTCGAAAGGTCTCTGGTTCCGCGTGATCGACCGATGCGATCAGGTCTGATAGACATAAATGGACTATTGATACAGGAGACAGCTGTGTGCGTTAAAATATATGTTCACACACTTTCTTCGCACGTTTAACTTTCGTTGCGCTGGCCCGCTCGACGCGGCATAGATCTATTATTATGTCTGGTTTAAGTATACTTTACCGCGACTATCTAAATAGCTTATTTTATCGAAATTATATATTCTGAATACGTTTTGAATTTCTGCCAAAAAGCCGCTTCAGTCGTTTTGCTAAAATTTTTTTTATAAATATTAACGCAATATATAATCAAAGAGAGAGATTTGTATCTCGCAAGAGAGGCAGCACATTAATTCTTTTTATACGAGAAACGTAATTTTAATACATAAATTATATATTAGTAGGAGGAAGAGAGAAATATAATGTATATAAAAATATGTGTTCTTCGCTTTACAATCGGTGCAGATAATTATGATTATGTATGAAGGAAGTATTCATCTGTAGTGTTTAACGGCCATTAAATATTCGGCTTTCTTCCTCGTGGAGTTTCACGAATCTCTCTCTCTCTCTCTCTCTCGATCGTATTTTACTGCGTTCGCCACGCCGTGCCGGTGATTTGTGTACGACGACGATAAATCGCCGGGATAACATAATAAGGATAATGAGATAGCGAGGTGCAGAGTACGATCGATAACGTAACGGTACTCTTTTACTTTCACGCTGGCGATCGCGATCTCTGAATGGCCGGGATCATCGTGTGGGATGTTGGATAGATCATCGGATGGTGTCAAATTGTTTCCGACGATGTCAAGCAAAATCTAAAAAAGAAATGGATTCGATTAACATTAATAATTGTCGGTTGAAGGTAGAAAGGATGAAGGCGCAAAAAAAATAGTTCTCTATTATAACAGTATTGTAATATCAAAAAATGACAGCTCGATTATCCCAACGACATATTTGGTGCTACTGAAAAATTTGGTATTTTGACGAGGATTTATGAAATCTTCATCATCGATGACACTTGAACTTTTTTATTCTGTTTTTTTTTCTCCTTTTTCTCTTCTTATGATTAGAGTCTCTTTGGAGAAAGAGATTGTTTATAGACGAATTGGCGCCGATTCATCGGGACATAATCGCATTATTACGTAGACTCCGTTAACGTAATTACTGTCATTAGTAAATTTGCATAATGCGACATCTTCATCCGTTCTACTTTATTCATCCCACGTTGTTTATGGTCCACCGGCGGATTATCGGCGCGGTTATTAGCGCTGCAAATATTTCCGCGACGGTCCCGTCGTACTTTCATTACGGGTTCGTTCCGCCGCTGATTTCCCAATGATATAATCGGCGGAATAGCGAAGGCGGTTATGATAAATTCTCTAGCGTTTAAAGTGCGTCCGAATGGAGAACGAAACGCGCGCGCGCGTGCGTGCGGTAAAAATGCAAATTAATATGCACACGATTCGCTTACGTCACTTACGCGGTGCATGTGTAATGACGTAATAAAAGGACTCGCGCCGATTACTCGGCGAGCTTTCCCGCAGTCGAGTCTCGCGACTTCAACCCTTTCGCCGTTCCATTCGCGATCCGATCGAAGGGCGTTTAGATTTCTGCGAATCTGTGAAGGTTGCACGTTACACATCCGTCTATCTGTAACGCGGGAATTCCACGGCAAAAATGTGCCGACAATAGGCTGAGCCATGTGAGCCAAGTAAAACCATACCGGGTTTAATCGGTACACAGCACAGTAATTCCAGAAATAGTTAATCTATAATTGTGACGTAGACAATTTGTTTCTTATTACGATAGAAATTTTTGAAAGTATTCCTCACGTTGCGCTGCACGCATAATATTTCTGTTATTATCTCATCTATCTCTGGACCTTGGATTACTAAGGTAATCACTGTCATGGACTTAGCGGGACGGATGTCCCGTTTGTGGTTTAGAGAGGTTGAAAAATTCAGATATGTATATTTTATACGTAAACGCGTAAAGATCAACCGCACAATGACATTGCTATTCTAATAGTCTCTTTCAAGCAATGGTGTAAATCGCGAGGTAATGTCAAGGCATCGATGTAAATTAGATTTCTCACCGTATAAAATATTCGCACTCACATTATATTTTATAATACATTTCTTTTTATCGAAATAATTTTATCTTACAGAATATCATTTACTAGTCGGATTAATCTCCTTTTAAATCTTTTTTGTGTGTGAATAAATTTAAATAAGAACCGATGAAGTTACAACTTTGGATTAATGGGATTAATATATTTTAATCGGTTAGTTTTTTTTTTTATTAAAGGCCTATTAAGAGATCTCTCTTTTTTACGAAAGTTGTCTCGAAGTAATAAGGCCCTTTTGTAAATTGACATAATGGTCTTGCGTTAAGATGCATTACTCGCGCGCATTTCGCGCAACGGTTCGCGAAAAAGGATATCATTTATCGCGCATTGTGACGGGAAAAGATCTTTGGTCGCCGACCGCGGGAACGTTTCAATATAGCGAGTGAATGACATGGCTCGTTACGGTCGCGCGGAAGCCGCAAGAAAGAGTAAATACAATCGGTTAACGGGACGGTGAACGTTTAGAGGGAATGTCGATACACCGACTTGCGCTCCATAACGGAGATCGATTCCGATCGGCCAACCACGTTCGCGAAGAAATTATCCTTCACGTGGCGCTACAATATTTCAAATTTTCTCCATGAGACATTAAAAATATCGGAGCTTGGAATAACGAGAAAAATGACGCCACGCGTTATTATTTATTATAAATATATTTTTTAATATATTTTAATATATTTATTTTTAATATATTTTTATATACATATTAAATTTATTTTTTTTTTAGCTTTTAATTTTTTATACTATTTAAAGATAGGTGATTTACGCATGCAGCGAAAGCTAAGAATACCAAGATATTCCGTGGAATATAATAAATGCTGATGCTAGAATCCTTGTGAGTCGACGCACTATTTACGTATTAGTTTGACGTAATTAAGGACGGCGATTGACCTGGACGATTTTTCGTTGTCCATTCATCCGAGACCAGAATCATCATTATCCGTGATCTCATTCGCGATCCGCAGTCGCGCTTGATTTATGGATCCACGGATAGATCACGATTCTCTCCGCGCTGCCGAGATTTTCTCGAGAGATACAGCACCGGCACGTATGTACGTTGCATCCGTTAAATGCGGTTGTTAACGCGGTTAAAGGCGCACACGCGGAAAGGAAAGAGCCGAGCAATTTTTTATCGGCGATATTATTCCCGTTTTGTCATATCGATCGTATCCCACATAAGCGCGATTTATTATCGCGCCCGAAATATTGCGCAACACGCCACCACTCATTATCTCACTACACTGACGAGTCGATCGGGATACCGGAGAGAGGGGACCGGATAATTGGGCCCTTACGTAAGGATCGTAGGAAAGTTCGGTATTAATTCCCGCGAAGGCGGAGGATCGCGGAAGATCGCGTACGGCGATTCTCCGCAGTTTTCGGTTTTCGTACTCGGATATCGGAAACCTTTCTTAGAAATCGAATTAACGTAGATAATGCAAGTTGTACTAAAACACGAGATAAAACAGGTGATGCGAAAGAATGCAAACAGTCAGATACCGAGCGTGCATCTCTAACGAAGAAATCATATTGCCTTATTAATTACCGTCTTTCCTTTTCGCATTTGATTGTTCGCAAGCTGCACCATCATCCTTAGAAAGGATACACTGTGTATTAGATGGCTTTTGAATACATCCCAGAATTCACATTCTTCGAGGAAACTAAATCGAGCACCTAGATCTCCGTTATCTTAATAGGAAATTCCTGTAACTTCCTGTTGATCCAGAAAAGAGGTAAAACACAGTCCAGATCGCATCGGTACCGGACACGATCGACACGCGAACCTTCGGTCAAATTTCCGGTAAAGATCCGAAACGCGGAAATTGAAACGTAATTGGAAATCGATCCTACGTAATCCCGAAACGCGTAATCGCTTAAGTAAATCGTCAGAATACAATAAAACTTGCTTTTCTTAGAATGTTTTCTGTCGGAACAACTTTCAATTTAAATGCTTAGATTTTTAAAGAGATTTAAAACAGATTGTATAAAAATCTAATTATAAATTTTTTTGTTTTACACACATTGTGCTTTATGGATCGTGCTTTCACGTACATCGCTTTTACGAATCCCTGACTATTCTGACACCCTGATTAGAATTTTTACGTAGAATTTCGAATTCGTATTAATATTTGTCGAATCTTTATTCTGTGGAAATTTGAATTCTTAGATTTTTTATTTTCTAAATTTCTAATCCATAGATCCCAAATTTATCGAACTTAATTTTCTTACAGTCTCGACTCCATTATTCTCATTATCTATCAATCTTTACTGCTATAGATCTAAATGGAATATATATATTTTATCTCATAAATATTCGTTTCATTTTAATCACAAAAGCGACACGTGTACCTGAGACGAGAAGATTTCTGAAATTTTTTGAAAATTCTTATCCACATTGTTAAGATTCTTCCTGAATTTTCTTATCAAAGAATCTCGTCATCCCCTGTATTATCTCGATACGTGGAGTTGAATCGCAGGAAGAAGCGAGCGCGACGCTTCTACAAAAGGGAATAAAGATCGAATCGCGCCGGACTCACCGCGATCGGTTTAGAAAGTTCAGGATGCGCTCACGAGGCATCTTCCTCTCGCTCTTTCGTTCGGGCTTTGCGCGATGAATGCGCAATCCAACTCTGTCTTAATCCGAGCTGTCACGGCCAGAGAATAATCCCCCGATAAAATTGCCGCGTGAAAGACTACATTGTTTCGCGGCATTCGTTTATGTAATCGGAGAATTATTGTCATTATTATTTGGGGTTTGATTTGCGTCGGCGATACTGTCCCGACTAGTGCGGGTTGAGTTGCAATCAAAGTCGGATAATGAGGACGCTTTGAACTCTCTATCGTAATCTGATGATGGAAGTAACGTGATTGAAGGATCGATTCGATCTACGACAATTGTCTCGTCAATTAGTGAATTAGCATATGAAAACCTTTATCGGAAATATTTATAAAGTTTACAGATTATATATTATGCGCTATGCATTCTATAGTATATTATGTATAAGATTATTATAAAATCTCGATATTTTATATATATCTCTATACCTATATAATAACGTCTCTATAATCTCTATATTTCTATCATTTTTTTACATCTTACTAGAGAGACATTTAACTTTTTACATTTAATTACATTAACATTGTATTTCAGCTATTTTTTATTTTCTGGCTTTTTTTCCGATAGAAGCTTTTTTTATTTCTACGCCTTATTTCTTTCTTATAGATGTTAAAATATGTACGATAATTAATATATCTCTCTGATGGAGCATTATTATATTTTTATAATATGTCGCACTATATTTTCAAATTATCAGAATTTTTGAAGAAGATGAATTCAAAATATAAAAATTCGCGCTCGTCATAGAAATATCATATATATCAGTAAAATCTAGAAATTTTATTCGATCTAAGTATAAACAAGTGCGTGTTTATTACATGTTATCCGATAATTAGAGATTAAAAAGAAAGTGTCACTTGAGAACGGCTCCATATGGCGCGTATCATCAGCCCGACATTTCTTCGAGCTCGATCAACTCTTCACGCCACGCCGAGAAATCGGGGAGGAATAATTTATTCCGATCGTGACATTCCGCAGGTAAACCGAGCGGTTTCGTTTTCGTCCGAACGCGATTTAGGGGAATGTAAAGTGTCTTAAAGGCAGTAACTATTCCGACGTAATGGCGAATGCATTTCGCTAACGTGAGGAATATGCGACAGAAAATAATTGCATTGTCATAAATCTTGAATCACATTAGCCTCTTCGCATTTTCTTTCGCTCTTCGTCTCTTGCATTCGTTCTCATAAGAGGCTGATGAGATTCTTAAGAATATAAATTTATCGGAAATTATGCAGTATTTTTTTTCATTTTATATAGCGAGAATATTTCAAGCCAGGCACTTGAATTTTCTACTTTCGGTGAAAAGACGGAATCTGCGGATTTTAATATATGCAGTACGCGACATCGCGAACGATTTCGAACTCGCTTTCTTCTGCGTAAAATTAGAGCCAACAGATCGAGGACTACTAATTAGAAACGAGAGAACTATCAGCTTCCTGGCTTCTTGGCTTCTTGACTTAACTAACGGCAAAAGTAGTAGTTTACTTTTCTCTCTCTCGCGTAGCGAATTATCTCATTTATCATCTTTTAAACTAGTCTCTCTTATCTGAAAATTCTAATATATATTTCATAAACTATGAACAAAAAATTTGATGAAAAATTTTATGACTACGCGTGGACAGGTAATGCGCGATTAAGGGCTCGCGGGCAGTCGATCGCGGTGATCAATTGATCACGAATCGACCGCGAAATCATCCGGCGTGGCCAAAAGGTGCGGCCGATCGTCTCGTCGATATACATGCATATCGCGCGATCCGGAATCGGGGAAAGTCTCGTTCGCTGTGGAAACGAGCCGGGCCGATGTGCCGGTTTTACGTAAGGTGAAAATATATCGTCTCTCTTAGGAGCGCGCGAGAGGAAAGTGCACCCAAACGAGCAGAAACGCCTCTTACGAATCACGCGCACGTAAATAGTACGCACATCGCATGTAACAGCATGTACATTGTGTGTATCATTTATATATGATAGTCTGTCGTTGAAAAAAAAAATAATAATACAAGATGCGATGGAGAGAAGATAGTTAAAAATTTAACGCGTATTTTTATTTAAATGCGTAATTAAAAAGTGAAAATACTGATTTATTACGCGTTGTTCGCATTGAAATTTATGCATAATCACGGACGGAAAATCGTAAATACAAATCCGCCTGGTATTATTGATATTTTCGATCGACGTACGTTTACGGCGCCGCAACGCGGCATATTCCCTCGATCGTTACATTGATTTACATCCCGAGAGGTGCGCTCTCGACCAACCGGTCGGAGTTGTAAGAGCAAGTAGATAAGATGAGCTTCGTCATTTTTCCCGATTTAATGATCGCGCACATACGCGAAGAGTTGAAACAGCAAATGAGTATCTCGACACGGTCGATCGGGCCGACAAACTATAATATGTACATACGCCTTCGCGGAGGCTGGGCGGATAAATCTCGGCTCGAGAATGATTGAATCGCAACCGATCATTCATAACTGCCACGTAAACATAGTCGAAGAAGTGCGCCGATCGCGGGATCACGTTATCGTTTCCATTTATCGAGCGACAGCCGAGCCACGATTCGTTATGATAAATGGATATCTGATAAACGTCACGCTGCTTTTACATTGCAATAAAGTGCACAGCGTAAAAGCACGTTGCAGCTGCAAACTTGCGCAATCCGACCTTGAAGCCTATTCGACTTGTAGACGATTGCCAAATATTGTACGCTCATTCGGAATGACGAATATGTCATCCCTAGATAATTCCCGATTGCGCGTTTTATATTCTTGGATAACTAACAATTTTGATAATTTTAATCGTAATTAAAAAATTGCAAACATTGCATATGTTATTTGCAAATTAATTTTGACATTGATTGTTTCAATAATAAAATTGGCAATCTAAAAATAAGAGAACGCGCGCGTGTAATTTTATTTATCTCGTATACTTTGTTAATTACATAAAAAAATAATGTAACGATTATACATCAAAAATAGTTATAAATTAAAATAAATATTTTTGGTGACCATAAATCGTGTTTAAAAAACTTAACATGTTACTTTATTAATATCGTATTAAATTGACATATTGAAGTCTAATAATTTTAATGAAAATACTTTAAGAGCAATCGCGCGTTGATCTAAAAATAACGGATGAACAAAGAGAAAGTTATGCTGCACAATAAAACGAATCTTTTAATTGCTCTCAAAATTTTTCATAGAACGAACAATTATTAACGTTCGAGTTGATCTTTTATACTCACCGATGCGAGATAATAATTTTCTCCCGCTTTCTCGAATAACATGCGCTTTTCGACTGTATATAATTGCGTTCGCAAATAATTCTGGTCGCCAGAAATCCATCCGGGCGTTTCTTCGCGAACGAATACACCGTTATAACGCTTGACCTGAATTATTTTCGCTGCAAAATGCGGACGGTCATTGTTCCGATGGACTTTCGAACGTTCTTCCGTATGCACGTGCGATCTTATTCTTCATTTATTGCACGTACGAAATTGATATATGCAACACTGCAGCTGCGTGGAATCGACGAAATAGAATGCTAAAATAGAACGATACAAATAGAAATAAATGAACAATTCATTTGATATCGAAGCCATCTGAAATGTATTTAATGATTGTCGTGCTTTCAAACTTTTAATTGCTATTATAAATAAATGAGAAGATATAAAGATAGAGAATAGGTGAATTTATCCTGGAAAGAGGTACATTGTGTTTGATACTTTTAATATTAATTGTAAATTAATTAAGTTCCTGCAACGAAATAAATGTCTATAAAGTTTTCAAATTAACGTTCGATCGTCCAATAAAATTACGAGATCACACGGGACACTAGTCGAATGGTTTTTTAATTGCGTTTCCGGCTATTTCTCCAAGGACTTTCGCTCGTCGCAAAAAATTGCTCAACTTACACTTAATTAGTGGACAGATAATTAACTTGTTACTCGGGGGCATTCGATCGATCGATATACGCGGTACCAAGAGACATCAAGCCCCGGCGCTTCCTCTCCTCTCGTGCATGTGCTCCGGGAAGCTACCAGACAAATATTGACACACCGAAGGTGGAGTTGTCACACATCCTTTGAAGCTACTGACCGTCCGCACGAGAGCACACAAAGACCGGCGACGGGACGAGTTTATTTGCCTCGGTTATTCTTTTACGCCTCCGAGCGATTTAGCAGCAATTAGCGTAGCTCGTTATTACGTTATTATCCTCTGAGAACAAATTGCTAGAACGACATTAGCGTTTTGTCGTTGACTTGTTCCAACGTTATGCTCATTGTACGGAGTATTTTCTCTTTCCATTTGTCGAAAAGATCTTATTTATTCATTATACAGATTATTATAAAAATGTATATATATATGTATATATACAAAATTATTCTCGCAATATTTAATATTTATATGTTTAAATATATTTAATGTAATTTATAGGGGTAATTAAAAATTATACGGGTAATTAATGTTATGCTACATGCTCATAAATGTAATATTTCTTTCTTCAAGAATTATTTCGAGAAAATTAATTCTATTTGTGCCTTTTTTTCTTTTAGGCTGAAGAAATCAATTATATCATAGCCATGAACCTCGCGCTGCATGGATTTTTGCTGCAGGGTAAGTTCTGCAATTCTCTGTGAATTAAATTAATGAACGACTAAGGGTTGATGTTGGAGATAAGAATAAGTAAAACGCAAATTTTATTTATTATCCAACTTTTGTATATATATTATATAAATCCACAAAGAAAAAAATAGATATAGTTCAAAGTGAAATATAAAATATTTCTTCCAACCTTGTGCAATATCGGTGAAATATAATTGTAGGACGAAATAATATTTTCCTTTAGCAAAGAAATTAATTTATCCGTCCATTAATTCTTAATTCGCTTCCGCACTTCGCGAGTATAAGTCGTGCGCGAGAGACGCGCGTTGTTCCACTTGACTCACCCCCGTATATTCGTATGTAGACGACATTTTCCCCGATCATCCTTCGCGGGGGCAGGATGCATAAAATTCGCCGGACGATAAAATCAGTCTCCGTCGTTTCCGAGGATTAACTTCAGCGCGGATTAACTCGCGCGCGCGCGTGATCGACAGTGTCCTCGAGAAACGCCCGGCTCGGCTGGCTCGCTAACTGGGTTTTCGTGCCGAGAGACCAAGGTGTTTCCTACATGGACGTAAACAGGCGGCTAGTACGATCGGCTGGTACGGTTCGGGAATCGCGAATGAATCGAGAGGCCGAGAGCAGAGTGCGACACGCCGCGAGAATCGCGAATGAATCTCCTCGCGCAATCGTGACGTTGGACAACATCATCGAGAAGTATGAATATTAATATTGCAAAAAAATATATAAATTAACAGTAGATAGGAGAAAAGAGTTGGTTCGAGAATCAAGAGAGTGGAATATAATTTTCACGAAGCTCGCTGATACTCAAATCGGTTTTATCGATACGTTTGCTATGAAGCATATGACACAAATTCGATGATTTTCTTTCGCCCTCAAGGATAATATAGACACTGATTTACAGTAAGCTAAGTCTCGTACGACAAAATAATTTTTGAGAGCCGAAATAGCGAAATCACGTTAACGTAAGAGTATGACCGACGTGTAAATTCACGCGAGGACTACAGTAAGGAACTTACCACATGATAACCGGCGCCGTGTCAAAGGACGAGAAGCTAATATGACATACCACAGGCATTCTGTATAATAAAACGTCTCGTCAGACCACCAGCTGAGACCACGAAATGTAAAATGCAAATTCCACGTTTTCACACGTTGCGTATCCTACAGGACAATCAGGCAAAGTGTCATTGCAATAAACATTTCGTGTAAGCACTTAATTAATAGAATTTTAAAAAGCACGGAAATAACGCGGTAAATTCTTCTTAGCATAAACTATTATTTTAAGCTCGTTGAAAATGTCATTGTTTTTATATGAAAATAAAAAAATTTTAAGGTCTTCTTCTATATCTCATAAATGATAATTTATTACTTGAAAAAACGTGAAAGATCTTTTCTGATTTATCCTACGTATTGTTGAATTAATCACAGATCCGGCACGTTAGAGAGGCGGTCATTTAGTTCTATAAATCTCTCGTACTATAATAAAATGACACATGCAACGTTTGATGTTAGATAAATAAAAGGTTGGAATCTCTCGGACGCCTACATTTTGCGCTAAATGCGAATATGGGCCCGTAATAATCGAGACAACTCGGCTGCATGACGCATCGAGCAGATATATGTACCTATACACATACATATATTTGCGATTCTACACGTTCCGCATAAAAGATACTGTCTATTGAAACCCCCGACGACAACGGAATGCGGCCTCGTGGGATATCCATGCGTACCATGCAACGTAGTATGTATGCATCGCGGTCGAAACACGTGGGATGTCCGAGCATCTGTTTGCGCGTTTTATTGTGGCTTCTCTCACAGGAAAGTTTTCTTTTCTTTGGCAATTTACAAGCTTCCGTCCGCTCGTAAGACGACGTGCAACTTTGTCGATAGATCTTAACCCCGAATCGATAAATAAATAAAAGAGATAGTCGAAGATGTAGGAAACTCACTTTTGCTTTTTATCCAAGTATTTTGGAAACATCTTACTCTCTGGTGCAGTTAATTTTATTTTATTTCTATTATTTTGTAGTCAATTCTATTTTTTTATTATTTTTCTAAAAATTATATGAATTTTATTTATATGGTTAATTTAAGGAAACTTTAGAATTATTTTGGGAAATGCTTTTCGCACTTCTGCAAATCGCTACACGATAGAAAAGCGGGCAAAATATATATATCATTATCTAGCCGTGACTTTCATCTGTGTTTCTGCTTTAATTAACACGTATGCATTATTTAATTTCTTTTCCGCATATTCTCCGACACAGTTGCTGCATACATTTCAGATTTATAATTGATCCAAGTTACTTACATATTTAATTTCGAGAATCGCGAAAGACTCAAAAATATATAATTTTACAATTTCACAAATCTCAATTGTAATATTATACCAATAAAATATAATCAAATTTCTCAATACGCGTGATCTCTAAATGTCAAAAACATGGCAAGAAAAATTTTGCGAGATTATAAATTGATTATAATAAATGCAAGAATAGAATGAAATGAATAAAGGATGAAAAAGAATAAAGGAGGCAATAAATGTGGGATTTATCTGAGTGTCGCTAGAGCAAACGCAGAAAGTACAAAGATGCGAAAAGATGTTTCGCGCAAAAAGTCGTTTTGCATTTTCAGCCTACGCGAACGACGACGGCGGTAAAATATAAAAAGAGGAGAGAGAAGCCGCGCTCTTCTCTCAATCTCTACTCTAGGTTGAAACTCACGGAGTTTAAGGAGGTCAAATAGTTGGCGAGAAAAGACGCGCACGACCGGCTGTTCGTCTCGTAGACGGAGATCGATCACCAGTCGATCATCCTTGTGTTTACGTCTGCGAGGGCGTTCGACGCGCCGTATGACGTTGATGAGAAACTCGTTTGCCGTACACGTACCGAAGAAAGTTGCCGCTTACTGTGAAGCACGTAGGTAACTTGCATCGTGAGAGTAAACAGAGAGTAAACGCGGAAAACACGCGAGGCATTTGCGCCGGGAATCCATTCATTTGCGATTCCGTTATGCGGCAGACGTACTTTATTGTATAGCGCCGATGTTAATCCGGCAAAAAGTACCTCTACGCGCGTTTAATATTACTTCTCGGCAATTAAGATTCTATTTTTTATCTTTATATACAATTTAAAATACAATTTAAAATAATTGTTTTGATAGAATACTGTTTAATGAAACGATTGTTTCGCCTCTTTCTCGATGCGCTTATGTCACTCTTCTCATTGATATTACTCCCTGCTTCTTATGCAATTACGTAAAAGTTAGATTAGAAGGTCGGCGAAAAGGTGGGTAATAATTAATCTTAAGGCTTCTGTGTCCTGCGAAAGTTAATCGCGCGCGAACATAAGTTCACGTGTTACTCCGATGATGCTGCGCGAAGATGAATTTCTTTTATGTAATTCCGTGCAATCTTCAATGCGCTTTTCATTTGGCGTACAATGTAAACGATCGGCTTTCACTTCGTTCATGTTCGATCGATGCATCGGCCTGCAATACGCAATAATTGAAAATTCACATTCATACTGTGAACGAAGACATTCGATTCAGAACAGAACTGTCGTTGTGTCTGAATTAGCGCCGCATTCAAATAAGAAACGTGCAATCGAAATATATGCATAATTTCGGAAAACTTTTATTTCATACAATCGTCTCATTATTTTTGTGAAAATTTTACTGTTATTTGTAGAAAGAAATATTAAACTTGTAAGTCATGAATTTTAATGATACGCAATGGTATGTAATGGTATGCAATTATTGCTTTACAAATGTCGTAATATTATCCCGATGTGGATTAAATATAAAAATCAATATAATATTAGTCTTTTTTTTATGATACATGCAATGCCGTCTCGTAACATGACAGATCCGCAAAATTCGAGAGACAACAGAGAGCGATCTCGTTTGATACACATTTCCTTGACTTCTGTTTCGTTCCTCGGACTTTTCTCTCCCGTGGTATTCCTCTCTTTCTCTTTTTCTCTCCCTCTCTCTTTCGGTGTCTCACTTTTCTTCTTACGTAACCGCGTAACTCCGGCGCAAGGATGCGGTTAGACCTTTCGAAGCGTGTCTCTCTTGGTGCCGATGTCACGTAAGCACACATTAGTCAGTCACGATCTTAATTTCACTCCGTCACGTGGTCGGACAATTATCGTACACGGCCGTGCACGCACTCTCTTATCTTAAGAATAAGGTTTCAAATCGAGAAACTAAAAGCGATCGACGATGCACCGATATGTTCGAAATATTTTGCCTTATATACGTTTTAATAATTGTTTAATTGCAATAATTTTCATCTGTCAATATTATTTTGTTAACATAGACATGGAATTATTAATTCTTTGTTACTTAATATATGGAAGAGAAGATGAAATTAGAAACAAGGAATCTCATATAAAAAGTTGAAAATATTTTTTGGCTGCAGGCAATTCTGCTTTTTAAATTTAATTAATCGCCGATTAAGTTAATCGGAATTTAGCTCTAAATGGGCAAATGCCTAAGGACCTGATATATCTAGAATAAAAGATAGATAAAGAATATAAATTCATGTTTCAACTATTCAGATTCGCTCAAAGCATTATGAAAGTATTTCGTCAATAATGTTATACAAATACCGAATGGCCTACTTTGATTTTCGGTAGAAAAAAAATGCATTTAAGATGCCTTTTAAAAATACTTTTTAAGATATGTTATACTAATATTAAACGCATATACATAAAACAAATAATATGTAGAACCAATTTTAAATCGACTGTCGACGATCATTGCGAAATAAATTCTTTTTAATTCGATTCAAGGAAAGAGAACAATTTGTGCACATAATTGTATCTGATGTTGCGTCGCACCATCAAAATTACAGAGACGTCGAACGATGTCAAACAAAATCTCGAAATCTCATGCTGAAATATTTCTCGCGTGAGAAAACCGCTTGCAACTCCAGTCAAAGGAAAATAGTCGTGAAAACTCTCGCTTTCATCGCTTTCATCGATCTTTTAAATAAGTATCTGTATATAAATAATAATTTAATTTACTGATAGATATAATTCATAATTTATATACTCTAACTGAATACCGAAAACTGATAGTAAAGTTACGTAATGAATATGTATAACAAAGTTGAGCGATACAAATATGGATAAATGAAATGTTTCCCGACACCTTCGTCCACCATACTTTCTTTTCTTAAATGTAGGTCAATCGACTCAATCCGTAAAACGCGTTCTTAGGTTGCGATAGCAACGCCCAGCTATCTTTGCGAAATAATAATCGTGGTGTGTGAAAGAGTTTCTCTATATTCGCCGAAAAAAAATTTTTTAACGCCACACGTTTCATTATTTTCAGCTTTAATTATTTGTAACAATATTACTCAAGAATGCTTTGTGCAAATATATTAGGAAGCGGAACATAAATATCTATAATAATCGGTTCAAATAAGGCGCGTGCGCGCGCTTAGCTTAGTTCTTTAAATTAGAATTTATTATAATTCGCAATAATGTATTATTTAAAAAAAAAACGATTGACGGCCAGCTGTCTTTCTCAAAACATTATAATAAGTTTGCAATACCACAAAAATTTAGAAACAGGTTTGCCTTTTCGTTGCAATTTTTCTCGATGCTTAATCGCAACCTTTTTTCAAAGGACGAACTTTTCCTTTTCTGAATGTCAATCACGTCGCATGGCATCTTCGATGGCTCGAAGTATCTATGGCTATCTATGGATACCTATCTACCTGTGTTGGTCAGATGAGAGCGAGCACACAAACACTCATCTTCTCATTCGTCACGAATTCTTTTTACTGACTTTTCGAACAAAGGCAGAAAATTGAATTCCGGGGAAATTACTTTGCGAAAAGTAATTAAAAATTAATCTCTGACTTTTAAAAATTAAATATCTATAATCTTATAAAATTAATTTCCTTTTTAATATTTTCTATAGTCATATAATTTACACGCGATAAAAAGAAACCAGAACCGAATTCTCAGATTAGGGATCTAAAATTTTTTTATTTGGAAATAGAAAAATAAAACCTTTAAACAAAATAATTTTTGAAATAATTGAGACTTTTACTGAAAATTGAGAGTTTTGCAAAGATTTATTTCTACTCTATAAACCATTTATACTGGAATTTAATTGAGAATCACGCGATCTCATGAACCATTTAATGAATTTCCATTCTCTATTCTGAGAGCGCCGCAGGAAGCCACATGAGCGGAAACGCTGCAGGTGAACGCGTCCGTCTTCTCTTGTTGATTATAACTAATATCCGTCGACACGGCAATACAATGTAGCTTCTTTCACCGAAGGCTTTGAACTTTGCATGCAGCGACCTTTCCTCTTTCCCGCCTTTCCCTTCAAAATTTCTCTCTCATTGCTTCTCGCAGATGCAGCGGCGATGCAATGGTAGTTGCATAGAATTGATAGACAAAACTTTTAAATAAAGAGACAGCTATTAGTAAAAAAAATATTTCTTATGTATAATATATTTAGAAAATTTAAATTTTAAAAGGAATTATCTACTGTGGATTCTAATAAAAGTGGCTGCGATTTTTTATTTTTATTTTTATTATTATATCTAAAAAAAAAATAACGAAGCTTCATTGCAGTTGTGTACTTGTCACTATTGCAACTCAACTTCAGAGTTTTGTCAAAGTTCGGACATCCGTTCATTCTCAGTCTATGCTTTCGATAGCGAGAGGAGGGCGTCTGCAGGGGAGATGGAGAAGGTCGTTGCCCTCGTACGCGTTTCGAGATTGTATTTTATCCTTGTGCACTTACACGCGCGAAACCGCAACCGCGGAAAGGCGCTATTCCTTTCCACGTTTTTCTTGTTGCAACGTAATGTTATTGACTCCCGGGCTCTCGTTATTATAGACCGGAGAAAAGTTGCGCCTTAAACGCGCGTCCTTGTCTTGCGCGCGAGCCGTTACTGGACGCGAGATTAATTTCGATTTTTGCATTCCGGTCACACTGGCCGGTTTGTAATATCCTGCGGCCGTTATTTATACTTCCATTGGAATTCCGAGACATTTTTTCGCATATCTGACTAATTGCCTAGCGCTTATATCACCGCGAGACTTCAGCTATTACGTCCGATCTAAAAATTCTACCTTTTATCAATTCTTTCGAGTCCTCAGTATGATTACTGAATGACGCGTGTGTATATTACTTTCTTTTTAAATGTATATAGTTTGTGAAAGCTTTACTCATAATAACTATAATGATTAATAATATATGTAAAATGTCAAAGGACACAAATAATGAAGCAATGATGGATGAAGTTAATATATTACTTCGATAAATGAATTCCTCCTGGAAGGAAAATATTCGTTTCGCGTAAAGATTCTTATAC
This sequence comes from Lasius platythorax, assembly GCA_963971435.1. Classification (NCBI taxonomy): domain Eukaryota; kingdom Metazoa; phylum Arthropoda; class Insecta; order Hymenoptera; family Formicidae; genus Lasius; species Lasius platythorax. The sequence continues at coordinate 713,029 of OZ020540.1, forward strand.
GCTTTCCATCGAATAAATTTTAGATTTCTAAACGCAAATTGATCACTCGGATAAGTATACCATCTATGAGATTTTCTCGACGAAGCTCGCACGAACAATAAGAAGCTATGCAAATTTTTATTGTTTGCGCGAAGCTAGCACATGCTGCATCATTAAGAGTGAAATATATGGCGCCACGTATCGATAGTCTCTGAAAAGAAGTCAATCCAATTAATATCCCCGCCCGTAGCGGGGAACAATTCTAATTAATGCTTAACGCTCGAAAGAAAGACAATGGAGTGCCTTCTTTTATGCGCAACTTCGCCGTTTATTAGCCGCTCTCTTTTTTTTCTTTAGTCTATTAGAAATAGTCTTTGCTTTTCATCTCACGATACCGAGGCGTGAAAATTATCAGACGATCAAGCATCGATTTTAATAAAGAGTGCGATAGAATCAGATTTGGCTTCGAAAAAACGAAAAAAAAAAATGATAAAGCGATGAAAAATGTACGTGTAAAATTTATAAAAAGTCACTTAATAATATTTTTCATGCTTCGTAAATATATGATAAAAGATAGACATGTGTTTAAAAAAAGATCTCCCGATCTGTTGCTCTCTTTTATGGAAATTGAATGCAACTTGAAATTGAGGAACGAAACACTCGACTTTATGAATTGATACGCGCGAGCAATTTCTTTCACTTGGTGAGAAATCGATTAACATACGATGATCGTAATGAGAAAGAAGATGAACGAAAACTGTGTGAATTTAGAACGAAGGCGAAAATTAAGGATTGACAGGAAACGCCCACGTGTTCGCCTCGCCTTTCACGTTTTCGCAGCGCGAACTCGTGCACTTTTGCACTTATGCTCGCGCGACAACGGCGCGATTTTTCCGCGATGTCAGGAAAATTTCGCAATTCGCCGAGCGAAATACGCCCGGTCGTTTCCACGCTATTTCCTGAGAACTATTTGCACGGCGCGTTGACATGCAGTTAATGGAAGGGTTCCCCTTTATAGAGCATGTGCGGTGTGTGTAAAGGAGTCAGTTCGCTACGCGAAGCCGCGTGAATCGCGGGGGAAAAATGCGCAGATTACAATGAAAATTGTAAGTACCACGTGCGTATCACGCTCATTTTCTCGTTTCCCCGTGAACGAACCATTTCCATAAAAGGCGCTTTAACCTTTCGCGATCTTAAATTACCGTATTCCTTCGCAATAGATTTTACTTCGCCATAAATTCCGCTCTTTCCGAGTCTATCGATTAACATACGGAGGAAGAGAATAAAAAAAAAAAAAATTTTCGCACGCTATAAAATATTGTCAAAAGCGGCTATACGCGTACTATGTAAAGAAAAGTCACTTTGAAAAGCTATCATATGTCATCGACGTCAAACAACTGAGATTACTGCGGAAAAATTAATATAATTGTAAAATAATGGATTTGAATAAATATTTGCCTTAATATTCTGTTTTATTATTGATCCCCATTCCTATCTCATTCCTAATGAGGGCAGTTCTTTATAATGCGCGTATCGTTTCATGACACTGTCAAGAAATAGGCACGAGGAACAATGACAGAGACACGATGCAAAGGACATTCCGTCGAAAGGGAGTGTTCGGAGAGTGTGTAGTCGTTATAATAATCCACTTCCTCTCCTACGAGATACATAAAGCCTCGCGACCGGCTTTTCGCGCGCGCCCGTGCTCGCTTTATAGAAACGATCGATTTCACGTATAGCTTCTCGTACAATTAAAGCAAATCGAAATGTATGACTCGGAGGGACTCGGAGCAGACGCGCAACTTTCACGCGTGTCAATTTATCGGGTCGTGTTAATTTGTCGGTTCGTTGCATATGTGTAACACATTCGCGACATTTTTCGCGCGATAAGCGCACTAATTCATCGATTATTAATCTCGGAGAGAGACTTTAGATCTTATCGTTTGATATATTACAATACCATCGCCCATCATCGAAATTAATTTAAAAATGAAGATAAGCACATATTTATAAATGCTGAACATATTTTGAATTTTAAAAATAATTTTTTGAGTTTTAATAAGTCAGAATATTGATAAAATATTTTAATTTAATTTATTTTAATTTCCGATTAATTTATGCGAGTTGATGTTGCCATAATTTTGAATAATTACGTTTTTTGCCGTGCAATTTGTCATGTAATCTTATTACTGCCGCGATATCAACGACTTCCGACCGTTTCTTATGAGATTAAAGTCGCGCGATAATAACTCGAGAGGCAAATAATCGGATGATTTTTCTCCACCAGATGAAGATTAATCACCACGTCGACTAAACGGCGATGCGTTTGCATACGCAATTGACGCGTTTCGCGCACGATTGTTTATCCAACAGCGACGCGCCGTTGAATGAATTTTCTCGGAAGACGCATCGTCGCGTGTCATTCATCTCATCAGGCATTGAATGGGACGTTTGCATCGTCGCACGCCTGCCGGAAAAGTTGTATAATACTTTATTATAAATCGTCGTTGTCTTCGAACGAAGCGCAACAAATCAAATAGGTCGAATATATCATTAATTTTGTCAGTCAACACGCGGAAAGATTATGATTAATATATTAATTTTTGTGAATTGCAATATAATTACGTTTTTTGAAGTTGCTTCATTAAGAAGATAAAGATTTTGCTGCACTATTTACTGAAGAATTTGAAGATTTAATTGGACGTTACTATTTACGTATCGGTCGTTAAAATATTGAGCCATTTATATAGCTCATTATGTCAAATCTGTTTGCTACATTTTCGAGGCGAAATTGAAGATGTAAAAAAAAAAAGACTTTTTATATTCGACGGTAGCGGCATTTGAGACGGAATATCCTGCGATCCGAGTATATCCGATGTCTCGGGGATAATGGAGGACTTCCGTTTCCTTCCCTCTCCGTGGCCGGTCTCGAATAGCAATGACTTCGTTCTCGCGTTGCACGTACGCGCTCATATGCACGTGATACGTTACGCGTGTGCGTGCGATGCGATCTAAGATTTCTCCCGTTCCACGCAATTAAGGATCAGAAATCGAAAAAAATTGCTGTTGCAGAATAGAATTCGTTTGTTCTCCTTTTAGATGCGAAACAAGAAAAATATAAATTAAATTGTAATAACGTTAATAATTTGACATTTCTTACATTTCTACGAACAATTTTTAATAAGTCAATTTATTGCCCTAAGAAAATTCTCGTTTCAAGGGATTGAGACGAATGCAATTTTAACTTCGTACCAGCGGGAAATGAACGGGAAACGACAGAAGTGTGTGCATTGGCACAGTCGCGCAATTGGGAGTCGCCGTCACGCTGGTAACACAAGTGACCGGGACATTTTGTACATTCAAGTTCTATTTATTCCAACGTCTCTCGCGGGTATATAACGTCCGGGTGAGCCGGGTAATATCGGCTCTAGAAAGTGTTACGCAGGATTCGCACGAATGCAATCGGCGATATGCAACGTGTCCCCCTATGCAACACGCGGCGGCGATATCACTTTGATCGACGGGAGCGGCGGACTCGATCGGGAGGGTGAAAGAGGAGGAACGGAAGGTATTTTTTCCTTTTTTTTTTTTTTTTTTTAACACGGATGACAGTCGTCGCTTCGCGACGGATCTCGTTGGATCTCGAATTGTGCAAAAATAAACGCGAAACTGCTAAGTATCCGAGAAAGCGCGGACGCGCCAAGAGAGAGATGCGGCGGATAATTCATCTAATTTATAAAAAATCCGTCTTCCACATTTTTCTCTCCCTTGTAATTAATCGTAAGAGTCGATTTATCCTCCGGCGAAAATGCTTATCGTAAGCATTTGGCGTTATCCGTTTTTTAATTTCTTCCTTCTACAAGATTGAATGGCTCCGGGGGGAGAATTTTAATGATGATTATACACAGCCGGATAAAAATCTGACGGTTGAATATTTATTTCGCTGTTTCCGGGCGAGTTGAATCGGAAGTCGCGCTTTAGATCAACGATAGATCAGCAAATAAGAAGTATAATCGCCGCGATACAAACGAAGCACGTACGTTATGCGCGAGTAAGAGCGTGTTCAAGATAGATTACTCTCCTGGCAAGCTCGAGCTAATTATCTTTTACGGATCTAGATTCACGAGCGATGGTATTGACTGTTGGAACATATATTGTGCAAGATCGTGATAGCTATTTCGACGCGAAAATATGACTAGGTGTGCAAATACTTTGTAATGTCGTTACGTGATTAGCACGTTCGATCGTAGCGAGAAGAGTCTGCTCTTTCTCTCCTTCTCTTTTTTCTATTTTTCTTATTTGAAAAAAAAATTTTAAAGCACTTGCGACTTGAAATGTTCTTTTATTACGCATGTCTCATCCCGTTTATGCTAGATAAACGTCATTTGACCTGGATTGACATCGTCTCTGTCCAAGGAACATTCCAACTCGATTGCTCGGACGCATAATTATGCTAACGAGATCTTATTTATAGAAGACAATGTCTCGCGAAAAGGAGGCAGTATATTTTTTTAATGTCACTCGCAACAAAACAACAGATTTTGTCAGGATATTGCTATTATTAATTAACGGACTACTTTTATTGTTACAGTATGTTTAATTAAATTTTATGCTTATTAGAATTTAAAATTCATTCTTGCATTTATCAAATCTCCATCCTACAAGAAATTCATAAGACATCTCAATAAAATAAAAAAGACTAACGCGTCTTTAAATGTCATTTTTAATTTGCCGTGAGCAGAGCAAACGAAGGAGAAAAGTGGAAGGAATAGAGAAGGGGCTCGTAAAGTGTTCGGGAGAAAGTTTACAAAGGACAAGAATTCGGGTGGTGCTACTTAGGCTCTCGTCTCGAATGGAGAACGTTCTCATAAATATTTAAGCGATTGGACCGCCGTGACCTCCGGTTTTCTTCTTCATCCGCGATCCTCGTCTCTCTCTCTCTCTCTCTCTCTCTCTCTCTTTCTGCCTCTAATTGTACAAGTCTATTTCTTTAAATGCCAGAAGTTGATTCTCACACACAGAAGTCGTTTCTACTCGTGGCCACCTCTTTTGACTTTTCCTTCCCGTTAATAGCTCTTTATTTGACGCGCTCTGGAAGCTAAAAAGTGTGTGAAGAGCACTTCTCTCGAGAACTTGACGGCGCCGTATTAACTTCTGGAATCTCGTTGACTATTTTTCTCCTATATTTAATCGTGAAAATAAGAGCGCACTCTTAAGAGAATTAAAGCTGTTTAGAAAAAAAATGGCTCTATATAAGTAACTAATAAAAAATTGCAATTGCGCTAAAAAAAAATATCTTATTATGTCTCTTCACTCTATTAGTATCTTATTATGTCTCTTAATTCTATTACGCTTTAGAGAACGTGACATGATGAATGATACATCCCGTTACTTCGAGTCTAAGGTCGAATACGACTTTGCAAATCCGCGTGCAACGGTACGGCTTATTATTATCGAATCTTATGGTTCGCCTTGTAAATATAATTGAACCTTGACATTATGAGAAAAGTATGTAATCTTATCGCTCATTTACCGGAGTACGGTATCGCCCATTTACACTCTTGACACTTTTGCGCGTTGCAGTCAATGCGGAGGTCAACGATTACGGAAATATGTAAATTGCAATACCGTATTTAAGCGCAATCCTTGCGGGATTTTTCTGTTAAGCTATTATTGTTACTCGACGCGACTTCGTCGATATATTTGGCCGATCATACTTGCGAGAAATTTCGAATTTGCGATCGTACAATAGTCAATAACTTAAATTTTTGCACGTGAGACTCCATTATCTTCTTCTCTCTTTGTTTGTCTCTCTGCTATTTCTTACGTGAAATTGACGAGAAGCTTAAAATGTGCCGGACATTGTAAACTGCAGAAAACTTGAAGAACAGTGCATTGCAATAATATATTTTATAAAAATCTCTATTTCAAACTTAATAACATATATTATTTTTTCTTAATTATTGAAATATATAAAGTAGAAACATTTTTTATTTGCGATGATACGAGATCTTATCACTATTTCTTTTTTCATATTACTATCTCATCGGGCAAATTTAAGTGAGTTTTTTTACAAGAAAATTTTCGATCTATCATTACGCATACGACGATGTTGAAATTATTTATCTTATTTTCTTTGATGCTTGCGTTCCTCGCAATTGTGTACACGTGTGTAGATTAAAATCCAATGTTCCGCTCGTAAACGTAATAACATTAAGACAAGATGACGCGATCCTTCCTCGTCATGTCGCGAAACTTACTTATCATTTTTCAGTCGGACTCCCACCTACGATATTGCGAACGGTATAAGTTTACAAATGTACAGTTGTGCAAGAGCTATATTCTTTCTCTTCTTTCGACCTTAAATACCAGCTCGTTCATCCCGCTAAAGAAACTAACTGTACCTCTTCTTCCTCCTTCGGCTTTCTTCCTTCGCACTTCCTCGCTACATTAGGCGACTGTAAGCGGCGCAATGCGATGACGTGTCCATAGAAATGCCTGGAAATTCCTTAAGCAAGATACGACAAGTAAACTTTTATAGCACGTAAAAGTTGCTCCTTTATGAAAAATTATGGAACAAAGACGAAAAAATCATTCTACATATACAGATATGCAAATAAAGCTTATGAAGAGAGATTACATTAAAAAATTATTATAGATATTAAGAAAATAATTTTTAATAATTTTATCGAAATATTTTTTGCGCGTCCTAATAGTGGCATTTTAAATATGTATTCGATTAATAATAATATTATTTGAATTCGAAAGGATCCATCTCGAATCGAGCAAATAAACTAAACGGTGATATTACTTGCATATTCTGTAAGTCGTTTAGGATCAAATTTATCTGTAGAAATCTTTATAATTTCTTGTTACGTTATAATCTATTAAAGCGAATCGACTCTTTTATCACGAATTTTATTTCGAGAAAGAAATGGTCTGTCTTTTATTTGCTTGAGGACTAACCGCGTACTGTTCCTAATGCTATTTCAAGATGACAGGTAGAAAGTAAACTAATCCGCGACCTTCTTGTCCCTTTACTATCACATCTCGGTTTTGTAACGATTCACTTTGTAGACCATCTGTTCACTTATACTTTCATTTTCGTTACTCTCTTATCCCGTTTTTACTCTCTGATGAATGATTCGTAATTTTTCCATACAACATTCTTAGCAAATGAAATTAGATAAGTCATTAAAAAAATCGACCTGATATATATACAGATGCATCTTAATTCTTTAAACACGCTATGTATTTTAAATAGTTATTTTATATTATATACATATACATGTATATACTTAATAATTTACAAATTATTATATTAGTTCTATTTAATTATTTATTATATTTTAATTTTATTTTTATTATGTCCATTATTTGTTATTAATAAAGGAATTTTATGAAATCCTTTTGTTCGTTTGAAACAAATAATTCCCATAGTGATGCAAATACTACTCTGCAAATAAGAAGCACAGAGCAACTAGTGAGCAACTCACGCGGAAATGGAGTAATCTTCGACAGCCTTTATTAACATCTTAATTGGATAAACGATTTCGTCTAGGACGCCTTCGCGGCGATTTCCAATTTCAACAGCTTCCGGGTGCGAGAGCCTTCCTTCGTGCATTCAACAATGTTACAAATTTTAACATCGCAATAATCTTTCTCATCATTTTCAGAGCACCTTTGTTTGTATTAAGACCATTTTATATCGTAAATATAATTTCGTTGAAATAAAGAAGATTGTCGTGCGAAATATTGCATAAATGCAGCACATTCTGATATCGAGATCAAAATCGTTTCTAACACAAAACACTTTATATATCCGTTCTAAACTTTAAATACGGATGCTGTGTGCAACGCGATGTAGAGAAATATAAGTATTTCACACATCTGACATCTGAATACATTTTTAACAAACGCGTAGATTATGCATTATTCTTTCTCTTTATCTTTTCGACTCGATTAGATTCATACGAAATATATCGCGTTCGTATTCTCTTTTCTTTTCAAATCTGGAACACTTCAAAATTATGCATCTCGAGCGCCGATCTTTTCATAAGAAGAAGACCATCCGCGGTATAAGCTGCTCCGGCGTATAATTATTCAATCAGCATCCGCGTTGCGATCGGTTAATTTCCCGGATCAGTTCTTTGAAGTACTTTCTCGCGTGATGAATGCTCATCATGGAGTTTGCGGATCATTGATGGAATTGACGTAATATCGCGGCGCGCACAAAGGCAGCAGAACAGTAATAAAATCGCGTTATATTATCCATTAATAATGCAATGTATCAATAAAAAATACATATAAAATACAATACGTGCCTACGTATGTAGGAAATGACGGAATAATCGGATTCTGCTAAGTGTGTCATCACGTAATCCATTCAGTGATATTCTCGTCGAAATAATATTAACTTTATACAAATTTAATTAATCGCCGCTCTTTTCCGCGCGATTCTTGAAATTTCACCATTAAAACTTCCGATGACAAAGTTTCAAAATAAAATTTTATTCCATCAAAGTTCAATGTAAATTTCGTTCCGATAAATTTTGTGCATTCGGTATTTAATTAACGAAATTTGACATCCGTAAAGATCGATGATCGAGCTGTACTGTTGTACACGAGAAAACATCTGGTTTTGTGCGTCGATACACATCGCTCGCATCGATAAATTACGCTGGAGGAGGCAATATCGCGGACGTATCGACGTAAAGGCGATCTATGAGCTCGCGGAAGGTGAAAGGTGCTCTTCTTACGCGATTCCGCAATAATACATCGACGTGCCCTTTCGGGTTGTAATAAAATCGCGGGGGTCATATCACGGCGCTTCCTCGTCCGTGTCATTCTCAAGGTAGCCAGAGATCGTGTATAGATACGAAGCACTTGTGCATTACGGCGACTGGAGTATAAATGAGTTATAAATGGCTAAAGATAGTGGTAAGCACACTGTGATGTAACGGTATTAAATTTTGATGGAGAGTAATCGACGATCGGCAAGCTTGAAAAAATAATAAAGATATATATATATACATATAGAGAGATATATATTTTTAATATTAAAATCTTGTCTTAGGCTTTTAAGTTTATTAGAGATATAAATCAAACAGTTTAAGTACACGAAGCTGCAGACACCGTGGATAAATTATATGGCGTAATACTTTTAAGCTTAATGGATGTAGGTGCAACCGGAGAGGATAACTGCGCGCGTGTTCTCCTTTAATTCTAATTACAACCAAGTATTAATTAATGAAACGCAACATCAACTTATGCGCGGTACATACCGCGGGTGTCTTAATCGTTCTCGTATAATGCCAAGTATTACGGAAACGTTGCCGTAAATAAAAAACGTGAGTGTAAAAACGGGATGACAGGGTAGTAAGATGCTCGTATAATTGGCCCGCGCGTTCGGGATGCGAACGGGTAATAATAATTTGATTTTCTTTCATTCGCGATCACAGTAATCAGCGTAAAGAATGGTTTCCGCGCGCGTGAAAAGTATACGGTTTGCTCTGGGGATCGCGAGAAGGAAAACTGCGGCATCTCTCCCGAGATGAGCCGCCTGAGGGGATTGAGCAACGCTCCTGCCCGATGGAGTAATCTGCCTGTTGGAGTGACGCTACTGTAACGGTAATATCGCGGTAATGGCTTAAGAACGGTTAGGTTGCGATAATCGGTACTTTGGTGCTCGTCTTCGAGAAAGGGAGGAGAATCGGGACGCACACGGAGCTTCGGTTATCCGGTTGTCAATTACGAAATTAAACAAGACATGTGAATGGGAGTTGAAATATTATTATGTAAAATTCTACATCTCCGATAACTTGCTGTGTGAATGAGTGAGACTTAAAAATTATTATATATATATATATATATATATTCTCTGTCGCTATAAATAAAACTTCCTCGCGCGTAAAGACGCCATTCACACAAATGTTAGATGAAGTTAATCTACGATCGAAGTGTTTCTTTATCTCCTTCCAAGCGTACCAAAAAAAAAAAAAGAACGGAGAATCAGGTGAGGCTTTGTTCACTTTGATTAACATTTATGGTCTCGTATGAACGTAAATATACCAGGTCAATGAGATTGGCTAATATATTCGTCGGATTTTCTCGACGGATGCCGAGACGCATCCGCGATTTATTCCCATGAAGGCGCAATTAATATTCACGGAAAGAAAGGGAACGCGAGCGAGAGCGGAATTAATTATCGTGCCGCGAGAAGGGTTGCGGAAGCTCGATGTGGGCGAAATGAATCTCGCGAACCGGCTACGTTGCCGATTGATTAACCGTTAATTAGCCGCGAATGAGAGCGTATAAATCTGCATTTATACGCGCGGAGTCGCCGATTATTATCGCCAACAAAAGAGGGTATCCCTGCCGCTCTTCGATCGTGGAACTTCGTTTCTCAATACTCGATCGGTCCACGGTTCATTTCGAACACGCTCACTTTCGAATCCTCGCAGATCCCTCGGTGGTCGATATTAATTAAGTTGTTCGCGAAGGTAACCTATGACTTTATTGCCTTGTCTAACGCGATCTCTACAAGAACAATATTAAATCGACCGTCTCTCCAGTTAATCTGAGAAATTTATCTCACCATGTTCTCGTATACATGCGATATGGATATTTTTTTATTTCCTTTTAAACAAAAATAATAAATTGGCGATCGTTATTTCGTTGAAACAATTGATTGCGAAATGCATAATAATTTTATTACACATATATTTATTTATAATAAAATGCCTAAACTCTTCGTAATATTGAAAGATATTAAATCTTATTAATATAGAAGAGGGAGAAATAGATTCTCACATTTCTCATTGTCCTTTGCTATTTTTGCAATGTTTATCTCAAACGATCGCTAGTTTATTTAATTAATTAATTACTCAGTATAAATCAGAGATAATCAAACGTCATAAAGATGGATCGAGCAGATGTCATCTCGTATCAAGGAAAGAAACATCGTGTTTTCGCGTCGTCTGACGGACTTATGAAATGGTCCACTCATCACGATCGTTCCGCACGTGGATAGACGATACGGAGATAATTTATTGACGAAATCGCGGAGATTGTCAGAGGAATCGCTCCGCGCGCGCGCGCGAAGACGAGCAATGAGCCGGCCAAGCTCTGGCGGAGATCTAAATGTCACGAGATTCACACAGGTATTACGCGCTAAGGGTTATATCACTGGCGAACGCTTCTTCTTCGGCAGGTACGTCTCTACGCAGTGCATGTCTATGCATACCTTATGTGGTGAGAAAAAAAAGTACATAAAAGTACACGTACATATCTGGACTTTTACATCTACCGCGTGGCGCGTTACACGACGGCAACTATGTATACGATATTACAACGGAATCTTTCCTCCTCAGTCGCCGGAGCCAGTCTATGCCATTAAGCGAAAATTGCGATAAACGAAAGCCGGATTGATTATTACCGTGCGCCGCGCTATAATGCGCCACGTGCTTCCACCGCGTGCTCATAAGCTCATATCGTACCGCAGCATCCAGCGACGGTATTGGAAAATAACTGTTACGATGATTAACGACCATGTGTCGATCGTAACGGTGAAATAAATATGTCACTTTTTGTGTATGTATTTCCCCGTGAAAAAAATACATTATTCTAAAAATATACGTTTAATTATACTCTATATGAGTTCTCTCAATATTGATTGATATCGATACGACATCGCGATATATTGTACACACATAAATCGTAACAAATCGCTTTTATACCTGGCCTTTTAAAGTCGGATTAATATCCTCTCACATGGAATATTTCTATATTTTATTGCAATTATTTTTAATTTCTATATAATATATATATATTTTTTTTCCTCAGAATGGAAATAATTTGAATAAAAGATCGAACCATTTGCTTTCTTTTCTTTTTCAAAATTATAATAAATTCCCTTTTTTATACTTGAATTACGTTATTAATTTGCAATATTAATATATTACGCACACATTCGTCGACAAAAATTCCTTGACACCAATTCAGAATATCGGCAAGATTATGAAATCGTGATTGTAATGATTTAAACGTTCAAACTTTTCGGACGACAAGCCTCCTCATCCGAAAATGAAATAAGAAGAGAATCGCGAAATACCGAGCTGTTCGCGATCAATGAAAGCAAAAGTCCATGGACGACTGACCAGATTAGAGCAGAGAAGTCAGAGAGGAACGTTAAGGAGTTTCAAGGAACTTCGTCACAGTCGGCCGAGCGCGGAATGCCCCAGGAATTATTTATGAAATTTCGGTTTCTAGCATGGAATCCTGACGTGTGTGTGTGTGTGCCACGACCGCGCTTTCCATTTCTTCCTCCTTTCCCTTTTTAGCTTCTTATACATGCGAGACGCGTTTATGTGGATCGATCCATATAACCCTTTCAATTCTCAGCATCCGCAAGTCTGTACTTTATTTCTTGTCTATAATACATATACACATGTAGTGTTAAGTCGAACCATTTAAAAAACAAATTCACAATCCTAATATAAATTTTATTTAGCGCAGAGTTTGATATAAAATAATAAGTGATAGAAGAATTTACAGCAAAAGAGAGAAAGAAAGAGAGTCGTTTATTTATTTCCATTATTAAAGACAAATTATTTGCAGCGATATATGTGAGCAGAATATGTCGAACAATTACAATCATTGAAGAATATCAATCGCAAGAACGATATGCTCATTGAGATTTATTTTAATTACTTGATGTTACGCCAAGAAAAATTTATGCCCTGTGCACAACAAATCAGTGAAAAATTAAATTTCATTGAAACCGATGCATCATCATCCGCGTTTTGCTCTTATTGGCCCGTTGAAATTAAAATTTGATATGCTTATGTTTAATGAAATCATCGAACTTCTTCATTGCCATACTCCCGATTCGAACAAAATCGACGAGGATAAATATTCTTTCACCTCGAGAAAGCTATGCAGCATTATTAACGACGTTGGCTGCGGTGAAACTGATGGAAACTAACGTCGCATGATGTCGCGGTCAGACATCGTCTGAACGAAAGGTCAGCATATGTAAAAAATAATTGGCGAAACATCCAACGAGAGAGTACCTTAACTACCGTGCCGTTGTTTTTGTTTCACACCGGCTTACATCATTTCTTTCTCTTTCTCTCTCTCTCTCTTTTTCGTTTCCCTTCGCCTTTTTATTGAAATTATTACATAATCGAATGTATCGAGATTGAACGATTTTACAATCTCGCGCTAGAGCACGCGGAATATATTTTACACGCGCGCGAATACAAGCGCCACTTGGTGAAAGGTCTGTTCGTCTTTGTACACATATGAATTAAAAGTCGTTCGTAAGTTATCGAGCCCCCTGATAGTCCTCGACTCGTGTGACAGAAACGGCTGCGACATATCGCGATCATATTATTATCGAGCACAAACAGATGTGACTTACGTGCTGTAAGATAGCGTTTCACAGTCAAATTGTGGAGCGGACGAAGCTAAACGTTCAAAAATAATCGGGAGAAATAATATGTCATACCTCCATAAAGAAGCCTGCATTTAAAATTTACAAATACGGACAGTATTATTTAAATAATTATTTAATATCTGTATTTTTTTATTATATTTTAAATATTTAATATTTGCTGTCAGAAAATAAAATTTATTTTCTTTCTGAAATATTACCGTACATGTATACTTATAAATGTGTTTAATATACTATACTTTTGTTCGAAGCGTTATTAATGAAGCGTTGTGCCCCATAAATCAATTATACAGTCGCGTTATATAAATGCTTATTGATGAAAAAATACGAATTGCAATTTGAATATCCAAAGAATTATTCGCGAACTATAATTGAGAGTACGGAACAGAGTCAGCCGCGACGAATATAATTTAATCTGACGGTAACAATTAACACCTGTCTGTGGCGCGTGTTAGATAAGTGAGGTGAAAGTTGTCTATTCTAGTATCTTATTACTTTTTGATTACATTTTATCTTGCTATTTTTTTCACAAAGTTTCTCTCATATTCGGTAAAAACGAGAGAGACATTTTATTGTGATGATGGAAAATATGTTAACTTTTAACTACAAATGTTGTTCCTTCTTCAGCTTTTTCAGATTCAGCCTAATTTTAAGCCCGTCTTAATTAATATTCATTTAATCACGTTTCATTAATCTTTGTCTGACTTAATGTAATTTTTTTCTTCAGTCTAATCGCGTTTACGTAACGTTACATTTGCGCGGAATTACGTTATACATATATAACGGTAGCCGGTCGAAATTACAAACTCGAATTTCTGGAGCATTAACCTGTCGTCGATGCGTGACGATAGTTGTGCATAATTATAGCTGCAACTAGTGCAACCGGGGTTCACAGGGGACCCTGGACCTATAATTACGCAACTGCATAAATTATTCCCATAAATTACGGCTGCGCCAAATCGAACGGTAGCGAGCAGGATTTTATCTCTTGGCAGAAAAGAATAATTTCTCTCTTTTATTTCACATTGATATATATATTAATACGGGTATTATGATTTTTTAATATTTCCACAAATATATAACACGAGAGAACATACTTTAAGCGAGAGTCAACCTCTGAAGGAAACTATAAATACTAACAATAAGAATAGACTCGTATTGCCATTTTTATAAAATTTCAAAGCGTTTAATTCTCCAAGAGCTATGCTGTATCAGCGGAATTTATTTAAAATTTCTTTCCTTATGCAATCTATCTGTTGAAAAATGAAAGTCACTTCGAGCAGGTATTCGAAAGAATACTAAACATTTTAATCTTTTGGATTTTTTTTACTTATATAATCGCGTAATGCAAATTTCTGTTCTCTCACGCCTTTTTTTTTCTTTGTTTTTCAGTTTTCGTGTCGATCCTCAATCTACATCATGGCCGTTTATTATGCAGCGCGGGGGAACCTGGCGTAAGTTGATGAAATTGATTTAAATGAAATTAGAGTCATTTGCTTAAACTTTTCTTGACTCGTCGCGACGAGTATTTTCTTTTCGCTAACTCGGCGGATTTTTGACTTCTCAAGTATCTGGACTTCGACAACCTGCCGGAGACGAACTTCTCGTGTCAGGGAAAGGTGATTGGTGGATATTACGCGGATGTCGAGGCGGGCTGTCAAATGTTTCACGTCTGCACCATCGGCCAGAAAGGTAGTTTTGCATTATAAAGGTGGAATCCTCAGACACGAAATGTTTTTTTTTTTAAACGCTTTAAATTATATAATTCTGCGTTCCCCTCTTTTTTCGGCAGAAAAGTAACGATTCCGTTAATTCCAGTTAACGAGTTTAGATTCTCGTGATCGGATTCGCGTACGGATTGATCGGACGGAGAGAACGACTCCTCGTTTCTTAACGAGTCACAAAGCCAGACTCTCGGCTTAGGTCAGTAAACGTTCCTCGGCGACCGTGACATTCTCGCCGTAAAGCGATCTCCCGATTACAAAACTTCGACGGGACCTTCGGCCGGACCTTTCGAAATAATCTACTTATCATCGATACGCGCGTCGGCCTTAAATACGTTCGCGCCGCTATTAACTATCGCTTCTAATTTTAATTTACCGGATCCGCGTCCGTGACAATTCCGGATAGAACTCTCGGCCGGAGATACAAAAGGCGCCGACTCCGGTGATTCGACGTGAACGCTTGACATATAAAACGATTTGCATAATTATCTGTATAAGATAGATTTTATGGACTGGATCGCGAGGTGAACGCGACGTGTGTAATTTTGTCTGGAAGTTCAGAGATTAAATATCTTTGAAGAATAGATACATGCAAGGACACGTTTCTTCAAAGATAGAATAAAATTTCAACGTGAAAAATCACGCTTGAAGGCATCTTCGTTTGTAATGTGGTCAAGTGCGAAGAAACGAATAATAAAATTGTAAAATTAAAAGATAAGTGTCTCGAAATTTTAACGTTGAACGCGCCCTATAGACAGTCCTGAGCATTCCCAAATAATGAGACCCTCTTCTTCACCGTGAGATTTGGTTTCAGACGAGATCATGGATATAAAGTTCCTCTGCCTGAATGGGACCGTCTTCGATCAGGAAACCAGGGTCTGCGAGAGGGTCGACGAGGTCGACTGCAGTAAGAGCGAGCGATTCTACAATCTGAATCTGGAGCTCTACGGCAATAACGCGGTGACGCTCAGGTAAAAATTCATGTTGCAATCCGCGCCCTTTCCATTTTATAAATTAAGGTTCCGGTAAACCACACGTGCGTACGCAAGAAAATAAATTGTCAGTGACACACCGGGTTAATGACAATTCGCCAATTCGCGAAAAATGATATCGGCGATATCGTATGCCAAGCCGGTCGCTCTAATCTATTTTCCGATTTCGCATTAGCGCGAGTCGCTGCGAGCAGAAAACTTGCTATCGAATGAAATAAATTATTGCACACTCTGATTGCTTTGCCGGTCACATACAAAGTATTCTAATATCATTGCAGTTTTTTTGCAGCAGACTTAGACGTTTACTCAAAGGATCAAAGATATGGAATGTATCTGGTTTAATTATTGCAATTATTATTATACATATTTATTGTAATATTATTATATATATTATTTATTGTAATTATTATTATATATAATTTATTTCTGGTTTAATTTATCTTTTAATTTGTATAAAATGTATGGATGAAGGAGTGACAATATAATTCAAACTATATAAATTTTTTTGATATAAATAAATAATGAAATTTTACTATTATTTGAATAAAAATCTTGTGTGCTTAGAAATTCAATTTAAAGTGCAATTATTAAGACATTAAAAATATATAAGATGTTGAAAAGGAATTCTTCCTAAGAAAGAGGAGAGAGAAATCGATTTCAAATTTATCAATAAATTTCAAAATTAAATCCGCGCGAGTGTTACGGAACATCCTGTACATGATGTAATATCGACTCGTCGCATTTCAAAAAAATTCTCGCTTGGATTTTGTTGCTACATTTTTCTCGCTTCGTTTCGTTTATGCAATAACATGCCAAAGCAACGCCTAAGAGATATAATCGCATAATGTTGCGGCGAAAACGGCACGCTTTCAAAGCATCCCCTTCAGCATTTCGAGTCGCATATTTTCAATACTCGCGTATGCATTTTTCCGTGTAAATAAATGCTTATACCTTAGACAAGTCGGTGCAAAATTGCAGGCTATAAAAGGCATGCCCATAACTTGGGGATCCATAAATACTTTACTGGCTTTCCTTCACTCGCGACCGGTATCTCAGGAATGCGCCAGAGTCCTCTCCTTTCTCGCGCCAAACGGACGATCGTATATATATATATATATATATATATATATATATATGCAGATAAAAATTGTAACGATTAACTGTCACGGCGACGAAATTTATACGCTCCGTTCGACGACGCGGCTACTTATGTTAGTCATTGACGGCCGTCTATTTTTAGCCAAAGTATATCTCGTTTCCCGCGCGGCTCGCTTTACCCCGCCTGCCCGTCTGCGACCTTATACGGTTAACGTCGTTATTATCATCCGTCAGTGTCGTCCGACGATTAACGGTCATTACCTGGAAGCGGTTATCTCGTAGCCGAGCACGGTGCAATCACACACGCCCGAGTATGCGAGAGGCTCAGGAATGAGAAGAGATTTCTGCTCGCCGCGACATTCTGGCGCGTCTCTGTGCGCCGCTAACGAGATGATGATTTCTTCCCCGATAACTTACGAGATTAAACAGATCAAGATTCATTCCGCTTTAGTTTTAGGACGCTTGAAATTACAGCCTATAAATCACACACAGCTTAATTCCTCCGCGAAACATAACTGGTTTCGTAAACTGCACGCCGAAGCGTAATGTAGAAATGTAAAAGCGCGCTTTATCGAGAGGAAGAGTTATACTTAATGTCGCAACGTTAATCGTTTATCCTGCTCTTTTTACGTTTTCATTTCCCTTCCTTGCTCGCAGCCTGCACGAGAACGACGACGACGACGACGAGGACGATCTTACGGATCACCAGGTGGAGGATCATCAGTCACGAACGACCTCGGCGCGACCATCCAGCACAACCTCGACCACCCCTAATCCCACGACTACGTCACGACCCAGCAAATCGTCCACCGTCGCGAGTGGTTCCTTCCAACATCCGGCCGGTTATCCGCAGCACTATCAGCCCCAGCCGCCGTTCCCGCAGGTCCACACGAGCCAGTCGAAGTCGCTGTACGACGACAAGAACGGCGGCTATCATCACCAGTACATCTACCACAACGGCGGCGAACGCGTCAACAATCAGGCCACGTCTTACCAGCTGTTCAGCAGCCAGGGCGCCGTCAGCTCGACGACGCCTTCTCCGCAAATTCATCCGCAGATCAGGTATAGCTCGACGGCTGGTCCGCCGCCGCAGATCATTCAACGCAACGAACCGTCGACCGTGACGCCGCTGTACCACGCTACGTCCCCCACGATACAGACTCTCCTTAACAGTAACGCCAACAGCCCGGCGGCCCTGATCAACCCCATCTTTCACAATCACGGCATCGCGAGTACCACCGAACAGTTCGCCGTGCACAGCAACAATCCGCGCGAGACCGCCGACTATCGCGACGAAGATGATCACGAGGATATAAGGCCACTGGAGGCGATACAGCCGACTAATAAGGGAAAGGTAGGCTCATGCGTTTTAATTATTCTCTCTGATTTTTGCAGTCGACTTGAATTTCAATGACATCTTTTTTTAAACTGCATCAAATTTAATTTAAATTAATTTAAATTATATACATATTATAATTATATATAATTTAAATTACATTTAAAAAACATCTCATTGAAATTCAATTTTATTTAAATTAAATTTAATGCAATTTATTTCGATAAAAGTGTCCTCACACAAACGATATATAATTTAATTTATAATATAATGTATAAATAACGAAGACAGTACACATTTGTATAACTTTTAGTGAAATTATTAATTTATAAATCAGGAAGAGAAAACGAGAGGAAAATTCGTTTTACCTCTTATTTCAGGTGTCCAAGTTGACGATATCTCCGGTGCCAATCCTGCACGAGTCTTCTCGCACGGTGGTGCAGACGAAGACGAGTCAAACGTCGCATCAGCAGAGGATATCCGACAACAACTTTTTGCCGACGCCCCCGGCCGTCGTCGAGACGACCGTCAGGTCGTTTTACCCGACGCCGAGGCCTTCGCCGAAACCTTCGCAGTCGGTCACTCATCAGTCGATTACCCAACGCATTCACCACCGGCTGAATTCGCCAGGCGTGACGGTGCCGCAGCTCAAGCCCCATCAGATCACCATAAATCTACCGCAACCGGATATCCAGAGAATCGTCCAGAATCCGTCGCCGTTGTTGCCGTCGCAATCGCGGGTGATTGTCACGGCGAAAGCGAGCGTGAGCGACGAGTCCGGCAGACCTCTGAACACCACGCAATTGGTGACGTTGCCGTTGCCGACGATTCCGGCCAGCTACGACGACTACAAGGAGGGCGACGAGTCCTTCGATCCGTTTTATCGCGACGTTCCGAAAATTCCGAGGAATCGACAGGTGGCGAGAAACACGATGGAGAAGACACGACTTTCGCGTAGAAAACGATCTCACGGTCAACTCTATCATTTGATCTACGGCGCGGATAGTCGAGACGGGGATTCTCAAGAAGCGACACGAAAGAGTGAATCGCGTCGGAACCAGGATGAAGCGACGAACCTGGAAGATACGCGTGCCGAGATCAATGTCGGAGATTTCCAGGCTATTAGGGAGAGTCTGATAAAGTTTAGAGATATCCTATTCAACGACGAAGCGGACGAGGATGCTTTTCGCAATAGTGCTGATGAAATTGAAAATACTGCTAAACACGTCGCGAAAGATAGCGAAATTCTCGAGGCAAAATCCGAAAAGGTAGACGTTTTAGAGGATTTAAAGACAGATGCTTCGAGACATTTAATGCTAGATAAAGAAACAGACGAGAAAGGAGAGAATGAAAAATCGTGTCACGAAGATTCGTCTTCAAATGTCGAAGCTAATACTGAAAAGTTGTTGGATAAGAAGAAGCATATTAAAAATATGTCAGAATCGGAGTCTAAATTAAAATTCGAAACTAACATTGAATTTACAACTGCGCGTTCTGAAGAAAACAAATCTCGGTCAGATGATATAGACGTAACAATACTTGACAATGACTTCAAGGTGAATGCTACGAATACTGACGTCGAGACGTCCAAGACTGACGCTCCTATCGAGATTATTATTGAAGAGGAAAGTAAATCTGATTTGCATGACGGATCGAAGACTAACGAAAAAGTTATACATAACGAACAATTGGCAGGATACTTGACGAAGGACGAATCGGAGAAACGATCGAGCTTCATAACAGACGAGGAGAAACCACTGAGAGTTTCTCAAGTAACAACCGAGCGAAAAAGCGCCAAGGATTCTAGAGAACAAAAATCTGGCTCGAGAAGGAAGGCTTCTCGAGCGAGATCCTCGAGGAGACGCATATCTTCGAGAATAAAGCAGGAAAAAACGAAGAATGTCGAAGTAACAGAGACAATTCAGCAGAGAGAAAAAATGGATGAAACAACTACTGCTATTATTAATATTATTACTACCACACCCACTATTACTACTACGACTCCGTCTATCGTACTTTTCGAGGCGAAAGTTGCGGAGCAAATCGATAGCCACATTTTCGGAGAGACAGAATCGCAAACTTCCAAAGAAGTAGACGCGAGAGCGGTTGATCAACGCGACGGAACGTCTTCGAAAAGTTTGCGAGACGATAAAAGTCGCGACGTCAAGAGAAGTAAGGAGATTGAACGGTCGTTCGATCACCAAATTATGGAGAAGAGCGCGAGGAATTTCGATGCCGATAAATCGGAAGAGGCGGAGCAGAAAACCGAATATACCAGTTTAGAAGATACAAACTTTACCGAGGATCCGCAGAGCGCGGTGGAGACAGAATCGACGGAAGTTTCGCGCGTTTCCGAGGAGAAAAAGTCCGACGAAGAGCTCTTCTCGAAAGAATACGAAACTTCGGACGACGACGACGAAGAATCTAACGCGAATACAAAAGAGAAAAAGTTCGAGGCGAGCTCGGAGGAAACACCTAATAAGATTTCCTCTCGCAAAGTCGCGGTTTCTTCTCGCGAGGACGATTCAGAACAAGAGTCGTCTTATCGCGAAGATTCAAGCGAAAAGACGAGCGCGGATGAATCAAACGAAGAAGAACATTCAACTACGAAATATAGCGAAGAGATAAATCACGAAGAATCAAACGAGTATCCGGACACAACAATAGAATCGTCTGCGGAAAATTCGCGCGACACTAGCGTCCAGGAGGATTACAACGAAAGCACCGAAGAATATACAACGTCCGTTGATTACACGAGTTCCGAGGAATACAACGATTCTCAGGAGGACATTACGGATTCGACTGAAGACGCTGGAGGCAGCACCGAAGGTATCTTAAAATTTACGGACGAATTACCGAGATCGGATGATAGAGACGACGAAAACGTGGAGACGAAAGAAACGTCGGAATTCGACGAAAACGATGCGCACGACTACGTCGACGACAATTACGAGCCGGAAAATTACAAGGAGATGGAAACTGCGACTGAATCGAATGATTCTAAGGAGGAGAAGAGCGAGGAGAACGACGGAGAGAAGAGAGACGCAGCGTCGAAAGATCCCGATCTCGATGAGAAAGATCTCGAGACACATCGGAGCGACGATGAAGCGAAAACGCAGACGGAACATGCGGAAGGAAGTGTCACGGAAGTTCCAGGTCTCGAGAAGGTTACAAGTTTAGCCACGACAGTGTCATCTACCACGACGATGTCGTCGACGAGTACGACGACGAGTACGACGACAACTACTCCTCGATCGACGACTACCACCACTCGTTCCACGTCACCGAAACTTTTCAAACCTATCGGGAACAGAAGAATTTACGCTTACAGTCCCCCGACGACGACTCCGATTCCGGTCGTGATTAAATCGAGGCTGGGCTTGTTTAATCCCAAACCGGCGAAACCGCCCAAGTCTTACAACGAGTTGGCGCCGAAGCCGGTGATCAGGAAGCTCGCTTTGACGCGCAAACCTCCTACTACCATCGCGGCTACCACTGCGATTATTACTACGGAGATGTTGAGTACGAAGAATCCGACGGAAACTACGACGGAGCCCGTAACAACAATGACGATGACAGCAGTGATGACAACGACGACGGAGTCTGGCAGAAGCGAGGAGAACGTTCTCGAGAGTAAGCTGGAGGCGAACGAGCCTATATCTGTTAATTCTTCCGCGAAGAGCGATCGGACAAACAAGGAGGATCAACTTTCGAGTCCGACCGAGCAAAATTCCCCCGTCAACTCTTCCAAGGACGCCGATCCACGGATCTCGACCAAAGAGATTGAGACTTCCACCCTCCATCTCTTGTCCAGACTGACCACCCTTGCGTCTCCCGTCGAGCAGACAACGATAGAAATGAAAAATGAACCGCAGGAAACCACGGAAAGGATCGATATCTCCACGTCGACCTCTCTGCCTCTGACGACGTTGCCTCTTGAAAAGTCGTACATCGAGACGAGTACCGACAAGTACCCTGAAGAGGCGGAAACTACGACGGCTTCCGCCAAAGTCTCTCAACAGTATGTTACAGAAACTCCTTCGGTTCTCGCCGAACATCCGACGCCGTCAGTTTCGACGGTTCCGACCTCGACGATTTCGACAACCTCGACGACCGTCCAGCTCAAAGCTGAAGACGTCGATCCCGTCGCGACGACGGAATCCGCGATCCATAGACCGAGCAACCGGAAATACGCGGGATCGCGGAAGCAGCCGAGCTTCAATTGCCTGGAGAAGGAGATGTATCGCTTCTACGGCGACGCCAGGGACTGCCGACTGTTCCATTACTGCTCGCCCGGCTTCACCGCGCGGCAGGTGCTGGACTTCCGGTTCGTGTGCGAGGAGGGCACGGCATTCGACGAGGAGACGCAGAGCTGCCGTCACGACGTGCGTAATCGGAAGTGCCGGAATCGATCCTGGTGAGAGCGATTCCCGTTTCTCTTCCCGTCCGTGTTTCCTCGACACTCTCGACCTCGTTGATTTTGGTAATTCGTGAATCCTCCATAGGACTCTCCGTAGTGTATTTATAACTCTTTTTTTTTTTTTTAACGCGCAGTATATACGTAAGCGTACCCCGAAGAAGAGAGGGCCCTCTCCTCTTCTCCTAAGCCCATTGCCATAGCGCCTCGCGCTGGATTCACACTTATTAAAGTTAATGTCGATTCGATCGGCTCGCGATCTCGCCGATCGGATCAGGCGAGAAACGAGGAAGCGCATCGTCGGTGCAGCTGATGCGATGCATCCATCTGCGGACTTCGTGCATGAACCTGAAACAATCGCACTGTTAGTGTTAAGTTTGAGAGAGCGAAGAATCGGTTCCTACGTTGTTCTCGAGGCGCGAGAGAGACTTTTAAGCGAAGACACGATCGCACGATCGTAAAGTAGTTTTTTTTTTTTTTAACTCCACGCGACTGATGCAAAAACGCGTGAATTTTTAAACACGTTGCCGAATATTGCCGAAGAAACTACGCCACGATTACTCTCGTTACTCCTCGCTCGTATATACGTAGCGCGATATTTATATTAATATTTTCTGGAAGCAGCCGCTTTTTTTTTTATCAAAGAAATAATTTTATTCGATATCGAGATAAAAAATATTAAATATATATTTTTGATAAAATATACGCGCCTCTGCATCCTGGTCTCGGACCAATGTCACACAACTCTCGTCACAAATTAATGATACTCACACATCAGAATGTGTGTGGTATGCATTTAAAAACATATGAAAATATTTTTAATTAAAATATCTTTACACAGAATATCACTCACGTTTTTGATAAGTATTTTATATACGCAATTAATTTTTTGATAAGAATTTTTTTTCATAAAATTTTATTTTGTATATATATAATTAATATTATTTTAATTGTCGCGTGTAATAAAATGTGCCTACAAATAAAATATCGCAGATGTAAACGCTCATCCTCCGTTTGTCCTACTTGTATCAATCCCTCGAATCAATTTCTTATGGTACCAAAAAGTGCAATAAGGCGTAACATCGTTGCTCAAGCATCTTTTTAGATATGAATCTAGCTCGATAAAACATAGATATCTCAAAGTAACGAGCGTGCAAGACGTAGTCGATTTAATTTAACAAATGCGTTATATGTAAGAAAGCCGAAGAAAGAAAGATTGCGGCTTACAGTTTGCAATCCGTTTTAATACGCGTGTATTCGATAATATTCATTTTACTGTTCGAC
This sequence comes from Lasius platythorax, assembly GCA_963971435.1. Classification (NCBI taxonomy): domain Eukaryota; kingdom Metazoa; phylum Arthropoda; class Insecta; order Hymenoptera; family Formicidae; genus Lasius; species Lasius platythorax. Next base: position 737,315 of record OZ020540.1, read on the forward strand.
ATGTCTCGTAAAAAAAAAACGTTGATCACGACAAAGAATTCGCGTAATCTTTCGTACATGCTGTTATAATTTCCTACTCCTAATTAACGTGCTTTAATTATGAGTGAAAACGAGTGCACCTCAGCCGTAAATAAATATATATTTTTACGGATCGTCTTCCTTTTTTATTCCGGACCATCTAGCGATTTAGATAGAATCTAGGAAATTCGTACGTGTCGCCAAAAAATAAGAGCGTGTGACTCGTTAATAATTTTCACCTATGTACATACATATTGCGCATTCCAATGACGTATATCCGAAAAAAAATTATAGCTACTATATTTTGTAAGCAATTGTACTATGTCAATAATAATTGTATATTCTATACGCACACGTGTGTGTATGTATGCGATACTAATTTATCTTTTATCAATGTCCTTATGCTGTGCTTCCTTTTTCCTATTTAAATTCTCTTCACACGTAATATCCTTTCGATTTATTTTTATCGAATATTTTCTCAGAAATATAACATTCTATTAAAGTCGAAAGATTAAAGTATTTTCTATAAACTTCTTTTTTTCCAAATACACGAAAGTTTATCATTTTGAGAAGAACCTCAATTTAGGAATCTGGCGTCGTTTATTTTCAGTTGCTAAATATATAAATAAAAATAATACAATTTATTGAAGATAAGACGCAATGTTAAAACGTAGATTTATCTATAAATAATTGTTAAAAATGTTCCAAATTTTGTAAAATTTATATATTAAAATATTTAACGAATTTTAGCAAAGCACTAAATTCAAAATTTTGGTATTACGTGAAACAATGTCAGTGTAATATTGCATTCCAGTTGTACAAACAACCTTATACGAAAAATGTTCACTGATATATAGAAGGGGGAATGCATGTGAGTATTTATTTTTACATTTTTATTAAAAGTTTTACAATTCTACATTAAATACATATACTTAAGAGAGGAAACGATTTATACATTATAATATATACATCGCTTACGGCATTAATTCGTGTGTGTACAATTTGTACGAATATATCATATATTGTAATTGGATCTTTTATTTGTCAATATTTGTCAAATTGTCCTCCATAAGTATAATGCATTTTCGATGTATACGATATGCAATCGTTTGCATAGGAACATGCAATTTTCTTGTAATAGAATATGTCGATTTACATATTGAAATTTGATGCCCATCTATTACTGCAGCTCTTGATTGGTGTTCTTTTAGAATTATTGCACTCTGTCAATCTTTGCTTTTGCTCTTCAACTCCATTCGAATTTAAAAAAGTATCGGTTTATATGTCGGAGTAGTTCTTACTATTGCTTCGTGTTCACTGAAAAAAGCATATTAATTTAAAGTAACTAATTTAAGTCACAAATCGCTTGTTATTAATTAACAACATAAATATCAGCAATCTTATTACATGTGGATTATTGTATATAATCATTATAATGTTAAAAAACGTCGAAAATTATAAACATCTTATATGTGATAATAAATTACACAATTATTTAACAAAAAGATACTGAGATATCTTTCGCTTGATAATATTTTTCAAATGTCTTTCAAAATATTTTATATTTTTTAAAAATACAGTAACATTTTTGTATGTCAATCGGACATAAATAGGATAGTTAATAATTTATAAATTTTAATGAAAGAATTCCTAGATAAAAGGGAATAGTGACAAGTCATTTTACGCACGATAGAAGATGTTCTTAAATATCACTCACCAGCCAGTGACATTTTCCGCGGCGTCGCAAGCGTCGATGAGCTCGTTAAAAGCATTCCCCGTGCCGCAATTCTGCAATCGTGGACGGCCGTTCACGCAAATGTAATAGTGATGGCAGTCGGCGGTACTGCGGTATAACTTAATCTCGGCGTCCAGGAAAGGACTATTTTTCAGCTCCGGACAACGAAAGCCGAGGAAGGTCTCGGCGTTGCAATCCGGCACCTGATCCGGCCAGTCGCATCGATACGACTCCGGATTGAAGGCCAGACCTTCCGGACAATCGAATACGTAACCCCGACCGTCCACGCAATTCATGAATTGACCGCAATGCTGATGATCGCCGATCTTGAAGTAACCGTATTGATGAGGACAGTTCTCGGTCGGGTTTGCCGTCTCTAAAAGAAATTTAACAATCAAATTTTGTTATATTCAATTGCACTTCAATTCACGTAAAATATTTCACTTAATAGAGCTTCGATATTTTAAATAAGAGAAATATTGATTTCGAAATTTTATAAAAAATTAAAGTTAGAATCTGATAATACAATATTGATCGTAATTGCAAGTAACTCACGCAAGTTTGGCCTGCCCGTGCAATCTACATCGATCGGATATCCGCAAGGATAGTTGAAACGTGCTTCAGGATTGTAATATAAGCCTTCGGGGCATAACTTTTCTTCGGCAACCCCGTCGATACACTCGATATAAGCGTCGCATTGATTCTGCACCGGATAACGACCGTTCCTCTCCGGACACGATGCGGATGTGCCGCGTTTCGGCGAGAATTGCTGCTGGTTGCGACTCAGCTGATTGTCAAATAGCTGATTCGAGAACCTGGGATTTTGATTGAGCGCTGAAATGCGACAAGTCGTCTTTTATAGAAAAATTTCGTGAATTTTTATCTGAAATAAAAGTCTCTCAAGTTTCTTTGAGCATCCACTGGTTTTGCTACCAAAGTCGCAGAACGACCACGGTTCCGAAACTCTGATTTAAACCGCGATCAATATTGCGCACAAAACTTGTCAAACGAGTTCGTCCAGAAGGTATTAATGAGTCGTGTTCAGTAACGTAGCAAGATGCGATTATCGCACGATGGCGAAAGTTCGGCGATAGCCAGCACTCGACCTCTATAAAGCCATATATGTGTATGTGTATATGTGTGTGTGTGTGTGTGTGTGTGTGTGTGTGTGTGTGTGTGTATGTGTGATGCGCATACATTAACGTTACCTGCGCATCGCTTACGCAATGTCTGCATGCTGCTCGTAACCGATTTTGCCGCAGGCAAGATTGGGCCAAGAATACCACTTTTAGAGATAAAGTAAAATCAGCAAAAATTTTTAAAGAAGAAATCGAAATATAAAAAGAAAATTGTACATTCTCGTTACAATTAAAATTGATATACGTAATGTAGGAAATTATTTCTATGACGCTGCCCTTTTTAATTATTAAAGAATTAAAATGTTATATTCGGGATAGAGCTCGAGAGAAAGCTGGGTCCGATATAGTAGCCTCAGGATATCACGAAAGGTCGAGAAACAACGACAATAGTTTCGTGCACGAAAACTGTCGGGCATTCCCGAGAAATGTTTCCCGGGGCAGAAATTGTGCAAGGTATGTGAACGCAAACAACGGGAGAAAGTTCCACTGATTACAAATTCGATTATCCGTCGTTAAACCGACGAGCACGAACATTAAACATCTCGTCTATCGAGGATTCTTTTCGTCTGCCGAGGAGAAAGGGAGTTTTATCGGACGAAGTGCATTAATCATTTTATTTCACGTTTGTGGAAAAAAAATCAAAAAATATTGTTCTCCGAGAGCTCCAACGTATAACGTACATTATTTATTTATTAAGAGCAAACCGTCCGCGATATAGTGGCTATACGAATTTACCTACGTGATAGTAGAGGATTAATATTCATGCTTGCCTCTAAGCTTTAAGCTTAAAAAATTCATTTTTCTAACAACGCATCGCATACAAATCACCGATGCGTTCGTGACTGAGCATACGTGTGATCGCACAGCTGCAAAACACTATTCAGGACGCGTTTGCATTAATAAAAATGAAATAAAGAAGAGTACACGAATTTTCCTAAACATTTTGGATCTTAACCAATCTCATTAAGCTGTTTGAATTACGCGTATCGTAATTACTTAATGTATTACATAATACATACATGTTTCAAAAATATATATTATATTCTTTTCTTTAAACTTTATATAATTTTTGAGACGAAAAAAATCTACAGTTTTTACTACTAAAATACAAAATATGTTTAATTAATAAACTATGATAAGTCATATTAATAGCCATCCACAAATTAAAAGAACACGGTACATATTTTTATCATTTCAACACTTGATTATTGGAATTGTGTTTGAATATTTAGTATATTTCGACGTGTAAAAATTTAATGCATCTTTCAATTTGAAAACACTGCTTACTTTAATTCACCGTGATCTATTTAAAGAGCCTGTGATATTGATTCTTCAACGGCCGTACAGTCGGTTAATAAAAAAAAAAGAATTATATAACACATCACTGCTGAATTAAAACGATAATTAAAAAACGAGCAAAGAGCTGACCTTCCTTTGTCGAGATTAGGCGGATACGTGTCACTTTCTCGAATGTGTCAAGGAAACACAGAGAGGGTAACTTTTTTACTCACATGTCGTCGCGACGAAGACACCGCATGCAATTAGCAGATGGACGATCGGTCTCGAGGCCATTTCGGTTGTTGAATTCACGCGTTTTACGTTCCTTCTGGGCCGATCCCGAAAGGAGGACTACGACGAGTCGCTACCACCTAACATGCTTTTATCATCTTCGCGCTCAGATGAGAAGCGGGAGAGGAAAGCCCCTCGCGCGCGTAAGTCGTCTTCTCGTACAGAAGCGCTGGTGACAGTAGAAGTGGTCGTCCCGTCCTTCTCTAAAAGGCCTTTCATCACGTGACACATCGTAGCTGAAAAGATTTATCGCTCCATTCTAAGTTTCATTCATTCGGCATTCTATTTTAACTCGCATATAACGCGCATGTAAAAAGTAATATTAGCTATTAACGCGTATATAAAATCAATTATATATATGTAATTTTATTCAAAATTAAATTATAATAAAAATTATTAATACTTTTATGAAATATGAAAAGATCAGTTTATATATATAATTTTTTATCTAATGTAAAGAAGCATCTTGCGAAGGTTTCATGTTAAATATTATCATTTTTCTATTCATAAATTAATAGCCAACACCGTATCTTACAGTGTATAATATTCTAGAATTAGAAGATACTGTGGCCGACCTGCGACGATGTATTTGTATTGAATGTCAGAAATGCCATTTGCAGTCAGCCTTGCTCGTCAGCTCTCCTCGCATGAGGATGGCAATTGCACAGGTCGAGAGTCACTCTCCTAACAAAGAGCAGGCTGTAATGTGCGCCGCATTTAGATGCGCGTTTATGCATAAAATACTGCAGTATTTTTGCATAATTCATACACAGCATTAATTGCATAAATTGGTGCGTAAACTTAATTTACATAAAAAATTATTCAATATGCTGTTATCGTTCAATGAGACTAACGTAAAGTTAAATATGTATACGTACTTGACCCTCTTTTGTTACATTCTGAAGCATTTTTTATATTACAGGAAAGATCAAAGAAACTCTACTTAATCCTAACAAGATTGATATGATATGATTGAGGAACATTTATTACAATTATCCAATCATCAAAAATATATTTTTGATAAAACATTTTTTTTTAATGAAGTCGCGTATCTCAAATCTAAAAATTTCTATTATCTAGAAGGAGCAAATAAAATTTTATTTTTTAAATAAACATGATGTAATCTTTTTTCTTCTTAATCATTCTAATTTTTGTTTTTTTGTTTTCACCAAAAGAGAGACAAAGAGCACGTGTCGCACGAATGCTCGCGTGTTAGAGGAGAGAAGTATCTCCGTTCCGCGGAATGGAGCCTTGACATTTTCCTCGTACGGACGAGAGTGAGTTGTCTCGAACGTGGAAGGTAGACATCAAATGATCTTTTACCTCGCATCAAACAGTCAACGTCTGATTACGTCAATACGGAAATAGCGGCGACAATTCCCCGAATATTTTACGTGTCATAACACGCGCGCGCCACGTCGATAGTTTCGTATGTTGCAACGTAAAAGAAATTAGAGTCAGATGAATCAGAAATTTTAACGACGAGAGAATTTTATATATATATGAATACAGACATTTCAAAAATTACTGGTCGATAAATGTAGAGATCGATATCCGATCGTCGTTATCTCTTGTAGCGTCAGAAACGCGTCGTCTGTCTAATGAGGGTGCGTTTCTACTGACTGCGCGTCTGACAACAAAAGGTCAGTACTACTTCGCTTTATCCGCGCTGCAGAGAAAAGGGCTTTATCCGTTCATTCTACTCTCTCTTCTTCGTTTCTCTTGTATTTGCTCACCTAAAAGATTACAAAGATCAGAAGAACATTATATTACATTGATCAATACATATTTCTGATAATATTCATTTTAATTAACTCTTTATCTATTTACTGTTCTTATATAGAAGATTGAACTTTTCACGATCCTTTCTAGGAACTATACAATAACTCTTTTGAAATGTTCTAGCTAAATGCCACGATTGAAAATACTTTTTTTTCCATTAGTTGTCGACAGTGATTTAAAAAATAGAGATAGAAACGTTTACTTGCCTTCTGGTATCGAAATTAAAGTTTTCACTTTTTAATTGCGGTTTTATCTCGCGTTAGGTTTGTAATATCAATCTTTGGTCCTTTCTATTTTTAATTTTACATTCATTAAATCAGCAGAGTTATTTATAGTACACGAAGAAAATCATTATATATAAAAAATTAATTAATTCATTAATAGAAATAAAATTTCACATACACAATAAGATCGTAGAAAAGAGAAATAATAGAAAAATGATATAAAAATTATACAGAGATCTGTTCGATTCAAATGAACAATAATTTACCTTCGTGACGACGAGGATCGCAAATAATTGTACTTGAAACATGCTTGTTGTCTCGAAACACGAACACACACACACACACACACACACACACACACACACACACACACACACACACACACACACACACACATATATATATAGGAAATGTAACGTCGAGTATAAGCGGGCGTTTTAGCTTTTGAATAATCACTTTTATTTTTGATCCTTATCAATATTAAACAACGTATATAGTTACGTAAGGGTATATATATTACATGGAAAAAATTCTGTCCTTCTCGTGCGCATATATCTTCCCGAGATATCTCGAGTGCCCTCCACCCGACCGTCCCGAGAGAAACATAGTATATATCATGCACATACATCATTCATACTCGCATACTTTCTCTCTTTCTCTCTCTCTCTCTCTCCCTTTCTCACATTTTCTCTTTCATTCTCGTTCTCTCTGCTTCTCTTAAGGGCAAGAAAATTTTTTTTTCTGGTATTTTCTCGGCAAAATAGCGAGAAAGATAGCGTTCAACGGAACTTTCGGCGTGAAAGAACGCTTTCGCATTTCCATCTTTGGACGATATACATACACACGTAAGTTGCCTAGCTGCTACCCTTCTCGCCGAGCTCGTAATCTCGGATCTTCCTGGATCGTTCGCGCGTCCACGCGAACGCGATCGATCCGCTCGACGTGTGACGCGGGAACAATGCACTTTTGTAAGTCCGATATGGAGTCTCGCGTAACAAGCGATTCGTAGAATTTGCAAAGTGTGTTACACGCCGTCGCAAATTACATAGTATTTACGTAGGAGATTAAAATCGCTACGAGTTAATTTTTAATATTGATATAGCGTCCGTTCTTTTTCTTTTATAATATCACTATTTAATCAAAGATAATAACGTGCAACGCCGGATGCAGCTTCCATAGCGGATTCCATTACACTGTTATTTGAAATATGCCGAAAATGAGATGCGTATTTTGTTAAGTCACAGAGTAGGAATTTTAGAGAAGAACGAAGAGAAAAATATACATATATAACGTAAATTGACTTGCGCTAATTTTCTCATTGCAGCGCCGTTGTATACTCTTTGCAGAAGTATTATTCTATTGTATTCTATTTTAAATCAGTTTTGTTATAGATATGTTTATGCGGCTCTTAAAAATTTCTGTCACTCTTAGCGTTTTTCATTTCTACAAGACGTACAAGACTTCTCCGTTAGCTTTACGCATTCGTACATTTACATCGAGCACATTTACTCGCTATTATGGCCCTGAAAACAAACTGTTCCTTAGCCATCGATTGCTTATTCTATCCTCTATCCGTTATATATCACACTTGCATGAAAAAAAGAATTATCGCGGGTTTATTTTTCACAAATTGCAATTTAGAGAGAAAGGAAAGGAGCCGTTTTAAACTACAACATTATTGCTCAGTGCATTACAATAGTCGTGTCATCATTTATACGTCATATTCGTAAAAACACTTCTTCGTAACTGAAAAGTGACACAGCTTTCCTCTATTGAAAGTGCGATATTTCTTCGCGTCATGTCTCCTCATAGAAGCTAATACTTTCAACTTACAGCCATCTGAACTCTCAAGGTATTCTGCAGCGAGTTACTACTTCAAGGTACACGCATAGACGAGCAAATCTCTACGCGAGATCTGCCTAATCCAAGTTTTTCAATACAACGTGCGTTCGTCAAATTAAACGTCTGATTTGAAAACAATATCTCGACGAAAGATATCCCGATTTCTCAAACACATCCTTAGTAAACGTCTTTCGAACTTTCGTTCGGATCGCTTCAGCTCTTTTGTCTCAACGCAACAGAGGTTTCTCTGTGACTTAAATTTTACTTTATAGTTTGTACCTCGGCCGACATTGTCTCGCCGCTCTGTGTATGTAGGCCATTTTCTCCTATCTAAGAATTCGAAAGACTAATTAAAAGAGCAAACAGTAAAATGCCGTGTTTTCCTTATCGTTTTTTGCTATTGACATCTCGCACGTAGTTTTACTCTTTTCCCGGAACATATATCGAGACATACAATCTGCCTACTAATAACGTTATTCTCGCATATAAGTAACATACTTGAATTAACGGGCTAAAGAATACAAGGAAGCCATACTGTCATATTGCAACGTTACCGACTTTTTAAAGTTCAATTAAATTGATTTGAAAAAAAAATATCAAAGTTGTTACTTTTCAATTTACTTATAAGGTTTTATAAGAATCGCTTGATGTTCATATTTTCTCGTAAGTCCCGGAATGTAATTCTCGTAAATTCTGTAATCTATTATATCCTCTAAGTGAGATTCTCTTGTAATACTTCTTAGTTTTATAATTTAATATGAGGTCACTTTTACAGCTTAATGTAAAAATTGACTCATGCGCTGTGTTTATAATCACTGCAAGATCACGCGTTTATGGACCATCTTCATGAAACGCTGCTCATCACTATTTAATGACGTAACAATAATTTTATCTACGAGATTAAATCAATTTTCATAAAAATGAGACTTTATTAGCTCCTTCATTAAGTTCGCCCCTTCGATCATCACATTTTCTTGTCCATTTCAAGGAAGGGATCTCTAACGTTTCGTCTAACATCTGGGGAGATGTGTACAGGCACTATTCTTTCACAGAATAAACTCCCAACACGCGACACATGTTACGTCATCGTGGACAAGAGAATGTTAACACGTTCGATTCCATTGCTCGTATTGATTGCTAACTTTATTTCGAGAATGCTCAAGATTGCTTAGTAATATTTTTCATCATGCATATAATACAAGTTATAGATATACATATATATATATATATATATAACGATCAAGCGGCACAAATTTGTGCTTTGCTTTCGGAGAAAGTGCCGCATAAATATAAGTACATTGGATCGTAAATCGTATTCGTAAGGAGTCCAGTTTTCTCGTAAAATGATATCACGATGACGTAGACCCAGTGTGTACAATAAAACAAGGTTCCCTAAGATATCCGCGACATTATTACAGGGGTAGAGGATCAAGATGAAAAGAAAAGGAACATGCATTGTAAATTGCATTGCAAACACGAAATTCACGTCTGCGCTCCGACTGCAATGAAATTCGCACTACAATAGATGATTCGACCGTTAAATTTCCCTCCAACGATTCTTCAATTAAATCCCATTTTTTCATAATTCTTGAATATCGAATATCTTGGTAACTCTTACGTCAAAATTCGATTTAACTAAGAAATTAAGTTTCTCTCGAGCGAGTCTCACAATCAAATTGAATTTAAGCAAACAGCGAGGAGAAAAGTACAATCCACATTCTCTAGAAAATGAATGTTTGAATTGATAAAAATCGTAATTAGGAGCGCGAACGCGAATTTGCGCGGCCATATTTCTGATATGTGTGTACGTATATTACCGTTACCTAAAAAATCGAACAGTCTCGTGTGTATAGAAAGTATTCTACGTATATTGGAACATATATCTCGTCGACGCGCGTACCACGCTATATGTATAGCGTAGGCTAACTGTATATAATCACGCAACGTTTCCGCGACTTTCCCGCGTCGCGGATATGTGTACAAGACTGATATGTGAAAAGATCACCCCGATCGATATGTAGAGAATAAAAAAGCGAGACGCGCGCGAGCTCTCGACCTGCCCCTGTAGCGTGTCGAGTATCTCTCTTTTTGATCCTCGAATCAATTTTACGCTTGAAACGATCGACGTTCGCCGTTATCGTCAGAGATTTCACAGAGAGATCACAGAGTATACACACACATATATATATATATAATTTTTTTTTTCACTCACATGCGAGATTAATCGCGGTCCTAATCGGTTCCGTTGACAGATTCGCGCGCGAGATGCACAAAAGGGAATCAGGGTGAACGATCGACTTTAGAACGAATTTGCTCCTAGTACAAAGACCCAAAATGTATGTAATGTGATATGTAAGTGAAGAATTACAATAGAACTAGTTTCGATTATTAGGAAAGAAAAATATATTACATGTATAATAAAAACATGTCTCGACGCACATTAAATCCATCTCGAGAGTAAACTTTAATTTCCTTCGTTTCTTTTTTTTTCTTTTTCTTTCGATCGCTAAATGATACCTTATTCTGAGATAATTATATTCGTCATAATTTAATTAATTTAATATTAATCGCCATAATTTATTCTCCTAGTCGGACCCATTTATTTCCCATTAAACTATAATCAATTGCACACGCGCGATAATCTATATTCAATCACAGTGTTTCTCTCCTCGAAGCAATTTCATTCGAAGCGATCGATCCCGCTATCGGTCGCCTTATCGTCGAATTCCGTCCACGTGGGAAAGGGACGTGAAAGAGGGTGTCGGACGACTCGAGAGCCGCGGGGCGATTTCCACGCACGGCCGGACGACGTAGTCCCAACAACGAAGTAGCAAAGGGTGGTTGGGAGCAGCTGGAGACGAAAGTAAATACAGACACGAGAAGAAATGCAGTTTTTCGCGAAAGCGGGGGAGGAGGAGTCGTCGTACCTGCCAACGACCTTCGCCGCCCGTTCGAGCGTCGCGACGCGCTCGACGCTCTTCTGGAAGATGCACGATCGAATGTCGAAAATAGTATGCACAACGTGTGTCTCCGTTACGAGCGAAGAAGAAGAAAACGATGGGAGAGAGAAGCGATATAGATGAATAACGTAAAAATACCTGCCGCGTATAGCTTAGTAGCTTTATACACAATACGTTTCCGGGGGAAAGAGGAGGGATAAAGACAATCTTGAGATAAAAATAATTCGTGTGTCGTAATTAAGGCTATCACATCAGTGCGTGACTCAGACCGTACAACGGCACGCTTCCGTCCTTGGCGATAAATTCTCTTCGCTGGCCAATCTTATGCATCTTCCGGTCGCATTACTCGATTGTTCCGCAATATCGCGGATCGATAAGCATTCCGTTATAGCTTATCTAGCGTTTTATAGCAATCGCGTGTCGCATCTTACGTTTTCCCGGATCTCGGAATACTTGCTTCATTACTTTGCGACAGTTGATCCTCATACAATTGATTCGCGAATTAAATTGCGGGATTAATATCGGCATGATGAGTGTTAATTAGGACAGAATAAGCACTACAAGACTGGACACGGTGTATTCTGGAATTATCTCGAAACAAGCTAATTAGACCCGCAACTCGTGGTAATGAATAAGTAATCGCTCGGCAGCATGCATCTGCTCGGATCGGAGACACGGGCGCGCATCTTCCCGACTTTAATTACTCAGGAGTAACATCGTAGGCTATCCTTGATTCATCGCGCGGAACACACTAGCGGACAGAGAAGCACAACGGACTTGTGCACGTACGTACGGAGAAACGGTTTGTCTCGAAACACCGAAGATATGTACACGAAAACGAAATCTTATCTCTCTCTCGCCTCGTCTCCCGTCCGTCCGTTCCTATTCCGCAAGAAATAGACATATTAAAAAAAAAATTCGATTCACACAAGACAGAATTTAATCTCTGTAAAACGGAACATCCAATCTCTAATCTCGTTCCTATTATTTTCACGGAATTTACTTTTTATTTTGTCTAAATCTTTCTTTGATAAGAAATTTTCGTATCTTATTTTTTTTGTTAATAAATGACGCGAAGAATGGACGCGCTAGTAAATGGAATTAAATTACAATTTCATTATTTCCGTCAAAGTAAATTTCCAACAATTTCTTTAATAAGTCTATTCTTCCTGCAGCGAGCCCTCAATAACCGAGTTTATATCAATTTAAATCCTTCATCCTTCGGGAGGCGATGAGCGCTTAAATCCTAGATAATTTATACAAATTGTGTGTAAATTAATAATCAAAGGGTTTACTCGAGGTAAGACGTATGTAAGTATGTAGTAAGCTTAGGTATACGATTATAATATGTTAGACTAAACTTTTCTTTTTTTTTTTTTTTTGAGGGGAAAGACTAAAGTTAGGCAAGAGATGACGTTTCTGTTTTTTTTTTTCTTATTTCTTCAATTAAAGTGTTCTCTTCTACTGACTCGCTCGAACATACTCTCTTCCTCTTCATTATTCTTTCAAGCACACCTCGTTCTCTTTTGTTCTATTTTGTCTCTTGTTTTTTTTTTTTCTTTCTCTCATTCTCTCGTATTCTTTCAGTCACCCTTTCGCTCCGACGACACTGTCATTCTCGTCTCGCATTCGCTTCGAACTAGCGATAAATTTGAACTTATGTTAGCAGTTAGAACGCTCTCTTGGAAAACACAAGTTTCGCCTTATATTAGTAATGATAATGGTCTCTTCATCTTCCTTCCTTTTTCCCCCCTTTCATCCCTCTAGCCTTTACTCTTTTGGTATGTTGCGTTGCCCTTTCCCCTTTTCCTTCTCCTCCTCGCCTGCAACCTCGTCAACGACGATACTATACAACTAGAATAATAAATATTGCCGCAAAATTATTTGCTACATTCGTCCCAAAGTAGTAGTCAACAAGTCCGACCCTCGGAGTATCGCGGATTTTGGTCTCGACTGACGTACATCGATCAAATCTTCGCAATAATCTCGTCACGCATACTTTGAGAAACAGGACCTGATTAAACTCGAACGAACGATCGAACGTATTCGAAGCTTAACTTATATTGTAGTCAACATGTAATTATATCAAGTAAATATTTCCAACAAATTTGAATATTCGAATACAAATTCGTTCATTGTATTTCGAGACGACATCTCTCAGACTGAGGAAACTAAAGAAATTCTAATCGCTAAATATTTAGCGATCTTTTTCATTACTAGATTAACATTTTAAGTTCTTAATTTCGAATAATCTATTAAACATTAATTAATCAACAGTAACCAATTGCGATATGTTTCTAAATACCTTTAGAAGACGATCTTTTTATCCATATTGCGAGCGCATGCGGCTCTCGATGATCATTTGCTGAAAGCTCGTCGCGTTCCAAGGAGATTTCGCGCAGTCCTCAAAGTTTGAGTCCAAAACCATCGCAATCTCCGAAGGGTCTAGTGTCACCGGCGATCATCCGATGCCAATCACGCGCGCAAACATATTTGTCAGGCGTTATGTAATAATACCTTTCTCTCTCTCTCTCTCTCTCTCTCTCTCTCTCTCTCTCTCTCTCTCTCTCTCTCTCTCTCTCTCTCTCTCTTTTTTTTTTCTGTTCGTGTGTGTTATGTGTACATTAATATCCGCTCGGCATCGCGCGCGACGCTCCTCAATCGTCCCAGGTGGGGAAGCTCTCCTGATCGATGAACAGGGTCTTGCCCGACGCAGTTTGGTCGATGCGATGGCCGCTCGCCGTTTGCCTCTGTTGATGGCCTCCGCCGGTGCCAATATGCTGCTGCTGCTGCTGCTGCTGGTTTGGCGTGCCGCCGAAGTTCGTGCTGCCGAACACTGGCTGGCCAAACGCGTCCAACTGTGTGCTCTCGTAGATGCTACGGTCCGGCGTCGTGTACTGCTTCTGCGCTTGCCGTTGAGTGTGATCGGTGACGGTCAGCTCGATATTGCCAGCCGTGCCACCGACGACGATGTCGTCGACGTTCTCCGACGCGTTGGCCTCCTCCAGACTGCTGTGCTTGATGCCGTAATGGAAGTACATGATAAAACCTGATGGCAGATACAAGCGCGATCTCGATTCATTGGCGGTCCGCAAGAAGGAACCCGTACATTAAGTGTTCGATCGTCTGTCTAAGACATCCGAAAGATTAGAATGAGATGACAAAAAGTATACGATGTAAATCGTATCGTGTTTTTCTTCATAAATAAACTCTCCATCTAAATAATTTGTATTAAATTTTATATTTCAAAAGAGTAATATATAAAATTTTTTTGTACCTAGAATCATCCAGACCGTAAATCTGACTAAGGTGAGGATACTGAGCTTGAAAATGAGATAAATGTTGACGGTAACGGCGATCGCGGGGACGAAGGGTAAGCCCGGAGTCATAAACATTAAGCTATTTCTAAAACAGAAAGGAGAAATGTCGGGAATTAGTACGTAGTTCGTTAAATTATTTCACGCTCGGCTGGACTTTGTAGTTTGCGAATTATATGAGATTGCGAATTAATAATCCTACCTATTTTGCGGCTTTCTACTGATGGCGAGAAGTATACCGATTATGGCAAAGAGAAAGACGAATAGTAGTATCGTTAAGAACGTCCCCATATTACCTGAAAGAAAAGAGAAAAAGGGACGTGCAATATTAAGCAAAATACGTGAAATTGATCAAGTGTTTAAAAATCTTTTGAAATCTCTCATTTAAAAATGTTTTATCTGTATTCTTCTAATAATGCAAGATGAAATAAAAAAAAAAAAATATATATATACACCTTTTTTTCTCCTTCTCTCTTTCTTATTATATTAAAAAATTGTATGGAAATTAAAATTAAAACATTTTATCCATTTCATGAATAACTAAATATATTGTATATAGAGAGGCAGTGTAAATTCCTCACCCATCCCACAGACGATAATCAAGTCAAAGATAAGGATCAATAAGTATAAGATCCCAACAAGCTTCATGACATAACGCCCTGACGCTTCTGTCGCAGGACCTCTGTCCACCCATGGGAATATAGCAGGACAAAGATATTGCGCCGCCTACGAAGCGTCATGATTCATTAGTTTCATAATAATCAGCTATTGTCTACGTTATACAAAGAATATAATGCGATTTGTCTATATGATAAAATTAGCACCGAGCAAAACGGTATTCAAAAAATCGATGCAATATATTATAATGCAATATATTATATAATGCAATATATTATAACATATTATAATCGTCAAAATTATTTATTTTGACGTTTCGAGTCAGAACTTTCTTTAAAAAAGCGCATAAGAAATTCTAGTTCTATTTAAGAAAAAAGCTAGAAAATTCCGGATTTTTGTTACCGAAGGTCTTTATTTCTCGCCTAGAAATTGGACTTCGATCCTACCTGCAGCCGACGCTGTAGATAATTCAACGGTGGTCCTATGATCGGCGTGTTTCCGGGATACTGATGAGCGCTACCGCAACTCGAGGCAGCCGCGGCCGCGTGAACGCTTCCGTAGAATTTATTCTCCGTTCTGTCGCTCACGAGATACTGATCGTCCTTACCTAGTCCTACCTCGTCCTCCTCACCGCCGTACGTGTCGTCCGAATCCGGCGACGAGCTATTGCATCTTCTTACTCGTCGTACCTGTAATAACAATGCAAATTCGGACCCATCCAATTCCGTCTTAGTTCATTGCTACGTCATACTATATATTTCACGCAATTTCCTTCGTCAACATTGCAATATTGGAAGAGAAATTAAAGAAAAAAGTGCCAGCATCTTGAAAATTTTTACGATAAGGACGTAGTCGTGTCGCTCTTGTCTAAAGAGAAATTTTCGCTATAAATATATAAAAAAAAGAAAAATTTGCAAGAAAAGAGGGAAGAATATTTTTAAAAATAGTTGGAAAAATAGAAGGGATTAGAAACAATAATGAAAGCAATTGCTCGCCGGAAGTATTTTAATTCGACTCGAAAATAGCCAAGCACAGAAATGAGCACATTTTTCAAATCGCCAAAAAAAAAAAATAAAACTCGTAGATAAAAATTTAAAACTAAAGGAGAGAAAAATGTAAAACTAAGGAAATCTCATTTTTTCGCTGAGCTGGAATTTCTTCAATTACACGGGAGATGTTTGCTGCACAAACACCAAGCACGTCTTACCGTGACGCGTTGTCCGTTGTTGGTGGGCTCCGACTGGGTAGCCTGGACCGAGTTCAATGCGGTCGTAAGCTGATCGGGCCTGAGCTCCTTGCCATAAGATACTTGACCGTTCCCCTGTGTCTCCTTCGTGGGCGATCGACATGGTGTTCTCAGACTCTGCGGCAGCAACTCGACCAGGTTTGTCGAATGTGGCTGATACCGCAGTATTAGCACGCAGGTAGACACTAGGGTGTACGCTAGCAGCGTACCTGAAATATAAACCGCGAACGGAGATCTAAACGTGCCTTTTCTTTTAGCAAAGGAATACTTGAAACTTGAGCTGTAAATTTGATATTTAAAATATATTATAATGTATTTTAAATACCTATCAAAAATATATATATTATAAATATACATATTTTAAATATATTTAAAAAGATATTTGAAGAGAAAATCTAACGCTGCAGTTGAGATATAAATAGTAGAGTGTGTGTATAAGTGCGCGACTTGGAATATATATCTATGTCTTATAGAATATTTTTTAAAATATTATGGATTACATTTTCTAATATATTTGGAGAATGTTAATCTTCGAGCAGACAGTAACAGATTTATCTTTGCTTTAATCGATAGTAATTATATTTGTAAAATAAGTCGATAATCAATCAGTCTCACGAGATCGTACAAGAAATGATTGATCACTCCGTTCATATTTCGAAGAATATTTCATATTAAAAATATTCGCAATTTAAACATTGAAAAATTGTTTTGGATTATATCTTACCGATCGACATCATTTCCACCAACACCTCCAACTGGATTAGCAGCGCAGCGAAAGCGGCGCATACACCGGAAGTTAGAGTAGCGATTGCAGGAGTGCCCGTCGCGGGCCAAACATGACTGAGGCTCCTACGTAAGTAAAATTTGTGCTCATTAAAATCACTTTCAAAAAAAAGAGAGATGTCAGTTTGAAGTATTGTAATCTTATTTACATTACTTAATATTTCAATAATATATTTCAATAGTTTAGATTTATACCGCGTTTATCGTATCCATGATACGGCTCACGTTGTCTCTTCAACGCGCGCGACATTTTATTTACGTTTAAATCATTACCGAAATATAAGGCCATCCTGAGCCATCGCGTAGACTATCCTAGGCATTGGAAACATGCTGCCGAACATGGAGACCGTCAGGCCCGCCAGTGCACCGACCGCGACAATGTATTTGCACTTGTAGGCCCCGACTTGACCGAACATCTCCACCAACGCTGAATCCTGATCGACCTGGTCGTATGGAACTGAAACAGGAACAGCAAGTCGAGCATGTCTCCGGAAATATAATGACGACTTACTTTCCCGTTTCGTAAAACACCATCGTGTAAAAATTCTACAAATTTTATTTAGCAACCGGTGTGTTCATAATAACCATTTTATGCGAAATAATAATACAATGCATTTGACAATCAAAATTTTAATAAATCCCGTTTGCAAATATAATTCCATAATAACTTTAACATCTTCTATTGTATATTTTATTGAATGCTCCTACGCTTGTGACATTTAAATATGAGATAAAACCGTGATTCGATTATTGAGAATTATATACGAGATATCGAAAATGATTAAAGTAGTTCTAAAACATCAAGAATAATTATTCGAATTCACAAATAATAATGTGAAATAACGTACGTTTCACTCAAAAGGCGGCATACTATCGCACTTGCGAGGACGAACAGTCTAAACACGCATTTCAACTGAAGCGTCAACGGTGCTTATTATAATATGCTTATTATACGGTGCATATAATGTGTATCGTTTAATGGTCCACTCACCAATCAGTGTCAATACCATGCTGCTGGTAACGTAAGCAACGAGAATTATGATCAATGATGAGACTATGGCGAGCGGGATACTCTTCTTCGGATTCGTCGCTTCCTCACCGGTGGTGGCTATTATGTCAAAGCCTATGAAGGCGTAAAAACAGGTCGCCGCGCCGGTGAAAACCTGACAGAGAAAAGAGATATAATTTTTCATCGAATTAAAATATATTACGTGATAAATTAATCAAAAACCTGTTATAATGAACACTAATCAGACTCCAAAATATAATAAAGCAAAAAAAAACAAAAGTAAAATAAATAAAAATCTGAAAGTAAAATAGATAAAAAAACCTAAACAAAAATCGCGGTCAAATAAAACTAGTCTTTTAGATAAATATTATAGCGCTGTGTTATTATAAATTGTGTAAAATTTACTTAGTATTGAAGATTTGATATTTGCGTCGATTTGTCAGATTTAAGAACAGGGCTTATTTTATCAGTTATGAGTGCGCGCGTAAAGTAATTAACTAGGAATCAATAAAAGTGATTAATTTCTCGACATAAATTGTGTCACGGTTATCATCAGCATTCTCTGCTTCCTTTGCTCAAGATTTACTGCAAATAACCTCTTTCTATGATATTAAAGTGTTTACATATTTAAAGTCTACTCGAGCCGCTTATAAATTTTTGATAAATTCTCCGTTATCGAGAGAGAGAGGGGAGAGGAGGGAAAGAGAGAAAGTAAGAGAGGGAAGATATTGCTTAAATAAAATCGGCGCACAAAAAAAATCGATCGTCCAAAAGAACGATTATTAATTATCTATTTATGTCTTGGTGCACTCTCCTGAAGAAAATGGATAAAAGGATTCGTAAATTATTGCTAATGTCACCACAACGTTAAGGGGAGGGATTTCGATTGAATTATTCAAAACCAAGTAAGAGAAGAGAGCGAAAGCAAGGGAAAGAGTGAGGAAGGGAGAGAAAGATCCAAAGGTTACCGGCTGAAATTTAAATTTTCGCCAACAGAGCGTGGGATCGAGCGTGGAAAGATTACGGTGAGGTTTCAGGGGTCGCCGTGAATTTTCGTGAGAGAGTGGGCGTTGTATAATCGGGGCATTTCGTTTTCCTATATTTTCCCTCTTGCATTTCGCCGCCGCTCGCCCACGTGCTGTACAAAAGCACAATTAAACTGCTACCGAAGATCTCGAGCACGAGCCGGCACACGCCGTACACAGCGTTGCAAGTATAGCATTCAAGATACTTGAGTGATACCTTCAGAAATGCCTGTTTCTCAGTCCGGAATTCCATTAGCCGAGCGAAGAAATTGCACGTGGTGCGATATGCAAAAGCGCAAGGTACCATAAAAACGGTACCGCGAACAATGCCAAGTATTTGCTTGAAAAGATATTATTATTATGCATTAAGTTTCTGTAAGTTTGTGCAGAAAAACAAAGGGAATTATAACGACGTTCCGCAAACTTTCGTTCGCGAACTCTTGAAAACTGCTCTCGCCATTACCTTTAACGAGGAACCTTTGCGTTTTAAGTTAATTATCCGAGTACAAAAAAAATGTTTGCTATCTTCATAAGGCAAAAAAGGAGAGGGAGGATGGCCGGATTCTTATAAGGCAATAGACGAGCGGTAAAAGCGTAGGAAGGAGAACACGGGAGAAAAGGCTTCTAAGATGGATCGTGAATCTTTCAGCGAGACACCTGACCCTGTTGGCTCTTGCACACGTTATCCTTCTATTCCTATATTACGCAGAGTTTTCGCTTGACTATCTCTGAATATTAAACTATGACGGAAAGTAACGTTTATTTTATTCATATGCATTTAATTACACCACACGTGTAATTAAACGCACATTTTAATATTTCTACTTATAAATATACGTTTACTCTGCGTGATATAATGATAAAAAAAAACTGCCACCTTTGTAATTTTATTTTATTGAGGCATAAGCTGTGCGTTTTTTTTTAATAACTATACGCAGTATCTTTTCCAGTTTGCGAGCGAGAAATAAATGTGAAAAAGAAGACAAAATTAAAGGTTTCCTCTTCCACATCGTCGCGGAATTAGTACATCTTTTACACTTCGCTTTAAACGTTAATTAGATGTAATCAAATAAATTAAAAAATGTTACACAACGAGACACGTCGTCAAGTCATTATCAAGACAACGATTTTATTTAATGAACTATCTTTATCTTGTTTGTTGCACAGTTTTAACAACTACGAAATATTTAGATCGGATCTTTTATCGAAATATTTGAGAAAAAAGTGTTATGTCTGCGTTAATATTTTGTGTGTGTGCACTTTTTCAATAAAAGAATCCTATCCCTTATATCTGAATCTTCTCGGAAAAAACTGCAAAAACTAGCGCTCGATAAAATTTTGATATGAAAGATCATCCTGTTTTCAGCAGCAAATGTGGCTATTATTTTATTCTATATAAATCGCAGAACATTTATTAGACGAAAGGATGAACAATTTCTGAGAAACTCTACATCCCTCTTGAAAATATCGTGAAGCACAGACGCGGTTGGAAACATAGATTATACCGGAAGGAAAGAGATAAATCTTCAGAAAGAGAGGGAGAGGGAGAGAAAGATCCAACACCAGAAAGCCGGAGCATTCTCGCGTGTTGTACATTTCGTCTGATTGATTTATTCTCGGGTTTCGACGGAAATTGCATCCGTAAATAGAGCATTCAAAGATCAACAGAATCGCGTACAATAAACAAGCTCATCCTGAACGAAAACAAACGAGCAAAACACGTATTATAAAAATAAACAAGACTAAACGTCTTGTAATAAAAATTGAGATTGACATTGAAAGACGCGGTAGCGTAAATTAGAAACATTTTGCGTTTTACATTTTTCTCAAATAAATTACAGATGCGCGTTTGTACATATTTTACATAAAACCGCATTCTCTAATTCCGCACCATCAATTTTGAATATAAAACGCGTATATAATTTATTTAAAGTAGGTATCTTATTTAAGAAACACCAATGCGTGATTTCGAGCAACCATCGCATTACACATTTTACGTTATCGGCAAATATATATTTGCGAGAACGTTTATATTTCCCAGGAAGTGTGTAACGCTCGTTGCATATTTGCCAAGCGTCGTATGTTAAAGGAACAGAAATCTCTCCTCCGCTTACCACACGAATCACCGTCACGCGGACGTGCCCTTAAGGGGATTTCTCCTCTTTTCACATCCTCGCGATACATCTTCCGTAAGTATTCTAAAACTTTCGTGCAATATAGTCTGCCGGCGAAATTTTGCCATGATTCGGGGCGGATGTTCAGATTGAGGGTGATACGTGATGTGCGACCGAGCGGCTTTAATAGACGCGGCAAGAGGTTTGAGGGAGCGAGGTCGCAAAGAAACCCGAGTTTCTCTGCCCTCGGCAATAGACTGTCTATATCTTCCTAAAACCCGACACCCTCTCCTCGGCCTGAGGAGATTCTGGTAGGGTCTTCTCGTTTCCAGACGACGGGGACGCGGATCCCCGCACTTTTCGGAAATCCACGGCTCATCGACGAGCAGTCTGATGATCCTGTGCTAATATTTGGCGAAGGGTAAACGCGACAGAAGACAAAAGATCAAACGGTGTCACAATTCACAGGTAATTTAACGAATCGCATCATAATAATTCTTAATTTCTCGCGTTCATTTCCCCGCCTATATTTGCTGCAAAATGCTTATTTATTTTTTACGCATTCTACGGTAGCAAATTATCAGAATTTTGTTTTATTTTAAATATGCAAACAAAAATTTCAAAATATCTACACGCGTAAATACAACGCTACTAATTCCATGAGATTCATAACAGAATTCTGTCAAAGTAACGACTAAAGAGATTACATATATGTACATATAAATATATATATATTTGAAGAAAGAGATCCCCCTCCCTCTCATATATCTCGCACAGAATTGTAAGTCATTAATTTCGATGACGTTCGCATCGCGTAATACGATCGTGGGAGTAAGATAGATTCGTCGCAAGATTAAACGGCCATGGCAATCAGCCTGATCTACCATGAACGGGATATCTGTTATTCCGTAAATATCTGTGACACGTAGATATCGCAATCTATAAAAGTCAAAGATGCTGCTTCTTTTTGCACGAGACGCATCTTAAATGAATAAAGACATAACGTCAAGTTATGTGTCAAATTATGCTATTCAATGATAAATACACGTGCAAAAACAATGATATTGATGGAACAATAAAACCAAATATAAAAGCGAAATGCAAATGAAAAATTTACTGAAAAAATAATTCAGAAAAATAATTCGATAATGAGATCGTTGTATAAACTGATTAAATATTTGTTCAGAGTATAGATTCTAGTGCAAGAAAAGCATACCAAATCAAATTTATCGATTCAATCTAGAGAAATCTGTGGAAATGCATCTATAATATCTCCATAAAAACGTCATGTCGTAAAAATTTACCAATATCTTGGTAAATGACAGATTGGTCTCTGTTTTGTAAATCTCGCATTTGCTTATTAAAGCAAGTATACTATCATTTTTTTGCGATAATCCAGAGACTGATGGAAACATTATTAATTACATTTGATTTTCAACGCATTCATCAATAAAAGCCAAGGAGAATACTTCACAGCTACTCTATAAAACAAATAAATTTCTAGCTTCGTTGACTGTGCTCGATCACCATTCATATTAATTCGAGTATATACCATCATGTCATATAGCGCGATCGTTGACAAGATGCAACAAAAAAAAAGTTCAATTTGTACTATGCTGAATAATGGCGCGTTGCGGTTTGTCCGCCACTCGAAGCGCAGGTAAAAATGGACATAGCATCAATATCGCGAATACGAATACACAATATACGTGTGTCATATTACAGCATCGCACGTCATTGCAGACGTCGTTCTATAACAAATTCTATAACGTCCGCTCAACAATCGATCGATAAAAAAAGTCAACGATAAAATCGTCGTGTTATATGTCGCCAGGAAAAAAAATATCAATTATATTATCAAGCAAGAGCATTGCAATGTGCAGTATTTCATATAATATCCATTATATAAGCAGACTCCATTTAATAAGCAAACTTTGTTAATGTTCATGTATTTTGCGGCAATTATAAAGTGTAAAATATATATATATATCTAAGATAGGACAAAATAGTTTATTGTTTTTTAATAATACGAAATAATTGTAATAATAAATTTGAAAGAGGTGTATGAATATAATTTACGCAATTTTAAAGATTCGGAAACATTCTAAGGATAAATAACGAATCTAAGAAAAATAAAGAAACAAAGCTGCATCTTGCAAGAAACATTTTTAGTTTAAAATTAATAATTCCATATCGCTATAATATAATGAGACGAACGATTATACTAAATTTCTGCTACAGACTTGCAAGAAACCGCAATTGTGAAATGCATCAAATTTTCTTCAACAATAGCTGGCGATATGCTACGCCAATAACGGAGAACGAGAGTTTTTCGGCGCAAAACGTATTGCCAGATCTGTTTTCACAGGCATATCCTGGCTTGGACAGATTTTTAATTTATTTCCCTTGGGATCACGCGGAACGTATATACGAATTATTATTCTTGGTGCAGCGAAACTGGGATGGTCCGACCATCCACGCTGAATGCACATTTTTCATCACGCAACATCGTGGTGAATGCATCGTTAATGATTTATGCGTTACTTCATCTGCGCAATTTTTCAGTCGTGTCCGCGATACGGGAATTATTTTTCACCACACCACGAACGATTGAAATTCGATCGAAAGGAAAAGTCACATGTGCGTCTGTTATGATATTATATTTCCGATTAATAATATAAAAAAAAGTCTTTCATCTTTCTCTCTCTCTCTCTCTCTCTCTCTCTCTCTCTCTCTCTCTCTCTCTCTCTTTAACAAATAGAAAATGTTCCTAAATATCCTCTCGACATCATATATATTTTATTTTCCATATATATAGATATTATATAAATAATATTCAATACGAGATAAAAAAGATATTCCAGGATTAATTTTGTAATTTCATTGTTATATCTTTATACATTAAATCGCGTTAAATCAAATCTGGTTCCTCTACTAGCTGTAAATAGCCCTGTAGATAATAATCTTACATTCCCCGCAAACTCGAACGTGTGTGTTCAGAAACACTGGTGTGTATGTGCAGACTCTCATTTTTCTTCCCGGTCCTCTATTCCCGTTCTCTATATCTCTCCGATAGTTATCCGAACGGTGTCCGATATCCCAGGATTATCTTTCGCTATCGATTGTCGAAGTCGGTCGCTGTTGCTACACCGAGTTCTATTCGTCTCACCGTATTATGACGCGCGCCAGTTTCCATGTCACACACACACACACATACACACACACACACACACACACACACACACACACACACACACACACACACACACATTCTTTCCCTCTTTACGATTATTGTCGTCCTTAAGTACATCTGTAGGCTGGACTCGGTGCAACAAGTTTGTCATTATTTCGCGTAACTGTAAGTTTCGCGAGCGGAAAATTTCTCGACCAAACGCGGCCTAAAAATCAACGACGCGAGAAGAAGCAGCTTCTTCGCACAAGTTTTGATAAAATTATGCAATATTATGGTACTATATGTAATATTTCTCCTTTATTATTCATATTTTAATATTTCTTATATATTTTAGAAGAATTAATTTGCTCCGCTATCGTGTATGCATGAAAGTACACTTAATTCTGAAACCTCTTTTTTTAATTTCTTAATTACAAACATCAAAATATCGCGGTATGTGCCTATCTAGCCGCTGGCGCAAGTGCGAGTGGTCATCAGATCTATGAAAGCAGCTGGAAAAAGACGCGCCGAGAGGGCTTCAGACGAGAGAGCTTTTTCATCCTGTCTCCAGAAGCCTCTCTCGTTGCTTCTTTTTCTTCTGTCATCCGTGCTGAGAACCGTGTGATAAAGCCTGCTGACGTTAATACCGCGAATCGCCATTGTTTAACAACCCTTTGTGCTTATTGTATTATTCGTATTGGAATTTGTAAAGCGAATGAGCGAGACATTTATTTCGTCACGAAACGAAATTCTCAAACTTCAAGTGACTTTCGCAATTAAACTTTCCGAATCGGCATTTCTCATTTATTATTAATTATTTCTCATAACTTTTCTACTACTCTTGCTCTATCGGTTTATATTATTGTTTAATTGTTATCTTTAAATTTTTCCAAGAACCTATGTCAAAAACTACGTTGTTTTTCTTATATTCTACCATATGTGCTGTACTTACCCCGCTCCAGCCGTAGGGAAGGAAACCGCTATGCTCGGACCAATTGCTGGAATCCACGTAAAACATACCCGCCGCCATGACGAAGACCCAGACGGAGAGATTGATGGCATTCAATACGTTATTGAACACCAAAGACTTCTTCACGCCCGCCGCCATTAGCAGCATCATGAGTATCGTGATGACGAACGCGAGAAAATCTGGCGGCCGTCCTAGAACAATTTGAAACTTCAGCAAAATTTATTAAATATTAGATACAAAGTGGTGGATATGATAGTTCGGGAAGACAGAAGAAGAAGCGCAAAAGCAGAGTGTCGAAAGAAACCCCCGCTATTGTTTTTAAATATAAAATACCTTCTATGTACTTCATTAAATTTAATTTCATCGAGTTGAATGCTTTTTAATTTATTTTATCGCTGTTAACTACCGATTTTTATTCCAACTTTTTAACAAGCTATTAATATCATTGCGAATCCGAAATAAAAAATATTGACTGATGTGGGCGAGTAATATCTATGTATTTCGCAATATAATATTGTGAATGCTACAATTTTTCTCGCACATTTTTAATAATTCTGTACCAACATTCCGTTCAACCACTTGACAGATAAAATTGACGGTATTAAATTAATGGATCCTTAATTTTTTTATAGAGAGATTTTTTTCATATTTGTCATAGAGAACACGTGACAGTTTCAGTTAAAACAACTATCTCATCTCATGTCATTCCGCAATATGTTCAACAAGCAAAAACCTTTTTTCTTACTACATTCTCATCTAACGAACCCTCGGAAAAAGATACCTAAACTCTCTTACTCAAATTACTCGAATCTCCTCCCCTACGCTTCGCTCGAGCATGACGTTTCTGTGATAGACGAACAAGACCGACGCGGAATTTCTCCGACAAGTAGAAAAGACGTAATTCATGCGGTCGGGGATGATCGCGCGAGAAGAAGCAGCGTTTTTTCCGAATACGCAAAAACCCGCTATTTTATTCAAACGTTAGAGACAAAGTATTCAACTCTGCAAAAAAAAAAAAAATAAAACGGTGAATTAAAAGAAATTGATAGAAGTTTAATCTGCGAGACTATGAATTTGAAATTGTCTCTCAGAATCAACTTACAGAATAAATGTCTACCAACTTTCATCAGTCTACCTATCTTTTGCAAAGAAAGTAAACAATGTTGTCGAGCGTGTTTCCGGTATACTATAGGAGAAACTTGAATTGCGGCAAAAGAGAGGTAACGTTACACCGAGCAATGAATAAAGATTGCGTTATTATTTAAAACAGTATAGAAAACAATTTGCCAGTCATTTTCCCAAGATAAACTTGAGAAATTGCTGGTTATCTTATATCGACAGACTTGGCCGACTTCCATTCAAATCTTTCTTTATCGCGGTGCAAAATAATCTGCAATCTAATTCTTCTTTCTACGATAATCGATGCAGAAAATCGAGCTTGACTTCAATTTGCCAGTTCTGTTGCTCAATCATTTCCTTTACAACATCGCACTGTATAAGCCGTGCAATACCGTACAGGCTGCGCGAAAGAGGCAATTTTCGACGATTCAAAGGGTTTTGATCGCTCAAGCGATCCGTTCGATTTCTGCGCCTGCACAAATGTGCACGTTTGCGTTCAAATTACAACTGTCGAAGCGATATGCACAATATATTATCGGTCGAAAGATCGATTAAGCGCAAACAAGTACGAGCAGAAATTCGCGAATATACGTGTTAAAAATTAATTAATAAATACGTACGGCAGATTTCGCAGCGCAAATATAAAAAAATTTTTGAGAAACTTATCTTTGTCTCTAACATAAGTATATTGTAATACCTCTATTCAAAATATTTAAATAATTATTAAATATTAAATGTAACGTCACGCTAAAATACAATAGATAACAAAGTATTAAAAAGATTAAGATTGAAATGAGATATAACTTATACACGCGAATGGAATGAATTTTGAGTTATATTAAAGTCGAATACCTAGAACTAAGGAGAGAGAAAACCGGTATATCGAGAATCAAGGGATGCTTTACGGAGGATTTCAAGGTTTACGGAAGTTGGGAAAAGCTTTGCAGCGCCGTTCATCAAAGCAAATCGCATGCTTGCCATCGTAATCTGATACCATTGTGCTTCATGAAACTTCAATCAACATAAGATGCGCGAATGGTATTTAATTCCATAGGCGTGTTCTCCTAAACTTTCAGGGATGGACTTTTGTCCTGATCCTACGGCGAACGATATAAAGAAGTGAAATAAGAACCGCGAGAAAATGCTGATTATCATTCGCAATTGATAATGGCTTTAAGATCTATCTCCTTGAAACGGAGTGTATTGCTTACATGTCGATTCTCGATATCAAGCAGCTCTGGTTGCAGAATGTGGCCTCCATATAGATGATCGATAACGAAACAGATAAGATAGAATCGCGCATCGTTATTTCAACAGTAAAGATCGTATAGAGAAATATACATCCAACAGCGGAATTGTCCTTTATAATAAAGAATCAGCCACAGTACAAGCCATATATCGCGAGAAAATATTTTTCCGTGTATCTCTCCAGTCTCGATACATCTCGATGTTAATTTTTCTCTCTCTTATTCACGAGTTATAATTTATATATCAGAAAATGTAAACGTAATTTCTCTTTCTCTTTCTTTCCCTTTCATTCTTTCTCCCTCGATACCCCGAATGTTTCCTGAATTGTCACGCAAATACAACGTTCCCCAGCGACTATGATATGTGAGCGTAACGTTCTCATATAAGCATGACCGCATTGTTGGATAAGTTCAATGATACCGTTATCTACAACGACGCCGTAGTGCATAAGCCGCGCTGAAACTAGAGTCCTGATTAAGTATTCTCCCTAACTGCCAGTTAACGATCGCGAGAACAGCGTCAGTGGAATAATTTTACGAGGCAGTGTCATGTTCAAGCATGTACCTTATACCGTTCCTCTTGCAAAACCAACGTTATCCAAGGATCTGCACGGATCCTGTTCTCGCAAAATTTATTCCGCAAGAGTACTGCAAATACATGTACTGGCGAGATAAAGAAAATAGAAACGAGAAACGAAGCGAATCGCTCATTACAGAAAGCGCATGCATCGATTGTAATCCATTTTTTTTTTCTAGAAAGATATATACTATATATATTATAATAATATTGTTTCCTTGGAAACGCTATCTTTTTATCTAAAATTTGAAACTTATTAATTCAACTACGTCCTCACGTTAATTAATTCAAGATAGAAGTTATAAATTGAAAAGTCTGCAAAATATAGTGAACAATTCATAGCTAATTATTTTGCTAATCTGGCGAATGAAATGATTATCTGGATCAAGAAACGATCTCAAGGGCAGGCTTTCATCTCGAACAACAACACGTTACGATAAGAACGGATCGAAGGGACACGAGGATGACATGAAGGGAACGGAAAGGCTCGGCCGCGATATCCAGGTGGACAAGTTAAAGGGAGTCGTGGTGTGTGGTTCGCGAACCGGTTCGGATCGATGAGGTCCACAGGTGCCAGACCTAGTCTCATCCGCGCAAGCGCCCCTCTCGCACCCTCCCAACCTTTTGTCCTTCCTTCTCCGCCGTGCCACCTCTCCCTCTAACCCCTCAAACTCACCTCCATCGCAACTCCATCGTTTTACCCCCTTTCTCTTGCGCTCGACGTTTCTACTACCATCCACTCTCCCTTTCCCCCGTGTGTCCTACCCTTCATGTGCAACGTGCATAGCAACGTGCAACCGCAATCGTGGAGACGCGTAACTCACGCATGGAACGTGCGAATTACACGTGTCGGGAATACACGATCTGGTTGTCAGCGGATTAGATTGTACGAGATTGGCGGAATCGTGAAGATTAGCCTGTTCGAGGTATAAACTTCTATAAAGCGCCGGGATCAATTAATTTCCATACAAGAACTATTTTGATAACGAAGAAAAAATACTAAGCATTTTTTTACTTTTAACTTTATCGTGTTAACGTCAAAATCTGGGAGAGTCTGGAAGATTTTTAGAAGATGTTTGCAAAAGATTATAGAAAAGCTTCTTGACCTTGCTATAACATATTTCGAGTGTTGTTTAAAAATCGAGCCGAATTTATCGTATTATTTCAATCAAGTCGTGAATTACATTATGTTATCCGTGTCAATTTTGTCAAGATTTCGACGAACTTGTATAGCGTCGTAAATATTCTCGAAATTAATCCGACCGAGAAACGAATTCCGAGGAACGAATTTTGCACGCGCGCGCAATATATTCGATTTGAACAATTATCTACACTCGCGCATGTCGCAATTATTTGACCGGGTTACAAGCTCATTCGCAAATTCCGACGCGACGCGAAAGAAAAAGTTAATTAAGGTTGACTAGTTTTGTGGCCGTCGCGTCGCGGCGAATACGTTCTTCTTCTACTGACAGTGAAATTTTGCCTCGCTATCGCGGCGCACTCGTACAAAGAAACTGATAAAGGAAGGCGACCCCTTTATACATATACCGAATCATTAATAATGCAATTTTTGCTTCCATGAAATTAATCGGACAAGATATATTGCTCATTATTATTACTTTCCTTTAATATATATATATATCTTCTAAAGTATTTTCAATATATATTAACATATATATATATATTATAATATTGTATTTTTCATTATACTTTTAATATTAATATTCACAACAGAAATATAATGTATAGTTTGTTTATTAATTAAATTTTGCAATCTGTAAGCCGAGTGTTAAAATTTCATTCAAAGATATCTAACATTATTTCGAGCTTCTTTTACAAGTTTATAATAATTTCTTTTTATTGCACATTGCCTCGAGACATGCAGCTCTCTATACATATATGTAATCAAATATATTTGACGTCATTTCCATACATCTTCTAAATTCTGGAAGAGCATATTTTTCTGGAAGAGCATTCTTTCGTAAGACGTAAAAGCGCTAACAAAATTTATGAACTATGTCAATATTAACATTTCTCACGTGCTACATGCATTAAAAAGACGACGAAACCCATCTACCTTATAAGTTTTTACAATGCATACGAGATTTATGGGACATGTGGTGTTTTCATAACGTGCGTTAATATTATAAAAGTTCACTCTTATACGAAACTTCTCTTTGATTGCGTGAAAAATATATCGAGAGAGAAAAAATGCAATGTCGTGCATAAGAAAATCTCGTTTAATTAAATTTTTTTTCTACAAACAATTGCAAAACAGATGTTAATTAATAATGATAATATAATTGACACGCGAGTATTCGTATTTATTAAATTTTCTTAATATTTTATTATTAAAAAGTGTTGAAAGTTTTAATTTACCGGTAAGTTTAATTTACTAGTTGCTATTACGGGCGAAACATGTCGCACGGAAGCATTATAACGAGAGAGCTATATTACGCTCAACATTATAGTATTATATTACTAACGATTGCAAATATAATAAAAATTGATGAGGCTTAATATTTGTTTAACTTTTATTAACTGCGAGAGAAAAGCAATGAATAATGAAATATTTATTTTATTCGCATTTTAATAATTTTGTGTGTAGCGATTAATTAATTTCAGTAACACCAAAATTATATCAATTATTTTTTTAACTTTGACGAAATATTATGTTTTTAATTAGACAGGTTAACGAATTTGCCACGATAAAATTATATACGAGAGAACGGTACAATTGAAATTTTATAATCAATACAAATGTACTATACTTGATTTAATGATTGATAATCAGTATCGATTTATGACAATAATAAAATCGGTAGAGGATGTATAATATTCTGTCTCTTGAGAATACAACTACGAAGAAACTAGCGAAAACAAACCGAGAAGATCCCATGTGAATTACTCGTAAAATTGACTGACAGAAAGAGGCTGATTCAAGCAGAAAACGTCGTAACATGAAAAATCACTCAGGTCGCTCTTCAATCGTTCTCTTTTAATGAGAGTAACGTCGGACTTGTCTCTAACAATGCCGCGCAAAAAGATTCAGACATCGAGAAATTCCGAAAAAAATTGGAGCACGGAGAAAATTCGTTTGGAATCGAGCAAAAAGAAGTTTTCTACGATATTAATTTGCGCGTCAATATTAATCTTGTAATATTTAATTGAGAGGGTCCCCGAACAAATATTACGTACGCCATATTACCATATGTAATATTTAGCTGTGTGACATAGTAATTTTTATATGCATAGAAGGGAATATTTTAAAATATTATATTATGTATATTTATTATACACATACACGTATATATTATATATATAATAAAAAAAATTTTTTTAATTTTTTATATTATACTGTAATAAATTTACTTATGTAGAAATTTTTCAATTGTATGTAGTTATTTTTAAAATGCAATAAAGCTTCTCTAGAAGCATCACAGCTAAAATCGCGATATGCCCACGGCGTTTTTTTCAATATATCTTCCTCAAACATCAACGTCCACATTAGAGAATATTTGCTTAATGTCATTGCCAAGCGGCGTCGACTGCGGAATATTCATAAAACGATCTCGTAACGAGAATTAGCCGCATTAAATGGTCTACAATTTGCGCTCGTGTGCGCGATCGATTCGTTTCGCCAATGATACGCGTGTCGCAAATTAATGATTCCCAAGTTTTTTTTAAGGGTGTCTCAGAATCCTTGATCTTAATCTCGTTAATAGATTCTCTTTGACCTTTCTTTAACCAGAATAAATTTTCAAAATAAGCTTTTAAATCTGATTAAATAACAAAATCTTATGCAGTTAAATTTCTGTGTGTACGTAAATGGCTTTTTTAAATATTTAATATCAAAGAGCTAGGGCGAGAGACTCACGGGATTTTCATCTAAATTTTTTCGCGAAAAGTCGCCTCCAAGTTTTAAGTCGTTAAAGAATCTGTCGTTAAAAAATTAAAGTAAACTATTCCCGGATATACTCCGTATATGAACATCGGTCAACAAGGAAAAACACGATATCCGACACTATTATCGCGCGCGTTCTCCCCTTTTTGCACGTCAGCGAAAAGCCTGGTCGCGTCAGGCGAATATAAATACATAAATTAATTCGCTCTAGAAAATTGGATCAAACGCGAAGATTTTCCTCGAATTTATACCGGTAATGTTGACGTTCTAAAACGAGCGAGGCGTATTATGTTTGTCGAGTGAGCAACTTTTCGCTCTCAGACTACCGTCATTAATTATTCGACGAAGAGATCAGCGAGAGATTAATGGAAAACTTTACTTTTGACTCGGCCGCCTTATACACGAAGATAAGTCAGTGGTACAAAAACAATTGACTTTAATCACTTAACCACTTGGCATCTGGCTTCCTTCAAGTGTATCGAAAAACTCAGATATATCGAACATTATTAGAATTAATCTATATCCTTACTCAATATAAAATTTAAAGACTAAAAACGCGGGTTTCGCTACTATTACGTCACATAGTGTTCTTTTTTTGGTAACATTTCGCCAATCCAAAACCGCGCGGAAATTTTTGCAATAAGTAATGTAACTGATGTAAATTCGCGCGCGACATCCATCAAGTGTCACCAATGACTTTTGCCCCTTCGCCATTTTCAATTACCGTTTTTTTTTTTCACCATACCGCACAAGAGACACGTTGAGAGCGTTTTGCGATTAAGCCGGGGAACAAGGGAGTCCGGCGACGTGAGTCGGCAAAAAAGAAAAAAAAAACGGAAATTTGCTCGTAAATTTCTACAACGTCGCTCTCAACGACGACGCCGACGAATACGACTCGTCGTTTCACGCTTTTACGAGCGACCGGTAGGGAAACTTTAAGGTTTACTGACGCGCGAAGAAACGTCCGAGACCAAGGTGACTGTATATAGAATATTCCGAGAATTATACCTTGAACCATGTACTTCCAATATAACAAAAAGTGTCATTTTTATTATCTCGTGTTGCTACGTGATTATAATAATAATAATCTAACGAAAGAATATTTAATAATACAGAGGGAAGGTATCCCGAATGTGGAGTGCAAAACTGGAAAGACATATTTGATAAAATGTAAAAATAGTTTTCTAGATCATTCTGATCCTTCTTCCAAAGTAATCCATGATTTGCATGCGTAAGGAGCACTCACCAAGTATGGTGCCGACGCTGTTGGCTATCGCCTCGGAAATCGCACCGTTCGCCAATGCGTCCAGACAGGCGCTAAGGGCGCACGCACACGCACTCGTACCTATAAGGTACTCCAGCACCATGTTCCATCCAATAATGAATGCTATTAATTCGCCTACTGTCACGTAACTGTACATATAAGCGCTGCCGGTCGTATGAGGCACTCGTACTCCAAACTCGGCGTAACACGCCCCTGTAATCACACCAAAAGAGAAACGAAAGAAATATTAGTCACGACGCGTGAGCATTATCGTCAAAAATATTATATTTCGACAATATTATTCCAAGAAAATCAGCAGATTTGTCGCCATGTCTGTCCCCGATTCTCATCTGCTCTCCTGTGCAAACAATACTCGCGTTAAATGAATAAAAAATGATATTTAGCGATAACTTTGTAATAAAATTATGAAAAAATGCAACGGTCGATTAAGAAATTCTAAAACGATTATTTATCTTTTAAATGAAAATCTGCTTTTAGCAATATGAATATTAATCGAAAAAGCTCGTGAATTTAAGTGCAGCATCATGATAATATCAGTGCGCTAAATTCCTCAGTTTTCCGAATAGCTCGTCGCTGTTCTAAAAGCAGATTACACGGTACGATATAATATTTCTGCATTGCGTTGCGATCGAGTATTATTTCTCTCACTATACAGACGATTATTATGCTTCTGTAACGTATAACCGACTGATTAAACGTCGGCTCAACCCTTCAATGCGAGTTACATCGCGGAATAAATCTCCGCGTCCAATCCGCGCGCGCCTATATAAATATCATGTAATCCGCTTTACATCCGCTTACATCTTTTCAGAATCGCCAGATGAACGCTGTGGCGTTCTCTTTCTTTCTCTCCCCTTTTCTCCACAGTTTAACGATATAAAATTATCATTGTTACCTAGAACGGATATATTCAGCGGCAGAACCCGCTGCCCGATTTCGCATTCTCGACGTCGTTTTATCTTTGACGTCAACCACCGCCATTATTTCTGCTAGTCGATGACGTACACGATGCCGGCAGAGCAAGATTAAAGAATCCAATCCCCATTGATGCTAAGCTCAATGTCTATATGTCGCGTGGTATTATTGTGATTTACGAAATAGAGCCGCCGAATCTAAGAAAAGAAAAGTTGGTGGAGAACTCTCGCAAAATTCTCGGCTTTACTTCCGCGACCGTCGAAGTTACTAAATAAGTGTAAAGACAATTTCATATATACGAATCGAAAAATCTTATTTCTTCGCATGTCACGTATTGCAGCTTATTACACAAAAACGTAGAGATAAAAATAATTGTAATTGAATTTTGAAAAGAAAGATTTGAACGAATTGAATCGATATTGTACAATAGTCGCGATAGTTAATCATAAATTACACCATTTGCATTCTGATTTTAAATCAGAAGAGAGGAATCTTCTCGCGAAATGACACAGTCACGATCTAGAATGTAATGAAAGCGTTGATTTCGAGATTATTACGGGTCAGCTACTGTGTAATGCTCGCCAGCAACATCGCTTATTAACGACGTAACGAATTAATTTAACAACACTACGGCGTGCCATGCCCTAGCTTTAATCCTGCCATTAATTCGCGCGCACAGCAACGGTATTCCTCTGAATACCGAGTTAATTAGAGCTTTGCCCTTTATATCGATAATTACCGCCGAGAGGATGGCCGCGATCAAACGAAATAATAACTGAAATGCGTCACGCTTTTTCCTGTTTTCCAATTGCACTGATATATATTCCACATATTTTATATCTTTCCTCTATCATAAAAGATAAAGTGATGTCAATGTTCATAAAACGTCATTAAAATCTCTTAGCAAAAATATCGATTATAAGAGTTTCGTCTAATTACTTTATAAATTAAAAAAAAAATTTCTATCTAGGACACGCGAATATTGACGCAACTCGGCAAAATGATGAGAAGCGTTAAGAATTACATCGCGAAGGTGTTCGTGCGAAGCGCAGCGCGAAATTGCAATCGATAAAAGGATCAACTGCAGGCAACGCGAGCAACACAGACCTGATTGAGACGGTCTTCCGCCTTTGCATCCGGCTTGGAATTTGTGTTTGCAATTTCGCAACGAGCGAATCTGCAGCAGAGGTCTGCAGCACGTACGAAACAATTTACGGCGGTGTTTGGAGTCTCATATCGCGTACGATAAATCGTAAATTTCATTTGATGGGATATTTTCGACGCTTGCTTTGCGCGACTCGCCAGTATCGATATTCGGATGACCGACAAGCTGTTATCGATACGATAGCGGAGTTCGGTGTCGAATAGTAAAGTAACGAGCAAGTACTTGTGTAATGGTAAACTGACGTAAAGTTGAAGCACCTATATACCTGTAACAGTACCTATAAAGTAAGGCGCAAGTGTTAAAGTAAACTACTCGTAAAAACGTCAACTCAGTTTTAATTGTTCGTACGATATCTGATTTCCAAAGGAGAGCGTTTCTATAAAAGATTAAAAATATTAATGTACAATATTCTATTAGCTTTCGATTTTTATACTACAATATAAAATATAATTGTATTGTTTTAAACTATATGAGAGAGAGAGAGAGAGAAAGCGTTATTCTTCGTCTGGAGAATTTGTAACTTGCAATGTTTCTACTATTTCGATTCGATTGGGTTCAACAAAAAATTTTCTTTCACATATAATAAAGCTTCAATTGCGCCTTTGATAACACCTCGAGAACGTTCAAGACGTTTACATGAGAGAAAAATTCTATAGAGAGAATTATATATTTGCGACATAAATCCGCGCTCGCGGCCTTATACAGTCGACAGATTTATATCATGATATACGGTCGCGCCGGAAGAATTTTCCAGATCATATCCCGATCCACCGAAGTCCATATTTTCACGGAAAATAAGGTTCTTATCTCCGGTCACGCACACACCGCGGATTAGTTATTCTCTCTCTGTACTGCATTCCTCGCGCGAGAGAAAAGTATCTGATTTATCGCGCTATTCGAATCGCATCCCTTGCCAAAACTCCCTGGCAAGGAAATCCTCGAAAATGTCACTCCGTTGTATACTAACAATTGCGAGAAACGTGTTGCGCATTTTACGAAAGGAAGAGAACTGAGTTTTCCGAAAGAATGACTTAGCTCCATTTACATCATTTTTCAAGTCGTTCTTTCATTCTTTCATCTTACGATAAGTATATTTCATATCTTTCAGAAAAAATATATATAAATTTGAGTGCTTGAGAGTGCTTTCGTAAGATTTCAAATATTACGTCATTATATTTTTCGCGCGCGTTATATATGCGCAAATTATTTAATTGTAATTTTGATAAAAGGAGCAAGGAGAAAAAGACACATATAACATGTACGGGCGAGTAGATTCAGGCATATAACTTTGATAGGTCTTTCGAATAAATATTTATTAATTTCTGACTGTCATACATCATCATGTCTAGTTAGAAGTATTATCCGTTCCGCCCCCGTCGAAGCATTGACATCACACCCACACGATACAATCGGCGCACATGTAGCTGTCCATCGTTAAATTGATCGTTCGTAAAAATAGTCGGAACCCCCTTACCGCTGATGAATAAAGGTTACTTCCACCCTTTTCTTTCTCTTTCCCTCTCCCCCTCCCCCTCCCTCATACTCTCTCTCTCTCTCTCTTTCTTTCGCACGGTCGTTTCTTCGACCACGAGAATTGTGAATCGCAGCAAAAATAAATCCCTGCTTTCGTATTCCGCTCGCGTGGACCAGGCAGAGTTAGCGTCCCGGTATTATTACCGCGTATTATTCCGCCGTGAAATCGCCACGATCGCGTGAAAGTCGGCACAATATAGCCCATGAGAAAGAACAATCGCGAGCAAAAATTTTGATAAAGTCGCCGATCGGCGCTCGAGTAGTGTCGAAACGAATTAATCATGACTTGTGTATTTAGATAACACGATCTCGTTCCCGATATAAGCGCCGCTATAATACCGGTATTACTTTCGCAAGTAGCTGTTCGAAACGGATGCAAATGCAAATACAGTGGCTTTGCGATACACGAATGTGACCTTTTAATCTAGTTTGTCGCACGGTGCATCGTGTTTCGTCAAAAATATTTAATCGATGAGAAGCGAATTTTTTTTTTTTTTTTTTTTAAAGAAACGTAATACACTCACCGGAAAAAATGGAAGCAATGGCTGCGATAATGAATGAGACGACGACACCAGGTCCGGCAACGCTGCGCGCCACCATTCCTGCGACAAGATACATCCCTGTCCCGACGCAGGAGCCAACTCCTAAAGACGTCAGGTCCAGAGTCGTCAGGCACTTCTGCAAACAGTAATCAGGAAATGTATAAAAATCTGTGCATTTCTAAACAAATCTCAATGATGGGTGAAAGAAAATAATTTTAAATAAAGTCAAATTAATATAATATCATCCCAATAATTTATCAGACTAATTTACTTGTTAATTATAACTTCTCAAAGTAAGTGCTCTTAACTGAGTTGAAATAAGAGTGTCTTCTTTTTAAAATAACAATAATACAGTTCAAACTGCATCAAAATAAAATTGCAATTTGCAGTGATCCATTTACACAGATTCGAAGGCAGAAGTATAAATTTGTTATTTTATCTGCGAAACACACAGTTAACCTAAATAAAAAATAATTTCAGTATGCTTTATTTGAATATTATATCCACTGTTTTTTCTAAATTTCTTTTACAAAAAAAGACAATTAACCGAGATAAATTATTATTCAAAATATCATATTTTTTATTTCGAATAACAGATTCCTCGCGAACATGTTCGATTTTTACGAGTCACTTCCCCTTTAAAAATCAATGAATCATGCGGAAAGATATTTAATATTGCGCAACCATTACCGTCGATCGCAACCGTCAATAGCATAAAGTACATAAAACAGCACGGTAAATAATATAGCCAGCGCGATAGGAAAAGGTGCGAGAGAGACACCGAGTTACTTGACAGCTTTGCAGAAAAGTGCGACAGCATCTTTTAACTGCATTTCGCGTCTGTATGCACATTTTTGTAAAAACAGTTGCATCTTCTACTCGACTTCTTTCTAGAATGTCAGTGCCATTTTTACTACTTTCCTCCGATAGTTATTAATAAACGCGAAACCCTCTCCAAGTGTGCCAGGGGTTCTTTCCCACGTTGAGCATGAGAGTGGCTAAAATGCTGGTGCGGATAAAAATAAAGCAATCGTGAAGTTTCTCTCACATGTCGTGCGATATTATTAACATTTCTGATAATCGCGACGAAATAAATAGCCGGGCCGAAAATCTTTTTCAACACTCAAACAGTTCTTCGTTTATGTGTGCAAGAGAATATTTTTCTCATTTTATTATTACATATTACTTTATATGGGCAATTCCACGTCAAATCGGACAAGAAATGACCTCGTATTTTTTAAATCAATCGAAACTTTTTCCACGAAATATACATAAAATAAAGAGATACGTATTTTTGTATTTGTCCGAAATATTTCTTTTGCAGAAGTTATAAATAACAAAATTTTCGTGAAAAATGAAGAAGTTGTCACTTTTAAAAATTAATATCTCTGGTTATATTTATCGTAAAGAAATTTTCAAAAATGCATTTTAAAGCTAAGGAGACAACCTTTTTTATAAAAATAGTTTAAGTTAATAAGAAATTGCTAATTACAATTGTAATAAATAATTGAAATGTTTAATAATTTCTTTCACCAAAAAGTACACTTTTTAAAATTTTTGAAATAATGCTATTTTATTCTCCATTTCATTCTGAAAGTGTACATATTTTTTATTTTATGGAGAATCGATAGATTCTATTTTTTATATATTTTTAATGAATAAGGCGCCGCGCCGTGCTCGCGTCGCTGGCTCGACCAAGTAGTATGCTACGCGATATGTCGCGCCGATTTCTTCGGAAGCGCCGCGCGCGCTTCATTTATTAAAAATATATAAAAATATAATCTATCGATTCTCCATAAAATAAAAAATATGTACACTTTCAGAATAAAATGGAGAATGAAATAGCATTATTTAAAAAATTTTTTAAAGTGTACTTTTTGGTGAAAAAAATTATTAAACATTTCAATTATTTATAACAATTGTAATTAGCAATTTCTTGTAACTTAAACTATTTTTATAAAAAATGTTGTTTCCTTAGCTTTAAAATGCATTTTTGAAAATTTCTCTACGACAAATATAACCAGAGATATTAATTTTTAAAATTGACAACTTCTTCATTTTTCACGAAAATTTTTAATTTCTGCAAAAAAATATTTCGGACAAATACAAAAATACGTATCTCCTTATTTTATGTATATTTCATGTGAAAAAAGTTTCGTTCGATATAAAAAATACAAAGTCAAAAAAGGTCGATTTTTGTCCGATTTGACTTGAAATTGCTTATATGTATATATTATCTTGTAATATATTTTATTATACATATTATTTTACAATATTTAAACATGTATTTTACAAGACTTTGCAATCTTGTATCAATTCGATTAGTCGTATTATTGTAATTAAAAAGAATTTTTACATTGAGCACACAGATATATTTAATTACGTATAACTACAACTATAGCAACATTTCCTGCAATCGTTAATGATTCAAAAAGACACGAATAAAAAATGAGAATGAAGAAAGATAATCGAAGCGAAGTTAATTGCAAAAATTACATGGTCTCTAATGGCCAGTGAATCGAATTATCTAGCTTAGCAGTGTAATGTTATAATTGGTCTCAATTTCTATTGAGACGTAATTACGTGATAATGATAGAAAATGCACTTTGCGCGATCAGCAATGTCGAAGTATCCAACATTGATCCGCCAGATATCGTCGCCATGTTCAAAATAAGAAGAATGCCACGTAAATTAATGCAAATCCTGCGTGAATTATTATCGTTGTACCTGCGCTCGTCTGTCGCAACATTGACGCTGATTTATGCGTTTGCGCGAAATTATGGGAATTTTGATAGGATTTTGGGGCAAACAAAAAATATATTGCTTTTTCTGTAGAAAAACCAATCTGGGAAAAACCATTTAATCCTTAATAATATTCAAATCATAAAACTCTGAGATTATATCAGTGACATTTCACTGTAAGCTTTATTGCATGAATAAAATCTGTTTTTCAAATTAAAACGCGTAAGAAATAAAATCGAGTACGAAAATTCGGCAAGATGTTTATCTTTAGAAGATTTGGAAGTGTTATTAATTATCTTCAATACATTTCTAAGTTTTATTACCTAGACCAAATTATATGTATTTAAAATATAAAAATAAATAATTAACTTAATTATTTATTTCGTTGAGATTATAATCACATAG
Organism: Lasius platythorax; assembly: GCA_963971435.1. Classification (NCBI taxonomy): domain Eukaryota; kingdom Metazoa; phylum Arthropoda; class Insecta; order Hymenoptera; family Formicidae; genus Lasius; species Lasius platythorax. The sequence continues at coordinate 778,272 of OZ020540.1, forward strand.
AGGATTAATATGTAAAAATAATAATAAAGAACCGTGTTTAATTTTGTAGCAGAGACAGCCGATTGCCTTATCGTCTACGCGAACATTTAAATTTGGATTATCGTTTTGCGTAATTCTGCGCGCAATTTTACATCTCTTACGCGCCGGAAGCGAGCTATATAATACGCGCTAAATAACGAATGAATTTGGAAATTATAATCGTTGGAGCCAAAATTACGCGCGAGTAATAAATACCGGAAATCCCCACGCGGGAAAGCGTTCGAGAGTTCATCCCAAATGCATAATATCGCTTACCGTATTCGATCGTAACGCTTGCAATTTCTAAGACCGCGTACACTTTGGCGAAAGCAGCAAATAAAATATTGTTATAAAATAAATTTTGCAATTAAATCTTTTTCCATTGGAACAAATTTATACGTTTTAAGCAATGTCAATAAAAATGCTTCTCCGTTTTTCAGTGACCATCGCGTAACGAAGTACACTTGTCCAACTCAATGCTTGGCTCCATTCAGATTTCTCGCATGCCACTTTCGCATTAGATAAAATTTGCGTCTTAGCCAGAGCCACTGGTCTCACTTGTGTATGTGTGTGTACGTGTGTCGAGCCTGTGCTACTTTCCTACGGAAAGTGGATCGGCAATTGGGAAACTTTGCGATGGTTTATACGTGTTACAACTGCGGTACCGTCTGCTAGAAACGTCAACCGATGCAAAGTAATAGTTTTGCAGCATCGGCCACTACCGTCGTAGTTAGAGATACAAAAGTTTACCGTGTTTCTCTTAGCGGCGCGAATATAAAAGCCGACAAAAATACCGTGACGCGAATCGCCTGAATATACCTACACGAAGAGATCCGCATTAATCGTTAAGAAATTACTGAACATTGACTAAATCAACAATTTGTGAAAGCGATAAATTTTCCGGCAGCGGCATCTTTTCGCGCTTTTTGCACATTTACTGCATGTATACGCGCGAATTTTGTCATTCTCGGGAAGTCTAATGGACTGCCATTTTAACGAAATAAAAGAGTATATTTTAGTTTATTAGAGAAAAAAAATTCAAGCAAACCGTACGATGCGCCGCTCGTTATTTATATGAATAAAATTATTTTTATGATCGTGATATTATTTACAAGCAATTCCTTTCTCGATCTGTCAGAGCTAACAAACGTTTCCTTGTAAATTTTCATCAGCAGATCGGAACACGTACGGATCCCTTATTTTCGCCGCTCTAATAGTCAACGTGTCACTCTAATGGATAATTAGAAACAACGCCAACCGTTAAATGTCTGCCTCTCTTTAATTAACTCTCCACACTCACATTTGTTTTTCACAGTTGCCTTTCTCCTCACGCAGGGCTCACCAGCTTCCTTTATCCGTTCAAATAGCAACTCGGACAAGCAATTGAAGGAAAATAAAATGACCGACCTAACAGTGCCGTGAATAAAAATGCGAAAAGTTTTTCGCCAACGGTTTAAATTTCTCACAATTTAAGATATTCACTATGAGAATCCAAAATGTGAGATTCTCGCAACGTTAAAAATTGTATCATTATTGTACCTGTAATTTCTGCTTGGAGTCGGCTGGATGAAGTGGCTCGGGACCGGTTTTGGGCTGATCACCCTGCAGACTATCGATGTTCTTTGTACGTATCAGCTTGCTGAAGAGCTCGAGGGCCTTCTCCCGGTCCAGATCGAGCTTCATTTTTCTGTAAATTAAAGCGAGGGAGGACTGTTATTCACTCACGCACTCAAAAGAAAAGGAAGATGTATCACAATAGCAGGGAGCGTTTGATTGATGTTTTCCAAACGTCCTATTGCGGTGTGTATGTGTGTACGTGTATACATAATACACATTAAATATAATATAACACGAAAAACGCATCAGCGAAAAAGAAAAGACGCGGATGATATAATAAAACGAGACTCGAGCATCTGTCAGCTGTCTGTTGATAAAATGGGAGAGAAAATAATTAGAGAATAAATAACTGAGTAAAAATGTATAAATAATCTCAATTTTTGTCAAACAAAAACAAAATATACGCAGCGATGAGTAATAACGCTCTCCGAGAGAAGAAAATTGAACGTACTTTTTAGGTGAGCTTACACATCAGAAATGTAAATTGTGTAATACACACGTATGAGCGTAAAAGATAATAGCGACAATGTGTAAGACTGTTATTTCCAGAGGAGGGTTAATAATATCTGTCTGTACGTAATCTCTTTACAAGATTAAAAATAGCTTCCACTATGACGAGTAGTTTAAAGGTTATCAAATAAATAAGGATAAACAAGTCATATATGTTTATCATAACTTTTGGATTGCTCTTGATATTTAAAAGGATAATATTGAAAATAGAGAAATCACAGAAAACGCATTTTAAACGTGAATAAGAATAAAATTTTGTTCATGCACGTTATAACGAAAAAAATAAATAAAATATCCACCGAGATAATAAATTGTACAATTTATTATAATAAGAATGAAATAATTACCGCGATATAATATAAATAAGAACAATTTCAGAGAACAATTTCAAAGACTTATTTGAAAAATATCTATCTAACAAATACCGAACGTTATGAAAAAATTGTTTCCATCGCGAATTCCATTCATCTTCCCGTCGAGAAATGACTCGAACGACGTAGGCGCGAAAAAAATGGTTAACTCCGCCGCATAATCGAACGCAAATCGACCGTTTCCGGAAACAAACGAGCTCTGAAAAAAAAAAAAAAAACTGTGTAACCATGTGCACGATGCTTTTCTCTCCGGCTGTTCCCACGGTCGGAAGTCGCATACACGAATTATCGATTTATTATCCGGCAAGAAGCGCTGCTCCTCAACGTCACAGCTTTTGCACGTCCTTCTAGCGCTGCTCTTACGCAAGCTTATCCGAGGATAGAAATTGTCTCACGCGTACTCTTATTATTTCGTTAAATTATTCAATAATTCCCGAAATCGCGACACTAAGATTTTAATTATTCAACACTGCTAAAAATGTCTGATTATTTGTCATTAATGTATAATTTTTATAGCAGATTTATTAAAATGTCAATTTAGAACAAATTTTTTCTTGATTAAAATGTCAAAGTATCGCTATTTTAAAGTGTGATTAATAAAATTTTATTGCCAGCTCTAAATTGCCAGTTCTAATAATAGATCTTGTTCTTTTGAGAATGTTAATTCATATAATTGCGTATCTACTATATTGGATATTAAAACAGATATTGCGATAAACGATAAAAACTTGCTAAAAAAGAGATCGCACGATATTAAATTGAATTATTTCGAGAGAAATATTTCCATAAATCGGTGCGTATGGCACAGAATTGGAAATAGAATTGGAATAGATATTCTGTGAATAATTCCAATGGGATATCGCGAACATATCGAGACGATTACTCATCTCGATCACCCCCTCGAGTTCGATTAAAGCGAAAGGAGTCGCGCTATGCGCTATCTGGCAGTCGTTTGTAATGCAGACGCGATGCACTCTTCACAACGGATTATGCAAACGACGAACAGCCGGGATAATCGCCAAACGAGCGAATGGAAAGGCGAGTGGGATACTCGGTGTATTAATGGGAATAAATTATTCAGGCGGGACACACGCGGTGAAAGGCTGAAAGCAAACTTTACTCGCCCCTCGATAATAGATTTTCAAGGTATGCCCGGAATTTTGCTCCAAGATTCTCACCAACGAGAGAAAGCAGCACGTGCGACACGTCATGTTGACGAGTCACGAAATCTGTATCATGTTGAACGAACGCGCGAAATTTCCCAGAAGAGATGTAAGTTGCACCAAAGAGGTTTTCACGACCGAATTGAAATTTTGAAAATACGCGTCATATACAATTCTGATAAAGATGTAACAAAGATAACCAAATTCGAACTTTCTCTCTACTCGTAAGATATAATAGTGGAAATACATTGACCCACGATACTTGAAAAATAATAACAATTTTTTTTCTTATTCTGTTTAAAATAACGCATAAAAAGTAATTTTTAATAATAAAAACGGGCGATTTGATCTGAAAGCAGCAGTAGGTTTGCTACGAAATCGACCGATCGGATTCCGCATAATCGCACCTTAACGTGGCAAAATGCAATTAATCCTTTGTATGCTACTCGCGATATCTCACGACGGGAACATCAACAATCTCTTTACGTCACTTCTTCCATCTTGTCATCGCCGCAAAATCGCTTGTACTAATGGCTTGCTTTTACAAGTAGATTTTTTAATAGTAAGATATACATTTAAAAAAAAATTTATCTCAATTTGAAATAAAAAATTGACGTCTCTATATTATAAAGATTGTAAGATTTGTAAAGAGGATGTCCATTATAAAATTAATATTACTATACTCTATATATTATAATTAATTAACATATGGAATAGATAACATTTATTAGACGCAATTAATTAACATACGGACTAGATATAGAAACATCTCGCAAATCGTTGTCATTGCTCTTAGATTTGCAGAGAATGTCAGCTTCAAAAGAGGCAATAATACGATACGACACGCATGAGTGTCACAAACTTTGATAGGTTTAAGAATTTCAATAAGAGAGAGAAATTCTGCCTACATAGAAAAAATTGCAACCTACAATATCCGCGAAGAAGATTAATACCGTGGATTCGTTTCGTCATCAAGCGATCTTCCTCGACGATACCGCGAGTTTTTAATTAAGAACGACGGCGAAACGAAAGCGTGCCGCTTTCATTATCACTTATCGCGTGGATATCGTGCCGAGACATTCGCGATGAAACAGAAGCGTGTTTGCGTTTTTTCGATCGTTATTCTACCATTAACACGCTCGCCTCTCTGTCCGAAGAGGTGAGCTTAACGTTGCAGAAAAGTTTCTTTTTACACGCTTAATTCGCATAAAATTGATCTTTTCTCGCCGAAATATCTCTCAATTCGAGTTCAGTCTTCTTAATGAGAAGATGCATTTAGATTTGTGCCATTTAGCCACAAAATGCGCTATTACGTGATTACCCTACCTGAGTTCTCCGTTTCTATTTCGAACACATCGAGGAGAGAGAGAGAGAGAGATAGATAGATAGATAGAGAATCACGAAAGCCACTACGAGCTCGGGATAATAATCCGAGTCAAACGGAAGCCCGGAAGCCCGAATTGCAACCAGGATCGCTCCTAGCATGATTTACGACGCGCGTGTCGGCGACGGGAATCGCAATGCCGGAATTTGTCGAGAAAATCGATAAATCTCGCTATCAGACAATCGCGTTCGGTACGCACGCGCAGAATGCACACAGCGCGATATCCCGCTTTACAATAATAAACGATTATATACGATTATACGCCGAGAAACGCGATAAACTTCGCGAATGAACAAGTGACCTCAAACGCCAGTGAGCGACATTTTATGAATGAACGGACGCGAATTATTAGGAATGTAATTATCGGGGACTGCGGTAGATGGGCACGCCATTAGTAAATGGACGAAATAATTATAACTCGCAACGAGAATCTCTCCACAATTTGGTTCAACGTGCTTGTCTGTATCACGTCATAAGCTGAAAAGCGATAGAATAATTTTGCGACAAAAGCCCGACGAGAGTTTCTATCAACGATGTAATATTTTCTAAATTTTCTTTCAATCATTTGAATATAGAAAAAGCATATTACTTGGCGTTAAAAAAATATTATTTTGTGATATATGCTATACGTGGGACGCTACAGGCTACTAAAATAGGTTCTCTTCGTTGAGTTTTGAGATTTAATATAAATGGAACAATTACAAAGATATTTGCAGAGATAAGAAAGAAGTTTCAGCAACACGATTTGCAAGAAACGGCGATATTACAGAAGCCTCCAAGTTTTCGCGCCAGTAAATCGTGAGTATCGTTCTTAATAAGGTATATTAATTTTATTTAAGCCGACATATCTCTTATGTTGGTCGCGGTACTCTCTTCCTTCTTTCGGTTATAGCGGAAAAATCGTGATATCGTGTCGATATTTTCTCGATAAAAAGAAGAAATCTCTCCCTCGTGTGTGCTAAACAGCCTTTTGCACTCTGCCCGGTGTAACGTCAATCCCGAAATTTCCAAAGAGATTACGGTCCTCCGGGAAAGAGGTAGAGACTTGTGAAGTTTCACGGAATTTATTTAAAATGCGTTTAATCTAAATTCTTGGTTCGCCCGCGCGAAAGAATCGATACTTGGATATTATACATTATAACGTACAAACATCGCGATAATGTGTAATTTGTTAACGCATTTCTTACTTTTTATTAATAAGGCAAACAGGCAATTTTCACGTTATATTTTTTCAAACGACCATTAGAAACCCCGCGCTGAATAAATAACATTTAATTAACTTTATGTACATGTCACGCGATAAGTACGCGATAAATTTATTAAATTGTAATCACGTTTTTATTTTTTATTATACCTATAAAATTTATGTACGATAGCAGTTCTCTACCTCTCTTCTCGAACACGTCTGCCTTACATATAAACCCCCACCTCCCCCTTTTACACATGCGGAAACTTCGAAATAAAATTATCCCTTATAACCAGAACGCCGATCGTACTTTGTACGTGAAAGAAGATACTTCGTAGAACGAAAGAGGAAACTCGACTCTCGTATTCTGACCGGACGCAGGCTGGCGATTTTGTGGTTATCGATCCCGTCCTCGCGGTATGTTCACTTCCCCCGATGCCATTAAACAACCGTAATGCCAGTACTAACACGCCCATGTACATACACATATTCCTATACGTGTGCAAAATACGTCTAATGTACGAAAGAGGAGGACTTTCTTATGCTATATCTCCTTCGAAGAACCGTGTCGACCGTAGACATGTGATTTCTAATTTATCCCTGGTAGGGGAGCTAATCGAATTCTTTCTGCCATAAATTACAAACACGAGAACTCCTATTTGCCTCTCTTCCAACGTGCCCGGCGTACTTTGCGAGATTGCAGTTGGCAATCGCCTGCACTGTCAAAAGTCAGTCGCGCCGATAACTTGCAAACTTTTTCGCGATTGCTAAACTTTTTCTTCTCCCGAGGATTCAGATATTCAATAAAGAATCTCATCCGTGCCGTTACTTATATCGGCACCGTCCTACGATAGAAAGAGAAATGTGTGACTATAAATAATCTGCATTTTCTCTTCTCTCTTCTCTCTCTGGAAGCGTGCAGAGTGAGAGAGAGTGTTAGATTATTTTGTGACATATCTACAGCCAAGAATAGTAATACCTTCTTTGTAAAAAATTTTACAATCTAATTGAAATAATCTCACGTACGTATATTTTTCATATCTTTGTGGACAGGAGAGAAATTAGTATCTTATTTTTTAAAATTTAAAATGCGAAAAGGAAAAAAAATGTATGTAATCTAAATATCCATATGCACTTTTGAATCTCGGATATTGAATTTTACATGCTGACATTTCCTCTTTTGACGTTAGTACAATCTTTCTCCGATTCCTTGGATATCAATAATATGTCGGGATGACTTTAACGTCGAAATGTCAGACTCTAGAAAAAGTTGTTTGAAACCGATGTAAGCGAGCATAGCATGTACATGTTAAAGTAACCGCGTTAAAAATCGAAATCTCTTCCGAGCGCAATCGGACTGAGCCAATGATTGAGCTCGATCACCAATCGCATCTCCATGAAATAGATTACGACCACGTTGCAATATGCTTGCTTACGAAAGCGCTGTGATTCTATCGTAATAAATACATGATGTAAAAGTGTATGTGAGTAAGCATATAAATTCACTAGAAGTGGAGTTTTTATGTGTCTATATGCGTGTGTGTTCATGTATGTGTGTGCAATATCATTGTAAATTATAAATCATGTTCAGCTGCGTTGATAAAATTGTATGTAAAAAAAATCGACGATTTTATAAGTTACAACGTCACACACATAATCTTATAATAAGATTTAACTCTTCAATATATATGTATATACATTTCCCTTTTTCGTTATTTATGTAATTATTATTTTACTTTGTTATAGATTTGAAAATAAAACAGATCTGCAATCAATTATAGTGTAAATCACATTTTTTTAAGCGTAATTAAAATAATCTAAAAAATATGATTATGTTTAAATATTCACATAACTTGCGTTTGTACGAAAGATAAAAGATATAAATAATTGGACAGAAAATTACAAAGAGAGACGGATTCTCGTTATCTCTTTTTAAAACGAGTTTGAAATTTTTTCACAAAGAAAAGATACATTACACCTTGTTTGGCTGAAATAAAATTATCCAGATAATACGTTTAACGATTCAGGAGATTTATTTTTTATTTAGACAATCGCGCCCGCAATTGTTAATTGCTTTTAATAATACGAATGTATATGATTATTTTAACGTTTAATTGAAACGGCGTAACATAAGTGAAATGATCGGCGAGATTTTTGCAACGGCACGCTATTTCAACGAAATCAGTCGCCGCATTAACGATCCTGATCACTCGCGTAAAAAGCAATAAAACTCAAAGCGGTATTAACGATGCGCGCAGTCGGCAAAGCCTGTTTATCAAAAACGGGATAAACGGGAGTGTATCGGTCGATATACAGATATGAAACCGGGTGAATCCAACGGAAAATTTTCACGCTGCTAAAATTTCTCGTTAAACAATAACGAAAAAATCCCCGTTTACAGCAAACTTTGAATTAAACATCATATCGTTAGATAATCCTGTCTTTCTGCTATATATAAACTAGTTATTTTTATTATATATTTTCGTATTTCACTCTCTTACTTGTCTTCTACATACATAATTAATTATCAATCAATATATCAAACGACATATTAATTGCTTAATTATGTAAACGATGTAACGTTTTACGATGATAAATGGATAAGAGTTAATGCGAGTAACGCGAACCGATTGTGTAACGTAACACAATTGACAAATTTATTGGCTAATGATTTGCTTGATCTTCACGTGCGTATGAAAATCAACGCGCGAATATGCCGCACGATGTATCGATGTAATTTGTCAGTGTCGATGTGTGCGCGCATCGTACCCCATCAGCCTAATAGTTCGATAGCTCACTCGTGCGATTTGAGCGAATTGCGGTCTATTTCAAATTCTCGAGCTTAAGAAAATATCGAAGGACACGGCGTTCCCGGCAATTTGTCTTCGTGTTTTACGTTCAGCTTGCGTACGACCTCGTATGTTTTCGCGCTTCGTCTATTTAGGCCAGTGAAAAAATAGCCAATTTTTTTTAAAATTAATACTGCGTCAATATAAATCTCGTACAATCTATAAATTTCCGAAATTAGAGCTTAATAATGTCTTAATAGAAAGAGAGAAAAAGAAGAAGAAAAGAGAGAGAAAGAGAGATGGATTTTTATTTGTACAATTATATATGGGCAATTCCACGTCAAATCGAACAAGAAATAACCTCGTATTTTTTAATTCAAACGAAACTTTTTTCACGTGAAATATACATAAAATAAGGAGATACGTATTTTTGTATTTGTCCAAAATATTTTTTTTGCAGAAGTTATAAACAACAAAATTTTCTTGAAAAATGAAGAAGTTGTCAATTTTAAAAATTAATATCTCTGATTATATTTGTCGTAAAAAAATTTTCAAAAATGCATTTTAAAGCTAACAAAACAACATTTTTTATAAAAATAGTTTAAGTTACAAGAAATTGCTAATTACAATTGTTATAAATAATTGAAAAGTTTAATCATTTTTTCACCAAAAAGTACACTTTTTAAAATTTTTGAAATAATACTATTTCATTCTCCATTTCATTCTGAAAGTGTACATATTTTTTATTTTATGAAGAATCGATAGATTCTATTTTTTATATATTTTTAATAAATGAGGCGCGCGCGCCGCTTCCGAAGAAATCGGCGCGCCATAGCGCATTAGCATACTACTTGGTCGAGCCAGTGATGCAAGCACGGCGCGGCGCCTCATTCATTAAAAATATATAAAAAATAGAATCTATCGATTCTCCATAAAATAAAAAATATGTACACTTTTAGAATAAAATGGAGAATAAAATAGCATTATTTCAAAAATTTTAAAAAGTGTACTTTTTGGTGAAAAAAATTATTAAACATTTCAATTATTTATAACAATTGTAATTAGCAATTTCTTGTAACTTAAACTATTTTTATAAAAAGGTTGTTTCCTTAGCTTTAAAATGCATTTTTGAAAATTTCTCTATGACAAATATAACCAGAGATATTAATTTTTAAAATTGACAACTTCTTGATTTCTCACGAAAATTTTGTTGTTTATAACTTCTGCAAAAAAAATATTTCGGACAAATACAAAAATACGTATCTCCTTATTTTATGTATATTTTACGTGAAAAAAGTTTCGATTTAAAAAATACGAAGTAAAAAAAAATCAATTTTTGTCCGATTTGACGTGGAATTGCCCATATATATTTTTTATTTTATTTTCTTGCAATTATATCTCGCTTTTTAAAGAATTCTCCGTTGGTATAATTATGTATTTCTTTCATACACATACTTAATTGGTTTAATCGCGTGTATACATTATTTAATTTATTCAATCTGTTTGTGAAAGTTCATAATTTTCCTGAGAATTAATCTATAATTAAACAATTGCGCTTATCCGCTTAGTGGTCGTAAATTTCATCCACACGATGCCGAGAGTATGTATTATAATACATTACGTAACATAATCTCTCTCTGTATTTTACTTTCTCTCTCCGCTATTTATGCATACAAATAACGCTTGATACGCGGTCGTGCACTTTAGATGGAGCACTTTAGACACCTTTATACAATATCTAGCCAGGTAACTTTGTGGCGCCAGCCAATTCGGTCGGATAAATTTACCAAACTGGCTAAGTTTCAGCCAATGTGATCAGGTAAAGGTGTGATCGTTCTTCAAATTACACAGATTACAAATTACGCTGATAACGAGATCGGGCTACACAGATTCATCGTACATTATTAACTTTTCATCGCGCTGAAGTTTGGAATGTTTAAGAAGAAGAGATATATTACGTCAACGTATGCGTGTGTGTGTGTTAAAATAAGTTTTCTTAGCTTTACAAAGCTGTGATGATAATTGGAAGTACCTTCAACTTAAACTATCGCTTCATAACTTTAACAACTGAAACTTTTCTTTTCTTCGATGTCTCGTTACTTTTTATACTTGTCGTCTTAGACTTATTTCGTTTCCAAAATAATCGATACAACTACACAATCGCTTGGATCGTGCGTTAATTACAACAACGCCAACTTCGATCTTCTCAGAGAGATCTCGATCTCACAATTCGACGTTTGTTTCTTCGCGATTTGCGCGAATTCAAGTTTTGATTGCTTCGCAACTTTCATCGCGGAGATCTCATGGCATTTGGATTCAATTATCACGAATGCAGACCGTGCTCGCCTCGTTCTAACACACTCTGATGAGTTATACAACTCGCGAAATACTCGTGCCACTGTGGAATTGCTCATAACAAGAGCATAAACCGTATAAAAGAGATTTTATTGCTGCCATTGTTACGCATAAATCACGCTGTGGGAACGCAGTTTTGCATCTTCACAATATCTAAGCGTAAAAACGGTTGCACCGCTGCAGCGTCATTCGACCACATATAACGCGAGAATGTAACGCGTTGACAACAGATACCGAATTTAATCTGGTATTAATCCTGAACTCCACAAAACTATAATCAAATTAACAAGCAAAATTGGAATTATATTTTGATAAAAATTTTTAGAGAGAAATGATGAATAATTAAAAAATATGACAAATAAATATGACAAAGTAATATATTTTTTACCTCGCTTTTTTAATTTATGTTAATAAAAATTATTTTAATTTAACTGTCTATGATTTATCCGTAACAATGGCAGCGATAAAATCTCTTTTATACGGTTTATGCTCTTGTTTTGAGCAATTTCACAGTGGGATGAGTATTATAATTTTCTTTTCATTAGAAAGAAAAGTAGAATACGGAAAAGTAATTTACAAAATTTAGTTGCCATTTCACCTTAAATATTAAACATTTTAATAAATATTTTACATGAAATATATAATAAATAAAAATTAATTAATTAAATATTTATACTGCAAAATTTATTTCATTTTTATAGAATTATAATACCGAGTTTGCTCAAAAATTGGTCATGAATAACCAGTATAACCACATCGGATAAAATGAGAGAGCATTATCGTTCTCGGGCGAACGTCATCGCACGTAATGGAATCGTTCTCGTGGAAAATCTTACGGAAGATAATTAAACGAACACGGCCGGCATTGCCGTGGAGATCCCTTCTCTGTAAAGGTACTCGGTCAATACTGGCACGCTCTTTTGAATAGGTCGAAATGCTCGGTTTCTTCGAATAAGATCCTCGAGCTTTCTTCCACTTCTCATGTTCTCTCACCCTTTCGTTTTATTATGCCGCAAATTCTTCGGCATTTAATCTGCACGAAGCACATCGAAATGCAAACAATCGAATATTCCTGCTTTCTCTCTGAAACGAACACGAGAAGCTTCGCAGAGAAATGAAAATTACGAAGGAAATTAGAGAACAAATTGGCACCATCGTTTGATTGTGTGTATAGATAATTTTGCGTCGCGATAAAATCAAACTACAGAGTAAAATAATGCAAACTTAAAATTACGTCGTTGTACATAAAACGTTCAATTCAGAAATTATGAGTCTCGCAAAAAGTTTTAATTATTCGTAAAGTAAACGTCCTTTGATTATAGTATATTATATAAAAGTAGCACATGTTTACAAATTGATGATTAATTAATTATAATTATAAATTCTTCAAAAAGTTTTCTACTCTTTCCAAGATTACGAGAACCGTGACGAAATCGTAAAATTTGATATTATTTTTTTACGATTTACAAAATAAAATAAAAATATAATATATACTAAGAAAAAAAATTACATCCATCTAGAACAAATAGAGTGGATATTAATTTGAAAATGGTATAATAAAAGTTACCATAATTGATGATACGATAGAATAAATTTAGATTCATAATAAATATTTTTAATATACGATTTTCATTGCTTACAGTTTGAATCCGATTTTAATGAATGCATAAGCGACCTTTATGTAATTTCTCAGACAAGGAAACATTACAATATGGAGTATTTTCTGTCAAATCTATCATAAAATTGCGTATCGTCCTCGTAACATGTGACCGATATTAGTTATACAATCTTCGCGTGCTAGCCTAGAAATTCTCTTTCCTTCATCCCACCCACCCCGATTGTTACCCTTCATTGCTGCCCGCTCACGCCATTGTATCCTCCTGCGAACACACACACACACACACACACACACACACACACACACACACACACACACACACACGAACCACGAGGAAAAAACTTTCCATTCTCTCGCGTGCACTATGAAGGAAGGAAAGAGATTTGGGATTCTTCTTCCTGTCTTATCTTAAAATGCTTTCCATGCCTTTGAAAAAGCGAGCCCTTCTTTTAAAAAAATACAATACCGCGATTGTACCACGTCACTGTTGTCGCCCGACTTTGAGGCATCGCTTATTCATACGCTCGGATAATGTTATTACCGAGACGGGCGATTATCGCGAAGGGCAACGAGATGCGCTAGAAAAATAGGAGAAATTATTTTCGTGTTAATTAATGTTGTCCTACATTCTTACACGCTTGAGTTTACATGTAAATTGCGAAAAGATTAACTTTATCCTCGTCAAAGAATTTGCCATTAAAATTACGGAGCTGAAAATTATTACGCGACACTTTTTACGCTACTCATAGTGCATATTTTATCGCACGCGTCTGCAACTTTTTATACTTTCTCGTTCAAAGTAGCATATTAAATAAATGTGTTTGTCCAAGATTATGCCTTCAGTTTGACATACTACATCGAAAGACTCGTTTATTCCTCGAAAGTTTAAATATAGGAATATCGCGAAATTTACGAGCCCTTTTGGGAGACCTTTTCCTACCGTACAATTCCCCGATGTGCCAGTTTTAGAAATTTTCTGCTCGTGCGCGAGTTACTACGATGAAGGAAATTTAGGATAGATGTCCCTTTGCGCGAGACCGCTTCTACCGAAACAGAGTACGTGTTTAAAAATTTAAAGCATCTAACCATGCTATGCTTTGACCTTTGACGGAAACTTCAACTAAATAAAATGCCTAATAATCGATTTTTCTATTCCTTCCTTTTAACATTCTTTAACATTTAATTAAATATTTTTATAATAATATTGTACAAGTATTAAAACTAAAATCTTTTTTGTTATCAAAATTTTTTTAAATATCCGAAAATTTATCTATCCTTTGTTTAAATAATATTTTAACTGTACTACAGAACATAAATATCTGTTGTACAAATTAATATTAATTTAATGTAAATAATACATTGATACATTTAAAAAATTAATTATTAAAGCTCGGTTAAAGCAACAAATTATTTATACAAGTACGGATTTTTATCCGTTTGGGAAACCTTTCGATTACGCATACAACTCGAAAATAGAATGACGTTTTCAATCCAATTTGTCAGCTGGTATTTGCGTTAGAAAGAAAACCCGATGTATCCGTATATATTGAATGAGAAGCACGTAGGCACGCGTCAACAACTGAATGTTCACACCTTCGTCATGTAAGTGGAGGAAGGGTTTGTGAAGAGCACGTGCTGCTACTTTCCCTTTCAATGCAGGGTTACGTCGCCACAAACGCGCCCTCGAGATAAATATTTCCAAGTAAATCAAATAAATCTCTCGCAAAACATTCTCACATGCGCGGAAAACGGAAGATAAAATCTCAACTTGAAATGCACGTATGTAAATGAATGTATAGCCGAGTAATATTAAACCTAGTTATGCGTCTTTTATAAAATTTAAAACTATCAAACATTGCATAAAACCTTACTGTTTGATAGAAGAACTTCGAGTGAGAGCATCTGTTTGCGGAGATAAGTGCTGATCCGCAGACTTTTCCTGGTCTGATAATTTCCATTTCGAGCGAAAGACGGTAGATATTATTCGCGCACAAAGTTTATTTGTTTCTGTTCCAACTCACAGATATTCCATTACGTTGCAAATGTACAACTGCGAGGAATGTGCGTAGACGGTGTATATAGTCTTCCGATTTCCTCCCACTATACAATAATATTCACCTTTGAACACGCTCTCTTACTAAGGTTTGTTGTTGTTGTTGTCAAACTTCAAGGTTCTTCAGTTCTCTCAGTTGCGTCTTTACATTCTTAAAACTTGACGCTAACTTTCTTATAAATAAATAAATTCTTACAAGTGTATAACTAAAATACGCGCGTGTTTCTCGAATAAAATATTTAATTAAAAAAAGGGAAACACAAAGAAGCTCTAACTATTCTACGATTCTCTCTTCGATCGAATAAAATCTTAAAATATGTATATCGAACGTTACGAGGCGTTCAGTGGACTCCGCGTTGATCGACAATTTCGGGGTGTCCTTGATACCTTTAAGCCCACTACTTGTATCGAGAACCTATTACACGTTTAACGAGGTCGCCGCTAGAAGAAAACGATATTGCAGCAGTACGAGCTTATTTACGGTATCCGGCAAATGACATTGAACATCCTCGAAGCATTCTAGACATGGCAAAGAATCGTCATAAGTTGCAATCGTCGAACGCGACAAAATCTTCGTGACGTTAGCATTCTTCGCGCTAATCACGTAATAAAATTCATGAAACTAATGCAACCCTTAAATGCAATTACATTCCATATAAAAGATTTCGCCGCTCTTTCTAAACGTTACAGTCCGTGCGTTTGAAATCAAGTATATACATACACACACACACACACACAATATATACAATATTTTATTGCTATGGGAAAAAAAAATTATATAACGAAAGTTAAAGAAAAATTATTTCGAGAGAACTGCTATTTTTTTACGTTTACTGTTACATTAATAATTACGTATTTTATTCTAATAATACGGATATATTCTTAAGAATTAAGAATTATACGTTTATTATTCTCAATCAGATGCATTCTTTGGTGAATATTCCTAAAAGTTGATCTCGCGTTAGAAGAACAAATTATAGCGCAACATAACTTTGGGAGTAAGTTGGGAAAATTGTTGGCGAGAGAATTCTGTCCCAAATATTCGTGCAAAAATTTCACTGCTGGCGCAGGATGCCTTTATGTGAAACTTCGTTTCGCGAAAAGCGAACAACGTGATAATGCGTCGCGCGCGATGCTCTCGCGTTGTCGTAATAAATGCTCGCATAGACCCAATTATTAATTTCTGAACTGTTTCCGCAACAAAGCTTCGCGTTAACTTTTTACTATACATCGCGTCACGTAAACGCGCGTTTTATCCATCTTCTCTTTGGCATTTTGCCGATCGCGGACGTAATCGTTTTCCCCGGTGTTCTCCACGAAAAAGGGCACGGATCGTTACGTTGCATGTTATGCACGAAGACGTCTGTAAAACGAGATTTTTATTACAAACATCGGTCGTAATAAAAAAAAGAGAGGCTTTCGCGGGATCATTTAACGTTCGAGAAAGTTTTTCATTCTCCGCGAGCTTTAGTTTCACAACGTTCCTTGGCATGTGGATTATTTTCGCAGACATCGAGGAAGGTCTCTTTTACTTCCTGGTGCGCAATTATGCTCCCTGAACTCGCTGAATATTCCGCAAATATCTGGGCGACGACGTGACTGAAATATCAGGAGATTGAGAGCTGATGAATCTCGCCAATATTAAAGCCAGTTTTTTATTTCGTACATCAGATAAGAATGTATTAGAACAGGAATACGAGAAGAGATATATAACGACGAAAAAAGTTACTATAGTTTAAGATTTCTCTTGTCTTGAATTATAAAATTTAAAAAAAAATTAATTTTAAATAATTTTCCCTTCTCCAAGCTTGTATCTTTTTGTAAAATATTTATACTATCAATTATACTTTTTCATATTCTGCATAACATATATATTAATCAGATATAGCTATTTGGATTTATGTGTTAAAGCAATATGTGTGATGTGTAAAATATAGCGACTTGTGTGTGTGTGAACCAGTTCTTAGAATTTCATCAAGTTCGGTGCTTTTTTCTCTTTCCTCCGTACTTTTTTTCTTCTTTTACGACACGCGTCGCTTGTACGTACAAATCACCGTATATCGCGAACCAGGTGTAACTTCACCGTGGGCGGCGAATCGGGGTCAGAGCGGGGGTGTATAAGGGGGTCGCAATCCGTACCGCGTACTATACCGCGAAGGTCGGGGTAGATTGGCTCGCAAAGCCCGAGCGAGCGAGGGTTGGCGATTAAGGGTTGGCCGGGCGCCAGCCGCGAGGAGCGTATTATTCGTCTTCTGGCGCGAGGAATAAATTCACGGGCATGTTCTTCTCCTTTCCGCCCTCTCACGTTCGTGACGCGTCGGAATCGAATATATTTACGGCGGCTTCCTCTTCCTCTTCCATCGTGAGTGGGAATTGAATTCAATGAAATGGCTGGCGTATCGGAATCTCTTAATTCGTACGATCATTCGTCGTCGTTGTCGTCGGCAGCGTTGCTGTCTTCGATAACGACGACATCGAATAACAAAAACGAGATTTGCAGATTTGCGTCTACGTGAGATTCCTTCGTAAAATCTTATTAGCAGAAAGGGCTCGTAAAAATTCGATGGCTTATCTTAGAATATAGAGTCTGTACGCATCCGGCGATATACATCTTGCGACGTAAGATCATCTTGTGCTTATCATCGACGATTAATTTCGCGCAAAGTCGCGAGCTTATTAAATTGACGATTCCATTTCCCGCATTGTTCGCGATTGCGATAGACGAACGCATCGTTGCATTCGATAATAGAGAGAAGCTCGCGTGACAGTCATTGCAGTCACCGCGATGCACTTTATTCGTCCCTGATCGTCTCTCGCCCAATAATAAAAGCGCACGCAGATAAAACTCGAGCAACCTCGTTTCGATCACGGTCGTTTGCGGACCGATCGAGTCTCGTCATTCTTTCATAGCTCCGCGTTTCTACTACTCTTTTTCATCTTGCCGCCTCGCGTCGCAAATAGAACGCGCGCCAGCTCGAATTCGACCTCGATTCGACGGCGACTCCCGCCGACTTTCACCACCATCCTCTAAAATTATCATTCCATACGCTATCCTCGTAAGGTATCTACATAAAGTACACCGGCTCATCCCTAAATAGAATTCGAGTCTAGCTTTGACCCGGATTTGCACAATTTTTGCGCATCGTTTTTGTCAGGATTATCGCATTTCAAGTCACGGCCACGTGAAAATATCGGAAAAATAATATTCCCTTATTCTCTCTCTCTCTCTTTCGATCTGTTAATGGAAAATAAAGTGGAAAATAAAGAGAGAAAGCCGCAGAGAGAATAACGGAATAATTGCAGAACGGAGTGTTGATCCCATGGCGACTCGCTATAACTTGTAACATCCGCGTTCTGCCGAAGCATAAAGCCGCAGAGCTTCGTTTAGAGATCGCCCTTAGGCTTTTCACCCCCCGGATGTTCCGACCCAGATTCGAACTCTCGCCGTTTCTCAAGTCCCACCTTCCGGGTTGATTCGCTTTTGAACAATTAATCGAGCGACAAGCCGCGGAAACGGACGGCAATCCGGTTCGCGCGTCCTCCCGAGGCCTTTCTACGTCTCTCACTGTAGCGAGAGTCCAATTTGCGGCGCTCTGCAGCGAGTTTCGTAGCGCGGCGACGATCGCTCTTACGGTGAGCGGCAAAATTAGAGAAATAATTCACTTTGACGCGAGTGCAAACGGGAAATAAAGGAGGCGATAATTCCGCGGGTGAGTGGGAAATAAACGCGTTTCGTTCTTTATAATCGGTATCGAAATGAATGAACGGGATGGAATAGAGGAAGAGAAAAAATATAAAGAGTTATAAAAATGGTAAATGAACAAATAACGATACGGACGTAATACTTCGTCTGGAAAGTTCCCGAGTTTTTGTATAAAAGCTACTAACAGCGTTATTTGTCTTAAGCGATATAAAAAGCAGTTAATATTTTTCAATTCTGATTCAATTTGCGATGTGAGTAATATACGAGTTACTTTATTGTCGCGTCGGGACGTGGATTTAGTTTTAAAGTATGGAAAAATCGCGTGCGTCGGATACTTTTGAAACATTTTTTGAAACGACGTAGCATTTTTTAACATGTCAAATCTAAGTTTTTCACAAAATAAAAGAAAAGTGGATAAGTTGAAAAAAAATGAGGGTTTTTACATCTTTGACAAGAAAGGTTCGACGAAAGCCAATCTGATGATGTTCATAATGCGATTGTGGGCGTTGATTGAAATTAAAGTGACGGAAAATTCTCGCTGCGCTTCAGATCAAAATGTGTCACATCGTGAGAGAAAACGAGTTACGAGACGTGCGAAAAGACACGGTTCGTTTCTTGCGGCATCGGGCGCCCACGTTCGTTAGCGGTAATAATTAACGAAGCGGAAAACACGAGACGCGCAAAACCGAGGCAAGCTAAATTATATTGAAAGGGTCAGTAGTGAACGGAGAAGGATGATCATCATTGGCGAATATAATGGCTTTCCTTCGATCAATTAGCTTCGTTAAATATCTAGCCATTGACAGATCGCTCGTTAATACTTTACTGTCAAGGGTCAAGAATAATGCCTCAATAATTCCGAAGTTAAACGGAGCTATGAAGAGTCGATTTATTTCGGCAATTAAAACGAAGATGAGTCGCGATTATTAACGTATAAATTTTGTTTGTCCTTTCTTCGTCAAAATATTGTGAAGTGAGAAAGCATCATGAGATTAAATATCTCTTCTTTACATTATTACTCCATTATTATCGATATCAATCTCATCGTTATACCAGTCTATTTTTTACGATTCCAGATATGTGTATTTATCGATATAACATAAACAGTTCCTCATTATTCTTGCATATGTACGAAAGAATTAATTAATACGCCGTGATCGCGAGTAAATCACGTGAAAGCAATAATGGAGCGTGCGATTCGGTTAAGTGGCAGAAACAAGTAGTAAAGAAGGCAGAATCGGTTGTATTATTACACTTACAGCGAATCACCATCAAATCATTATACGTCGAAACATCTATCAAGCATTTTCTTTGTATCGTCCGCGTGTGCATTACACACGCAGCTGTATAATACACACCACACATATACTTGCAAGAGGTCTGCGCTTTTGAACATCATTTATACCCCAGTCATACCGAGCGAAACACATTAATTAATAAACCGCCAATTAATTGGATGCTTCTCGTATGCAGATAGATACCACAAGTTTTTATGTTTTCTCATTTACGGCGAATCAATTGTTTCATTGTTAGTCTCAAATCTTTAGAACGAGACTGAGCAAACCGCAAATAGTTTCAACAAATTTTTATAATAAATAAAGATGAAAATACAACCAAAATATTTTTGAAAAGAATATTTAATATGAAGTGATTCAGATACGACAAGATATTTTAAATAAGAAAAAATATGTTTTTTTTTTTTAATAAATAGATGAGATAGAGAAAGAAAATAAGCAATATGACATTATTGCATATTCCATGATAATTTATCTTAACAATCAAACTCCCCAACGCAAGATTAATAAGAAATAACGAACGAGATTGTCCGGCTTGATTAAAAAACATTTTGCATGTATACAGTGAAACAACAAATTGTGCACACGAGTGGGCAGAGAATTAACTAAAATTGTCGAGCAGCAGTGATTTTATTGTTGATTTTATTGTTGATTGATTTTCTTGTGATTTTATTGTCGTTTCTCGTGTTGTGTGTCCTACCTAAATGCAGAATCATTGTTGTTATGCATTCATTGAGTAGCCTAGTTGTATGCAGTATGTAAAACTTGTAAAAGAGTGGGCGTATATGTATGTCCGTAGAGAGGATGTGGATTAGCGTTTTCGCGAAAACTCGCTAATTGACGTTGAAAATTAATTCCAAGTTCGATGTCGATGAGCATATCGACATAATAAATAAAAGAGCATATTTATAGCAATTAGTGTACAATACATCTGTTGTAGACGTTAGTTATTAAAATTGTCTTGTAAAAAAGATGCACGTACTTAAAGCTTTAAAAAAACAATTTAAAATTCAAATAAGCCTAAAAAAAAGAACGATAAAAATGAATATCTATGCTACAACATGTAAAGTGAATAAGATTTTTCATAACTTATCTCGTTCAATTAAAATTTAATTAGGCGAGTAACTGTTAAGTTGGTTAATCCGTCAGGCAGCTATCTTTAATTTTCAAATAAGTATTTGCAGAAAAATTCGAATTAATTGCAAACATTTGCAGGAAGGTGAACAAGAATTCTCTGCGCTGACAAGAATTCTCGAAAAAAATTACTTTAGACATTTTTTTACTTTGCCGTTTCATTCGTACTGTGCAACGATAATTTCAATCTTTATTAAAACAAATTAGATTTGACAAACAGCTCTCATAAAAATTATTTTCTAAAATCAAATTAATCATAAAATTATAATAAATTTAATTTATCGAATAATTTTACTTGGAATAAGAATAAAGATTGACAAATTTAATATAAACTTTTATAGGACGGTGTAACAAAAAAAAAACTCTGCGCGCTGGAAACGAGATTAACTCAAAACATTTATTGGTCGTTACGAAAGAAGAAATGTTTGATAATCCCCTTCTAGTGCGACCTCTTCTCCTACAAGAAGGGATGCTTACGAAAAAAACACACCAGTCTTGAGCAAGCAAAGTACCGTTAGAGCACAGTGCCTGCAAAATGAGCTCGAGGGAAAATTCGTTATCGGCTGAAGAGCCTCCGGATGTTAATTAATCATATCTTACGAGAGATTTCTAGTTTACCAGATCTTAGATAAAAAGACCGCTTTTAAAGCATTATTAATGAGGTTGCCGCATTTATGTGCCGTATTAATGTCGAGTTACGCGAACAAGACAATCTCATGCAGATAAATCCCGAAGGAACAATTGTGTAATCTCGTTATCCGGACACTAATTTTTCAAAACAATCCGTCATGTTTATTTCGTATTCTGATAAAGGATTATTCTGACAAAGAATTATCTTCCTTTGAGCAGTATTAAGCCTCCGATAGATTGTAAAATTTTAAGTAATCTTCAATTACTTTTTTATATTATATATAAAAATTTAGATATATATTAATGTGTATGTTTTTCTAAAATATATTGCTAATATCAAGTTTTTTTATCGTACATAGAAAACTATAGATTTATTAACATTACTAAATTTAAAAAAAAAAGATAATTTGATTGAGTGTACATAAAATTCGGAAGATTCAAAAATTATTCTTAACTAGAGCTTTCTCGAACCAAGCTACTTCGAATAACAATGTTAATTACGAACATTTGCAACTATAAATAACTATCCATCTGCACAATAATTATTTGATATTGCACAAACTAATATTATTTGTAGGTACATTAGAAACATTTCCGTAACTGCATCTGTTCGTGTGTAATGTACGTTTATCATTGAGAGAAAAGCGCATGAATCTTTATTTAATTCATTAGTACCCACGCGCGGTCGCCACAATACCTGTCTTTTCTATACAATATGATATTATTATGCAGATAAAATTTTATTCTAAACATTTAATTTTCTTTTCGTTCTCTTAGCGTTAATTTTATATGTAGAGTAATATGTTTTAATAAATATTACAAATAATATATGGGCAATTCCACGTCAAATTGGACAAGAAATGACCTCGTATTTTTTAAATCAATCGAAACTTTTTTCATGTGAAATATACATAAAATAAGGAGATACGTATTTTTGTATTTGTCCGAAATATTTTTTTGCAGAAGTTATAAACAATAAAATTTTCGTGAAAAATAAAAAAGTTGTCAATTTTAAAAATTAATATCTCTGGTTATATTTGTCGTAGAGAAATTTTCAAAAATGCATTTTAAAGCTAAGGAGACAATCATTTTATATAAATATAGTTTAAGTTACAAGAAATTGCTAATTACAATTGTTATAAATAATTGAAATGTTTAATCATTTTTTTCACCTAAAAGTACACTTTTTAAAATTTTTGAAATAATGCTATTTCATTCTCCATTTCATTCTTAAAGTGTACATATTTTTTATTTTATGGAGAATAGATAAATTCTATTTTTTATATATTTTTAATAAATGAGGCGCGCGCGCCGCTTCCGAAGAAATCGGCGCGGCATAGCGCGTAGCATACTACTTGGTCAGTGACGCGAGCACAGCGCGGCGCCTCATTCATTAAAAATATATAAAAAATAGAATCTATCGATTCTTTATAAAATAAAAAATATGTACACTTTCGAAATGAAATGGAGAATAAAATAGCATTATTTCAAAAATTTTAAAAAATGTACTTTTTGGTGAAAAAAATTATTAAACATTTTAATTATTTATAACAATTGTAATTAGCAATTTCTTGTAACTTAAACTATTTTTATAAAAAAGGTTCTCTCCTTAGCTTTAAAATGCATTTTTGAAAATTTCTCTACGACAAATATAACCAGAGATATTAATTTTTAAAATTGACAACTTCTTCATTTTTCACGAAAATTTTGTTATTTATAACTTCTGCAATAAAAATATTTCGAACAAATACAAAAATACGTATCTCCTTATTTTATGTATATTTTACGTGAAAAAAGTTTCGGTCGATTTAAAAAATACAAAGTCAAAAAGGATCGATTTTTGTCCGATTTGACGTAGAATTGCCTATATATTATATATATATATATATATATATATATATTATAAACTTAAAAAAATTGAAAAATAATGGTGAATTGTTTTTATAAAAAATTGTTTAATTATTATTTAATTGTTAAATTATTATTTAATTTATTTGTTAATTGTTCCTTTCAATTGCGGTTTCAAATGTTTAGAGGTATCCACGTTTGTTTTAATCCGCATTTATTGAATTGCAGTTAGTCGTACGGTAAAGATTAAATAAGTAATCGATCCTTTTGAGCCACAAGTGCGCATGAAGTAACCACTTGCAATTATTAATTGAAAATACACGCTAGAAATGATGATGCTTTATTCACATTAATGCTATTCTTCAACCATCTTCATATCGATTCGACCGATCGATTCATTTTGCGATAAATAGACACATAACGAGAAAACAGATGCCATTAATAATTTACATTTATAAATGGATAAGTACTATAGAAACATTCATAAGACGATTGAAATTTCATTAACCCTCGCGGAAATAATTTAATAACATAAACGTAATAACGTGAAAGTCAATTAGTTTGACTTTTGACTCGCTACATCAGAGCTTAAGACGTCACGTGAACACGAGACGAAGAGAGAAGAAAAACATCTCTGCACTATATTGTCCTTTAAATTGCACAAAAATTTGTTTTCTTTGATAAAATTTATTCCTACACTCCAATAATAATTTCGTAAAAGTTTTTTGACAATTATTTGACAAAAAATAAGAAAAAATGAATAACTCTCCACAAACATATCTAGTATATTTTTTATCAATTTCACAATCAGTTAAAAAACACATATATACACATCGAGTCTTTGATAATTGAGTTATATTGAGGCAGAGAGAAAGAGTATATCGTTTATTGAAAAAACGTGAAAAAGTGCTGTAGCAATTATTAACAGATAAATTATCTTATTATAATCTGAAATATTTCTCGCGTTTAAAATCGTAAAACGTATCATTTGACAGGTACATTGCTATCGCGCTTCAACGGCATTTAATTAATCCGCCACCGAGACTACCAATCGTCAATCGATGTTCTCCTTTGTTGGGCAGACACCAGAGATGAGTTAATTAACGAGTACTTCGTATTTATATTGATTTCTCAACGCATTGCAGTTATAATTGCAGCGTAATACGTTGAGAATATAGCCCCCGTGACAAGTACATAAAGGTATCTTTTAAGTCTGAGAGTTCTAATATTCACAAAGAGCGAAAAGCACGAAACTTAAAAAATTGTTTTCCAATAGTATAGCGATTTTCTCGAAAGTCTAACGTCAGAAAAGGGTTTTTCTAGAAGAAATTCGGAGTCAATTTAGAAGTTAGTTGCGTTGAAATTAATGGAACCACGCAGCAAGCAGTTTATATAAGGGTCAGTATTTCGAGAGATCCATCATCCACTCGAGCCAAATATTTACTTATCGAAACCTCCTGTGGCAAAGGGTGAAACACAAACAGCATTTTAAATTACATCTTAAAGATGCAGATTAGAATATATAATTGTAGAGGATTTTTTAATATATTTTATCGTCAAATATTATATATAAAAATTCGGCCCTTGTATGTACATATGTCGAAAATGTTATCCGCTGCAAAGTTGAAATATCTTCGAGCAAACATTTCAATAATTTTATATAAGAGCTCTCATATAAGCTTTTATATAAGAGTAAAAATATTTCAAAAGTAGAATAACTAAAATGTCAAGTTTCAATGTGAATTTAGAAAATCGCATTTATCCAGAAAAAATAATATAGCAATTAAAATTCATGCGTGACTTATTGTAAAAAACACATGTTTGATAGATCCTGTCATTAAGAGGGAACAACACTTTGAAGTCCGAAAAAAACATGTTTTTTGTGAATTATTTTTGAGACACACATACTTCGTTGAAATGTTATTGATTGAGGGTTTAAATGTGCATATATTGGGCAGTATATGAGAATTCTTTTATTACTAAATATACATATTTAATCACATTATAGAGATCGCTGTAGAATGCTACGCACCGAACTGGTTTCCCACTTTGTTCATGTTCAGCTCATTTGGAGAAAGAATTTAAACATTTTTTAAATCTATATTAAAGTAGTTTCGGTTAAGCGTACGGAAATTTTTTTAAAATAATATTTACTATTCTTTTCATCCCAAAATATACTCATTTCTTGTCGAAATTTTTAAAACTTTTTGTTTTAAAGTCTGCCATTTTTCCAAAAATTATTATAATTTAATTTCCGTACTACGCTTAACTAAAACTACACTAATACAGATTTAAAAAAGTTAAAATTTTTTTTCCTAGATGACCTAAACGTGAACAAAGTGGGAAACCAGCTCGGCGCGCAGCATTCTGCAGCGATCTCTATAATGTGATTAAATATGTATATTTAGTAATAAAAAAATTCTCTTAAATAATGCCCAATATATGCACATTTAAACCTCCAATCAATAACATTTCAACAAAGTATGTGTGTCTCAAAAATAATTCACAAAAACACGCTTTTTTCGGACTTCAAAGAATTGTTCCCCCTTAAAGTAAATAAGATCACTTAAGGAATAAAGAATGTAGGTATATATGTGAGTGTAACTAGATCGAACACTTGTCTGAGCGATTTTCATTATCTGATGCAACGAGACTCTTTTGTGCGGAAATACATTAGTACACAAAGCAACAGGCGTCGTTTCACAAATTATTTAAATTCCTTTATAAAATATTTAAAAAATCTATTTCGTACCTTTTACACTCCATTATTTATCATTCATTCTATTATCTTTTTTATTTAGATGTAGGTATGTGTGTATATTTTATATTTTAATAAAATAATTTCTAACATATCTACTGTGTGCCAAAATTTTATTTATTATCTGTTATATATATAATAAAAATTCTTCTCGCGTTCATTCATCGTCGACGGATATTTTCTACTTGTCTCGCGACTTAATGAATTGATGTGCCTTGATAATCAATGGATTTTATATATCACAAACGTTCTCAGTCTCGCACTCGAGCTCCACCATAACACTATCGACGGATACCTAGTAGAGAAATAATAGCAGCTAGCGTATGTACGATCGCGCGGAGGGATTAACAACGCGGAGAGTAATTAGCAATTAGGAACGGTAAGTGCCGCCGGGTAGCCGCTAACCTCGGGATTCATTACCTTTCCGCATGCACACATTGTTAAGCGAACTAGATCGCGTATGTATCGCAAAAAGGAAAACCTGTTTGAGAAAACGTTGATATCTGAAAAAAACTGTTGTTGCAGGCTTTGCTCTATTCGCTCAAATCGATCGATAAGCATAAATTAGCATAAATAGCCAGCTCATGTCGTTGGATATCACAAACATCGCAAATAAGATTTAGATTTCAAATATATGTATATATGTCGATATATGTGATTTATATTATTATATAAACTATTATTATTACTCCTGTATAATGTTATAAAAAAATATTTCATTTAAAAATTATATTTATTATATGACAAATTACATGATAAATGATTTTAGGACATTTAATCTTCTCTGTCGTACCAAATTTACGGTTAATTGGGCACTTATTGACAGACGCAGCGTATTTCATTGTAACAATTGGCAGAGTGCGTTTCCGAGCACCTCGAATTTCAAATATGAGCGATGAAATGCCACGACGCGGCCGTCGCTCGGATTAACGCGATACATAAAGGGAAAAGGCGCCGGTGTGTCAAATATCCATCCCCGCGCATACTTGTTGATTTTCGAGAGGGAGGGAAGGCTGTGCGAACGACTGTGTTATCGCGTTTAACTAACCGGTATGCAAATGCGAAACGTTTAACGATGTGCAGAACTACAGGCGTCAATTACAGCACAGAATGATAATGCTGTTACAACACTGTAATACAACAGCAAGCTAATCAATACTCACGGCGAAATGTTCTACGGTTATTCACCCTTAAATGTATCTCGTTGTTATCGAGACATCCCATGTTATTATAATTCTTTAATATCGCGAAGTGATGCGTGTGTGTGCGTGTGCGAAAAGAAATTAGAAAATTATGCATTTCGAGGAATACGCGACGGATAGATGCACTTTGCTTTTCTGAATAGAAATATCATTGGTCAAAGATATCGGAATATTATAAATTAAGATTTCGAAATGCAAATAACGCAAAATTTGATTCTTCATTCAGATTCAAGTAGATGGTATTTTAATGAATTTTCAAGTTTAAAGATTAATCAAAGAGACACATCGCGCTAAATTTTCTAGATGAAAGGAACGATATGCGATAATCTGCATAAATTTCCATGTACGCGCATGTCATTTCCCTCGTGTCGCGTTAGCGTATTAATATCGCTAATCGATTCGATACGACAGTTAATAATGTCCGACACGTATCTCGTGTAACGTAGGCGCGGATATATTCTTGCGTCTATATTATCGTTAAAATCGAAAACTCGAATAGAGAATCTGAGAAACACTTAAGCGCGATATACATAAATATATATATACGGCTGCAGATTTTCTCGGCGAGAAGGAGACCTTACAATGCAACCCTGAACTCGCGAGATCGATCCGTGTTAACGCTAGCCACGAAAGACAGCCGCGCGATAGTAGCGCGTGAAATTTTATTAAAAGACGCGTGTGCTATCGTGAGGACCAATTACGAGATTTATCGCAATCGCCATTAAAGTACGGACAATAAATCAAACTGTCGTGTAGAAACATAATTATTCAAATATCACGAGAATCCAGAAACTTGGGAAAATTAAATGCATCTTGACGTTTTTTTAGATCTTTCTTTTTTAAACATCGAAATCATAAAAATCTACAGAATTCCTGATATATTTTCGTTACGATAAAATAGACTGTTACCGCTTAGATTAATAATGAATTGTTATAATAAAATAAACAATCGACAATTAGGTCAAGAGCGTAATTACGTAATAAATTCACGAATTTAGCCGAAATTGTTTCCACAATTAGATCGAGAATTTTATAGTCGAGTTAAATAATTTAATGATGAGTCAAAAAAAATCGTCGAAGCTCTAAATTAGAATAATTTAATTCTACACTTTTATATTACAATCTCTGATAGAGATTTATAGGCTCAAAATTAAAGATTATAATTAACAAGGCAGCGTATTCTATGCTGCACGTGATATTCATTTTTAAACGCAAAAAAGTTCACTAAACATTTTTCGTGTTACACGAGTTAAGATATAATTAAGATATACGTCAAAGTGAACAAGAGTGATACAATACATATACAATCTAGAAACGTATCTCTATGCATTATTATATTAATCGGACATAATAATAGTAATTCGCGCTATTGAGTTATCGCTGCCTCTCATCTACCTTTCCTATTTTAATCGAACGCGCTATTTTCAGATAAACGCGAACTAAAGTCAATGCAAACCGAACGAAATTGGGTCAAGTACGAAATACGTCACATCTGAGTCGACGTGTATCGCAACTACTGCGGAAACTAAATAACCCGTAAATACCCCGTAAGCGCTACGAGCGTGCCGTTAAACTACACTTGAATAAAAGAAAGGAGATATCATGTTCGTCATGCATCGTCATTGAAGTTGTTGAAGTTGCGAAACTGCATCTTCGGCGAATCCGAAATTCGTGTACAATTTTAGTCGCGTTGTACCAATAACGCAACAATGACATTTTTTTATATACTAATTTAGAATCTACAATTTATCACCAATCCTTGAGAAATTGATATATCATCGCGAAATCTTGCATATAAGTAACAAATCTTATTTTTACAATTCGAATTGTCATAGGCCTCGAAATTATTCATAGAGAATTCGATTCTATCATTGTTTCGACACCATTAGCGAAGACGTGACTAAATTTTGAGATATGCAACCACAGAAGAAAAATAAAGTAGTAACGCAATCTCTCTATGACATGTTTAGTAGAAACGTTACATCAGTGATTCGTTGTGGAGCTTATGCGATCGTCAACATGCTTAGTTCACTCGTGCGACAATAGCAACCATGCTTTAACGATGACTGAAATTAAATCGTTTAGCGACGTCTATGTTAACATAATTGCGGGGGTGCGCTAAATTAAACATTTCACTATTAAACTCCTGGAAAGCAGCGCACGCTTCGCTCGCGTCGTTGCAGTATCCGTCATGCATTTAGAATAATTGCAGAACGTGCGTATACATAAAATATTTAGTTACGAAAACATTTTCGATTTAATATCCGCCTTATAAAGAACATCTTTTTCAAGAAGCGTGACATGAAACATTGAATAGATCCAACGATTATGGTTTCGATGTTTAAATATTTTATTATGCGCTTGTTTATATATATATGAGACAAGCAACGGTGTGCAAAACTTAAAAATCCGGGAATATATGGAATATCGTAAAATTTTGAAAAACGCGCATGGTATTTTCTATTACTTAAAAAATAAGTTGATCCCTTAGACACGGTTATATTTATGAATCTAGGATTTGCAAAACTACTTTGAAATTTTTTATCTCATTTACGTCGTCGTACTTTGTCGTTATGCTTACAGGATACATGTCGGACAATATACATGTCGGATGCAATCTGCTTGCAACACGTGTCAATATTCTACATCTAACAGATACGATATTCTACATCCCCAGTGAGCTTGCGAGCGAAATCTGTTTTATCAGTTATAAAAGTCGGCGATCCGCGTGATAATTGATGCATAAAGTCGGGAGAAAGTATTACAACCGTATCAGTATTGCAAAATTGATCAATTGAAAAAGACAAAGTGTCTGATAAAAATCGAGCTAGTTTCACTAGATATTAGAATTTATACCAATTGCACATGCACGATCATTTACTGGAATTATTCACTTGTAACGTCATCAGATTAATATTTTTTTCCTTCATTACTAATCTTAAATAATACACTTTCCGGATAAGAGTTAAGAAAATAATATATCGCGTGATGGTGCAATTAGACATTTAATTGATTCCACGTGAGCAATTATAATTCCTTTTTATAAAATCGACAGAATAAGACAATATTGACACATGTTATTACGTTTCCTTATTGAAACCCTCGGCAGGCTTGAGTGTTAAAGGAACACCCAGGCATTGCTCGGACGTAACTCGGATATCTCAGGTTAGCTAAGCTCGTACTCACCGGTGTGAGCCACTGAGGAAGAAGTTTATTCTTTCGTGGGGTGATTACTTTATAAATTAAAGAAAAGATATCCGAAAAAGCCAGTGAATAATTTCATGCTGCGATCATTCCAACTCGTCTAATATATTTATTCATAATATCTTCGTAAAGAATTTAATATACGAACAAATGTTATCGAAACTTTATTCATCGAAATATAAATTCTCAGATATTCTCGTCGAAATAAGAGTCACATGTTATTGATCAATCCTGTACTTTCAATGCAAACCTTCACATCAAGATAATGTACAATTTTCGTAAGATCTTTCTGTCGCGGATATATTAGAAAGGTAAACAAAAACACTCTTAATTTATCTGTAATTAACTAATCTAATTAATCAATTATTTATATCGAAATAAATATAGTATTTTATAGTAACTTTTCACATAACTTTCCAAATTTTTGAATTAGAGCATATTAATATTAGCAAAATATATATTCGATATTTCCATAAAGTTTTATAAAATAAAGAAAATTAATTGTCACGTGATCCTGAGATATAAATTAAAATATGAACCATACATTTAACATTGATTTATTTGTACTCCCGAAATTAATTTGAATTGCGTAGGTTTAAAAGAAGAATTGCAGATTATTATGTTTTATGAATTGCACAATTATGCTAAATTTTTGAAATTAAAGCATACATCGTTTTATTGAAATTACGGGAGAGTTAGCACACACACACACATATGCACGAGTAATTCTGTACGTTAATGTCGTTATATTTCTATGTTTAGACACACTGTTGCCCGCGTTGTTACAAATATCGCGTCGCTGTTGCGAACGATGAATAATTTATTCCTGTATCTAGAGTTCGGCTAAAACCCTACGCAATACCACAAACACACACACACACACACACACACATATATATATATATATATATATGCAGAAACACACGTAGTTTAATAAATGCGTCGCATAGATTCGCATTCGCGAAAGGGAATATTTAACGTTCCGTGTTCCGTGAATATCCGGATTCGAATGCGAGCACAATCGAGTCGCGATCAAGATATGTAGCGAGATGCGTTTTTAAATTTCCACGAAGGAAATATCGTTCATTGTTATTGCGATATATTGCATTAACGCGATTATTAATATATCAATGACTTTTTCTTCGCAGCGAGAGGAGGATTGATTCATATATGAAACATGATCGCGCGCGCTCGCAAATGACATCGCGACGTGCGTGGAATCTCATGATAAAGGTGAGAGTGCCTCGTCGTGTACACATGTGATCGGTATTTTCAGACTCTCCTGATATGGAAACCTTTACACGCTCCAATCGCATCGGGAAATAGTTTTCTCGATGCGAAAATAAGAGTCGAGCAAGGGACGCATAACAGGATTTGCGCTCGCTGCCGATACATATACTTTAAGATGTTAAGAGAGAAGGAACGGTGAACAGATGCTCACTTTTATTTATATCTATCTGCAGATTTTCTGGAAATTTTATATTTTTATAATATAAAAGTTAAGACGTTTATATTTAAAGATAAATTCAAAGCAACTCCCATTTGCAGCGCGCGTCTTTTTAATAATATTCACAACATCAAATATATATCGGTAATGAAAAACTTAGATTTAATATTCTGAGAAAGCAAAGTTGATTTAAATTCGAATAAACGAGAGTTTTGTTATTTAATTGCATCGCGGAAAGTTAGTTTGCGAAAAGTCCTTGATTTTCAATCGTTTGTAACACGAAAACTGTTTTCGCACTTCGACATTTTAGTTGAAAAAAAATCTCGAAAACCTCGACTTTTAATTGATGAAAAAATTTGTCGTCGAAAGTCGGGAAATCTGCGACATCTTGTACATACGCGTATTTATATTTGTAGTATTTTCGCATACTTTACGTTACGACATTAGAGCGCCTGTCTATCCGTTTTCTTTACAAGAGCAGTATTGTATTGGCAGGCATAATATTGTTCGTTGTATTTCTCTTATAGACATTTTTACGTATTTGCCGATATTTTTACTGCGTACCAGTTATCACAGCGGACAATACGAGATTTAATAAAACAGTTTTTTCGGTTTTGCCACGAATTTGTTTGATCAATCGACCGCAGAACTTTGTTATGTTGTACTTGTTCCCTCCGACGTTACTTTACCATCGAATCAAATTACACTCGCAAAAGTAATTGGATATCGTTTTTCTGACGGTCATAATAAAATTATATTTTACATAATTTATTTTGTGCATAAAATATAAGAAAATATAAATATTTTAATTATATATTTATATTGGAGCTATATTTTGATTCACCGATTTAGTATTAAATGATAAAGTCTCAGTTTTTTATCTAATTTTATACAGCAACGAGGAATTTTAATGTTTTATCGCGAATCAATATTTGGTGCGCAAATATTTTGAGAACTTCCCAATTCAGTATTAAACGATAAAATCAATATTAAATGATAATATTAATAACGTAAGTATAATTTTATGTAGTGTAATCGAGAATTCTTTAAAATATTTTATATTGTTATATAGATTAATATTGTATGTGTGCAAATTATTCACAAAAATATACACAAAATAAATAAATACAAATAACTCGAGACTTAAAAGATTAAAATTCCTAATTGTTGTATATAAAGTTATATATATTAACCTATTGACATTTTTACCATTTCATATTGGTAAATCGATAATTTAGCGTTTATATTTTTATACTTAATAGCATAAAGTGTATCTTAAAATGTATTTTTGTCATAATTATATCAACACTTACAAAACGATATCCCCAGTTATTTTTACAAGTATAAAAGACATGATTTGATAGGAAAATGTAATAAATAGAATAAAAAGGAATGTAGAAAAAAAGAGTACGATACAACAATAAATCTGTGAATAAATAGATTGATTAAACAAATTTGTTGCAAAACCAAAGAGATTTTATTAATTTTGTTAAATGCACAATTATATTAAATGGAGTAATGTTGCTTGTAAAGTTCTAAGTTTATTTGCAATTAAAGCCTAAGAATGAATTATGTAAGATTAACAAAATTTTATATGCATATATATTTGTGTAAAGAATAAACTTTCAATATTATATTAAAAGTTGTGCATGTGTTAAAATTCAGAAAATTCAGAAAATACAGAATTGAAAACTTTGTTCTTTTGAAATGTAGTTTATCCGACACAATTATGTGAACTTCGGATAATGAAAATATTAATTATTATTATTAATCGTCTAGAAGAGAGAGGGATATAGACGAATATATATATACTTTGAACAATTTATAAGTATTGTCAGACTGTTACAGTTGGTGTTAAGTTTAAATAAAATTGTATTTCCAAGGATGAGATATATAAGTTGATGTGTAACGTTATTCTATATAAGCAGCCAAGCCGATTAATTATGAATTGGTTTCCGATATAGGGGCTTCGATTTAATCGGCCTAACTGCTTCGATTAATCTTCCACTGGGTTATGTCGCGCGAGTCAAAACGTCTAGACTTCTAGACGGACGAGTCAGATGAGGGAGAGTATTACTTACCCTGTCTGCCTATTTATCCCGTCGTCGCAGATCGCTGTCCCAAACCCCTTGACGAACGGCACAAAGAATCACAGTTCACGATATACACGACGGCGACGAGGACGATGATGCGCGCGTAATTGCTCGCAGACGCGATCACATTCGCGGGAAGGGAATCCCTTTCTCCGTCTAAGTCACTTCCGGAATTTCCTTAAGCGATCCTCGCTATTCTGAATCTTCGGGCCGGAAATAGACGCGTTCGACGACGACGACGATCCTCGAAACCAAGTACACTCACACGTTTCGCGTTGCGCATGTGTATACATATATCTATCTATCTATCCTACCTATATATTCATATATATCTTTGTATATGCATCTCAATGGAATTCACAACGTTTCTTCCTCTCTCTTTCTCTATCCTTTTCTCCATGTACCCTCATTAAGTTCGCGAACAACGTTCGTTGATCGCGTCGTTCTTTTTACTCGATTTACCGATCCGCCCTCTCGCTACCGATTCGCACTCTCTCTCCCTCTTTTCTTTCGTTATCGCTTAATCTCACTCTCTGCAACTAGGATAAAATGATATGTATTCGTTCGCAACGGCGGTCCCCGAAATATACGAGATCACCGAGGGCCGACGATCGAGGGTATAATCTATCTGATCTCACCCCGTTTCCCGTATTATCCGTCCGTCTCGTCTCGCTTGATTTTCCTCCCTTTTGTCTGCCGCTTCTCTCGCTCCGTCTTTCTCTCGACGGAGACCCCGTTGCACGTCCCCCGCGGATAAACCTTACTCACTATTATATATTTTTATACCTGCCTAAAACTCTAAAATACGCGGACATTAATATATATATGTATATATATATATATATATATTTCCGGTGCGATTACCCACGACTAATCTCTCTACACTCTCGCACGACTATCCCGGTATGCTACCCCGAGTCACATTTTAAGTACGACGACGCACGGGTGGCGGTGCGACCGTGGGGTTACACTCTCTGCCTCTCACGCTGCCGCCACCCTCTTGCGCCCCGGTCGGCAGCGACTCGCCCCTACCAGCCAGAAGCATCCCCACCAGTGTTACAGCTCGCCCTTGACGCGGCACCCCGCCGAACAGTGGCGTCTCTTAAGCGTGGACGATTTATGTTATCTATTTCTATTATCTATCGTATATTTGTTTACTACATTTTGTCGTATTTTATTTCGTTCCACCTACATCGAGAAAAAAATGTGAAATGCGTTTATTATTACTATCGTATACTCTTTGTTTTTATTTATTAAAATGGTAATGAAATTTATATACTTGCGAATGCCATCGTAGGCACTATATTTTTTTTTTATTATAAAATATAATAAAAGAGAACATTTCGTGAAGAATTTGTCAAGCTAAATGAATCGTTAAAGAAGAAGAAATGCGGTTAATGTATTATTATTGTAAATACAGTATTTGTTAATATAAAATACACGAAATGCAAATAATTTCGATAAACTGGAGCCGCGCGACGTTAGACAAAACTGGATAATCCTTGCCGCTTCCTGTTAAATTCGGTAAACCTTGCTACATAACCACCTGGTTCCTTCGCGATTGAGACGCCCCTATCATGCCACCCCTTATTCTCCGTTCGGAAAATCGCAGTGGCGGAATTTCGCCGCGAGGTCCCGTGTCGACAGAATGTCAACAATAATTTTTACGTGCTTCTCGAAATACGACAAATGCTCGTTTAATCTCTATGCATTTACTTTGATAAATGTACAGTAAATTGCGTTAAAAAAGTATACAAGTTTCCAAGTTTTATTCGCGATGAATGTTCTCTGATATTACTCCTATCATTGAGACGCTACTGAAATTATGACAACCCACTCCTACCAAACAGAACGCAGTAACGTAGTCGAAGCAAACACCGCTTTACAAAAAATTGTAATTAAATCAGTAGTTTTTATATCGTTATAAAATTATCAATCTTAAATTATCAATATATAGAAAAAAAATTCTATATATCATATTAAATTTATTTTCACACAAAAGATTACACACGCAGTAAGATGCATATATAATATAAACTATATAATATGCATTTATATATTCTATAATATTTGATATATTGCGTAAAATATAACAAACATATTAATTGTCTCAATAATGTGATATAAATTATATAACCAAGATCTAACAATTTTATCCATACATACGTTTCTATTATTGCAGAGAGCGTTATTATTTTATTTCAAGTAGCACTGTTCAATTGAGAGGTCACACAAAAAAGATAAAAAAAAATTACCGGTGACTCTTATTAGCGCTATAAGGGTCGTAGAAATTTCTAACTGCCGTGTTTCATGCGGTATTTTTTTGCAGCCGTTACAGTCACGCCGCGTTTCCCTCTTTCTGGTCGATGGGCGATAACGTCGACGTTGTCGTACGTCACTGATCGTGCCACCCCTACGAAGAATAATACCCTTTCTCCTCCCGCCGTTTTCCCTACCCGTTCCGCTATCCCCGTTCTTATAGTCGCGTCCGATTATAGGGTGACTCCCGACCTCTTCCCTCCCCCTCCTTCGGCCGATGTACGAGCTCAATGGTAGCCGCAAACCACTTACGGTATCTAAATGCCTGATGCCTAGAGCGACGTGTCTGACACGACGGGTCTGATGGGTGAATGGACAGAACCCGGTCTCTATCCTGTGGCAAGCGCCACACCACTAAATCATGTATATCGAAACTGTTGCGAGGGCGGTTGCGTCACGTGACGTGTGCATCGGCACAGGACGTTACAAAATTAGGAGTCCGTTCTAGCGTGCGTTCTATGACCGATGTGAGCTTTTAATCCAGTCTTGAATTACCTATTATGCCCGTTTTCATATTTGTATGTTGTATCATCAATGTAATACTGTGCTGTATTATTAATGGTTCGATTATGTAATAGATTATGTATAGATTATATAAACCGCGAGAGAGTCCGTATAATTTTAGATAAATGGATTTTGATGGCAATTCATTTCCACGGAATTGATCTATCGTTTCTATAAATATTAGCCAACGTTACCTGTGATCTAACTAAAGTTTCTATCCCTTTCTATTTTTGCTTCTTAACCGACGTTGACTCTAAGTGATGTATATATACGAGTAATAACGAGCTAAAAAGAGTGAAGAAGTAACTTTTTCTTAGAAAATTACTCCTAAACATAGACGACCCCGAGACGATATATCGCCCGAACTCGTACATGATTCCTGAAATCATACGTTACCGGAAGAGTCGCATATTTCAAAAGAATAGAAGAGAGGAAGAAAAAAGAGAGAGAGAGAGAGAGACAAAGGATCGAGAGACAATTACCCCTCTCGCATCCCTTGGCTGCGAGCTTTTATGAGTTATCCCCCACTCGAGGGTTCGTTTCCCTACCCGGCGACCGAGGGATTCTCTCCTATTGACGTGCCAACCTCCTCCGGCACAACCCTTCCCTCCCCGTCAACCCCCTCGTCACGAGCTACCCCCACACGCGCCACCATCATCCCTCTGGCACTTTACAGCACGGTCTGACGTAACGTCGCGTTACGTCAGACTGCTGCTGCAACGGGTGATCTCCCAACACTCGCATGAATGTCGTTTCTCTGCCCGCAATGACGATTTCTTGTCCGCCGCAAAACGCGATGCTTGTTTTTATTATAATCCCGCCTTCGTGACGTTACCTTCGCGAGCGAAATCCGACGCGCGAAAAAGACATGGATAAAATACGTTAAATAGAGACAGGCGCAAAGAGATCGATTTAAAAATTAATTATCTTTTGTTGTGATTTTCCTTTTTCGATTTTTTTTTC
This sequence comes from Lasius platythorax, assembly GCA_963971435.1. Taxonomy (NCBI): domain Eukaryota; kingdom Metazoa; phylum Arthropoda; class Insecta; order Hymenoptera; family Formicidae; genus Lasius; species Lasius platythorax. The sequence goes on from OZ020540.1 coordinate 816,436, forward strand.
TTTACTAAAAATATTTTATTTCTCTATTTTTATTACAATTTACTTTCGTGAAAATTGCTGTGAAACGTTTCCGATGTTGGCAGAAATTTATTTTATTTAATTTTTAGTTAAGAATACGTTAGGTCGCTCTTACTCGTAATACTGACATTCTTTCTTATTATACTCAAGAATGTAAATGTACTCCGTACTACCCACGCAATTCCAGAAACTGGTGGCTTCTAAGACATTTACTTACCAACCTCTGTACAATCAACAACTTAGTGATGTGACAAAAATAATCATTGTCGCAGACTCGGTTTCCAGGAAATTGACTTATTCCACGTAAGGTGGATATAAGAAAGGTCGATTGTGTGTGTGCGCGCTAATGAATTCTTAGAAAAATCTTGAAATATTTACTGGGGAAACCTTTCTTATAACACGCATTAACATTCATAACACGCGCATATAAAATGCGTTTTCCATTCTCAACAGATTTGCGAGCTTCGCTTCTAGTTAAAATATGCAGTAAACTATTCTCAAGTAGCCGAAAGATATATCGCTTTCGCTGTTCCAAAAGAATGTACATATATGTATGTATAAAGAAGATTCGATAAAAAAACTTACATACGTCGGCGAATCCATCCGGCAAATCGAATCGTCTGTGAGCAGAAAACAATACAGTATCGATTAGCATAAATCCACACGCGCACACACTTTTTGTAAATATTTATTTATATTATAAATATCGCGACTAACAAAGCGCGTCTAGATCGCGGGACAACTTGGCGGAAAATGGCGGGAAATGGCGGCAAAAGATCACGCATAGAGCGCGGTAACTAAATCGGTGCAAGTAGTGCCATCTCGCATCAAAAATGTCAAATAAAATAGATGATCGAGCTCTGTCGATAAAGTAGGGATTTCTATTATAGACTTTTAAATGTGAAATGTTGGCACTATTGTAGGTTGGAAAAAGATCCAAATATATACAAAAGGAGAGAAATACGTTACAAACAACATGCTGCACAAACGTCAGATGTTGTCAGTTGAATATTGAGTGATAAGAAAAAAGTTTATATGACCGGTAAGAGAATAAAAATTTCGGTGTTTTTAATATGGCAATCAAAATATTAACGTCATATGTGCATGATTAAATATCAAAAATGAAAAACTTGCTCTCACATATAGTTACACAACAATAATAATTAATATATATAATATATAATATATATATATATACAAGCATATCTCTTTTATAATACACAATAATCCTTATTAACTTATTTATCTTTTTCAAACATTTTAATTTAAACTGTGCACTGTTTATCCACTTTTTATTAGACAAAAATATATTGCATTGTTGTAATAGGATATATAAATTCATATTTTTCTTTTTACAGGAAGGAAAACATTATCGTTATGAGTGAGATTACAAATAATTTTACATGGACTCGCCAACTTGAGTGCCCACCAACAGTATACAATGATTCGATGAAGAAAATGTTTGTATTATTATTTTATCTATTTGCTATGAAACTCTTACTATTACTGTCTTGCTTATCTTTTCATTTTCTCTAGATTGTGCAAAGGAGTACTGGAGCTCCTGTGGGAAGATATTTCCAATTCTGCATTTCCTGTGGCTGAAGCATGTAAAATAAGAAAAAATATTTTGTTGTACAAACTAAAGCATGGATTGAACGATTCCACAATTACATCTATAAAGCATTTAAATCAATTAAGATCTAAAAGTAAGGCATTGCAGCAGCAAATATCTACATTAGAAGAGGAGTATGAAGAACAAGATCATATTGTCAGACAAAAAAGTAAAATAAAAAATATGTATTAATTTTAAGGATATTTGGATGCAATTTTAATATTCCTATTTCCTATTTCAGTGCAACGGTTGAAAGACATAAAGGACAAGTGTTCAATAATCAGTACGAGAAAAGATTTTCTGAAACTAAAACACGATGAAACCAGTAAGCAATTGAAAGATTGCAGTGACATGAGACGAGTATGTCAACATTTAATGCCAAACATTTCCAAGGACATAGATCAACAGAAATTGAGAGAGAATCTGGATACAATAGCAGGCTTGCGTTCAACTGCAAATAAAAAGCAAGTAAGTACTATACAGAATATTGTTATATAAAATCATAATTTGCTGTATAACACTGTAAAACATGATTTGTTAATAGGTATGGGAGAAGATATCAAGCTCTCTTGGTAATATCGACATACACACATTATGGACACACTTGTATCAAGCACTGTCACAAGACTTGGACAAATTAATGAAGTTGGAAACTAAAAATGATTCTAGCAGCTCAACTGTAGCGAGCGAAAATATAGATATCGGTATTGCAAGAGCATGTGGCCAAAATATATGCATGATATCAAAACGTATATTGTCTAACGCTAAAATTAAAACATATCAACAACGTTTAATAGAATTCATAGAATCAATAGAGGTAATGTGTGAATTTTTTTAAACAATAAACTATAAAAAAAGATATCATTGCCGAAGAAAATAAGATCATTAATTAGTACACATTTTATCTTGCAGTCGTTATCCTGTAATGAAGATATTAGCACATGGTTAGCTTTAACATTGGAGGTGAAAAAATTAGAAACTGAACAAGCGTATCTACAAAACGAAGTGCAAAAATTGAAGAACAATATCCAGGACAACTCTTTGCTTAATCACGATATAGCTCGGTTAACGACTGATATAGAAACAGTTGATGCACAGATGGTACGTTTTGGCACATTTTACATTTAACTTTTGATATTAATATATCGATATATCGTATGTTACAGGACGGATATGTAAAGGATATTCAGCAGTCTATAGCCATTTTCAATTCTACGACATCGCTTATACTTAAAGCGAAAGAGAAGTTGCATTATGGATTACAAAAGATAGCGGCGTTACAGTCCGACGATTATGATCCAAATTGTTTGAATAACGCGTTGGACATCGAACTGGATATGTTTTATAATAATTTAGATCTCAATGCTTTGCGAAAAGTAATGTTGAAAGGGGATGTGGGACTATACAGGTTGGTAAAAGCTTCACGTGTTAAATTTTACATTAATATTTTACGCGATTATTAATATGGCATGTGAATTGTTTCGCAGACATACAATCTGTAATCTCAATAAAACCTCCATTACCACGATCAGTCCGCAATGTTGGAGGATTAAAGCTTACTTTCCGATGATACAGATGCCAATATACTGTCTCATAGAATGCTATAGGAATGCGATCGCCAATATAATTTACACGAAGCTACATTGTTCCACATCAATCAAAGATATCGATCAATGCACCGATAGATTAGTATCACGAGAAAAATGCGATTACAATAGCCTCGAGCTATTAAGCCTTGCCAAAGTCGTTTGCGATCAGGCGCGTGAAGAGATCGAGCATTTTGATGCGGTTTTAAAAGCTTGGTAAGTTAATCTGTGCGAAATAATATCTCGAGCTTTAATTATCTGAAATTTAAGTATATCGCGTTTTTCTAGGATGTGCCAGGAAGTACAAGAAGCGATGGCACTCGTCGAAACGACTGTAGACAACGTGTCTTTTAAAGATTGGTTGCAACGCTACAGCTTATTATTATACATGATACAAAATGGTAAATGATCGAAATGTGCATCCGCCGTATTCTATCGCCGTTTACCTATACCTATGCTATTATCATGCGTGTGCATAGAGTTTTATATAAATATAACGTATTTTTATACCAAATAAATAAGTTTGTTTCAGAAAAATTTCAGAAATATAAAAATTCGAGAAATTGATGATATATGTATAAATTCTTTCATCAAAATTAAATTTTACGCGAGATATAATTGATAAAAGATAAAATAATTTGCAAATTCTAATTATAATGCGTAACAGCATAAGAAATAATGTCGATATATTGAGAATACACAGGAATAGTAAATAGACTTATATTTTTCACAAAAATACGTCACGTAATTAATACATGTAATTAACCAATTGTGCGATTAATTAATTTGTTACAATACAATGTAAAAATTCTCTCGATGTAAGAGCACTTGGAATTTTCACAGATCACTCTCTCATGAGATTGGCGGCGCACGCCCATAATTCGCCTTCGGCGTATCCCACCTCGGCGAGTCACTTGCAACAAAATAACTTCAAGTTCTCGGCCGAGTGGGAGAAAGAGTTCGCCGGATTGTCCACGTATATTTTTGTATCATATATATGCATTTAATATCTATTGTTGCTGCAGCGATCGTATTTTGGCCGATATTTAATACAAAAAAATTCAACGGTGATATTTCACAAACTTTAAGTTGTAACTTTAATTTAGATAGTCGCTCACGTACGGTACATGTATAAAATTATTACAATTAATAGATCGTGATCGAAGAGCTTATTATCAATTTAGATTTAGATAATGAAAGAATTAATATTTGACAGTTGTGTTTCTTTTCGATAAATGACATGAGATCTGGCCAATAAATGTCTAAGAATATATTTCTATTTCTTTACGAAGTGGAAGAAAATGTAATAAATCATATATAAAAATAAGCTCTTCAATTATACACGCCATAATCTATATGATCCAAATTAAGATTCGAAGGAAGGGCAGTAATCGGACTGGAGGTTCAAAAAGAGTCGAAACCTCAAGTCGTTTCTTTGATACGTTTTTTTGTTTTTTGTTTTTTTTTTTCTTATGTACGTAGCCGCAACTCTATAACTCGTCCATCCTAGTGCGATTTTATTCATACAGTTTTCGCCTCTTATACATACACGCATGTGGATTTATATAAATTAGCACTCTACTAACCCCTCAATTCGAATTTTTTTTTTAATTATTTCGATAGTACGAAGTGTGGCTCGGCGACCGTCGCACCTCGAACTTCTCTTTTAACGTAATATAAAACTAACTTACAACTTACCTATATGTACAAGACGCTATGTATTATATACGAGATGCGCGAAGCGAGCGAGACACGCCGGACGTTTCGATAGTTTTGTTTTAATCCTTCGATTTCTGCTGAGGAGAGCTTAAAAGAACCGATAATATAATTATTCCCAATCTTTGAGACACTCAACGTTACAAAGGGAATACTTATCGGTTTTTTTAACTCGTACTAATTTTTTTTTATAATTTAACGATGTCGCTATCTTATCCTAAATAACATCATCATCCTATTTGAATCGATAGTCCAAATTCTTTCGAGGACCTAGTCCAACTGCTGCATATCCTGAAGAGATTCTCAATACAAGTCGAAGAACTAACAATCGTAAACGGGAAAACGTAACGCACGCTTCGCGTATTCACACGCGTTACATAGTGACAACCGAGACGGCGAATGATCCGCAATGAGGGCGTCGCGACGCCGGGACCGGACGTCGGCTGCTGGGCGCGCGAAGGAAGGAAGAAGGAAGAGGAAAAGGAGAGGGTCGAGTCCCTCATACGCGAGTCGACGTACACGATCACAGAAGTCGGTTACTGGTATTTCGAACCGATGCTTTTGAGCTTTAAGTATTGAGCAAAGGCACGCCTGTCTTCTCAAGACACGCTGACGCGATCGTATTCTTACTCCCGTCCGTTCAACTCTGACATTCGTACTCTCACGATTCGATTGAGTGACTAAGACTGATGAACGGACCATTATGGACCGTTTTAATTTTAAAAAATTGATTTATAAGATTATATAGTATATAAATATCCAATTTTATTTAATTTAATTATATTTTGAATTACGATAATCATTGTGTGCGATACTAACGTAGATAAAAAATAAAACTTTTAGAATCTACATAATAGCGAGAGAAAGAGAGAAAGAGAGAGCAATGAGCAGGGTGCAATAAACTCTAATGAGACAATAATGCACATAGCATCACTTTAAGATTGCGACGAATAAGACAGGATGTTCAACGACCGTGACTTTTATCACAACGAACATTCCTCGCGCTCCGATTCACGGCGGTCCTTGCGCTGATGCAAGCGAGAAACCTCGAAAGTCCGATCATTCGACTCGGTTAAGGTCACCAGACTCTTTCAATGAAACGCGCACGAGTCTTACGTGCGTTTCTACGCGACCGACATGTAAACGAAAAAATCTTTCATTTAATTACGTAACGGTACCGTGTCAAAATGCGGCTATTGTAATTTACCGTTATTCGCTTAATCTCTTCTTTTATGTAACGTCAGGATCGCGCGCCACATTCGATACGTCCCTCGGAACGACATCGCGAATTTCTACCAGGAGTGCGTACGAGTGAGCAATCGTAAAATGTCAGCAGAGTTTACTTTTACCAAAGTGGAAGGAACACATTTCCCGACATCGCATCCCGCCGAGAGAGGAATTGAAAACGATCATCCAAGTATTTCCAATTGCGAAAGCGGCGAATAAGGAATGTCAACGCGATGATTCGTTGAATGTAATCGGGAAGATCACAGAAAGATAATTTTTATTCTGTCGTCTTCCAAATATCCGCACTTCTTTCCCGGTTTTCCTACTTCTCTTTTTTATGACTTTATCAAAGTCACTTGACTTGTTCCAAATGCGCGATTATAAGTGTCTACATACGAAGTATAATTTCGTATAATTTGATTTATTTCCGAAATAAACGATTTTTTTTCTTCTATAATCATCGTGGAAAATTAATGCTCGCGAACGTCAGCCGATTGTCAATACCGTTTAGAAATCGAAAGTGACGTATATTATCGTCAGAACCTCTGAAAATCATAGACTTGTTCACTCGCCTTATCTAAAAAACGTTTCGCACTTCGATTTATACCGTCTTTAAAAAAAAAAAAACGACTCGTTTCTTACGCTCGTAGGAGCATTAAGACACGTTTCGTCCGAGCATCCTTCTGCCTCAGTCGCCGGACTACGGTCGCGTGCGATCTTATAGCGTTAGCTAGAGCTAGCTAGAGAGTTGCCACGCTTTCGTAAAACATCAATGTTTGTATACCGCGAGCCGAAAGCGTGCGACGTAATTTTGTACTTTTTTCTTTTTTTTAATAAAGAGATGCGTCGATCTCGGTGAGGCCTTCGACCCTTCGCGTGATATTGGCAGATTAAGGATAAAGAAAAAGAGAGAGAGAGAGAGAAAGAAAGAAAGAAAGAAAAGCGCTGGATCCTTCGACCATTCCGCGGAAAGAAAAACACGACGTCGCGTGGCGAGAGAGAAGATCGACTAGGCTAAGCGTTCGCTCGAAAGTCACTCGACGTTCGCGAACGATTTTCGGAGGCTGAGCTCCGTCGCTAAGCTTTCGCCTTTTACATAATAATCGGCGGCATCCCTCCTCCTGGGTGAGGAACCGTTGGCGACGCCGTTAGCGATGCTGCCGTTCGCAACGCCGTTGACGATGCCGTTGGAGATGCCATTAGCGACGCCATTCGCGTGTTTGCCCTTCGATTGATCGCCCTTGGCGACGTCGTTTGCCATCACGGCGTTCGATTTCCTAGGTTTCTTCTGCTGGTAGCTCTGCTGGTAGAACTCCTTGAACAGGAAAAGGAACATGACGGCGTGCAGACCGATCCACCAGACAAACGCCTTCGGATAGTTGCACTCGATGAAGAGCAACTGGAAGGCATGGACTATGATGGCGATGAACTGTAGCATCTGGAATGCAGTCAGATACTTCTTCCACCAAAGGAACGGTTGTACCTTTGGACCCATTGCCGCCAAAAGATAATACGTATACATCACGATGTGGACGAAGGTGTTTAATAAACCGAAGAAGGTCGAGTGGCCGCCTGAAAGATTAATCATTAGCAAAAATTAATACGGAATTCATTGACTGCTTCTAGTTCGCCGTTTATCGGAGACATTAATGTGAAAATTATGAGAGAGAAAACATCGCATTCCTACGATTATTTATAAATTAATTGTTATAAAAAAGAACATATATATGAATCAATCATTTTTACGAAATTTAATTAACGTTACCATATTATTCCTCGCTGCTCAATATATATATTATATATGAGAAGAATATAATTATTGAGAGAGAGAGAGAGATAGTATAGAAATAATCATCATGTTATGAAAATGACATGAGTTTGTCACACGATTTATGTAATTAAAGAGGAAAACATGATTAAGTTCTTCCGAAATAAATTTCTTATCGAAAAGCAGATATTTATATCTCTATATGTCGTATAATGTATACTAAAATAATAATTTGTAGGTGGCATATCATACAAAAAAAAAAGTTTTTTTAATAATTTCTCGAAAGCGTAATCAGCGTGACTTGCATGCCAGTTTCGTAACACCAACGCATTTGTACATATATGAGGAAGACTCAGCTCTTTAGAATACAAAGCGAAAGATTGGCGATAACATTGACACAAATTAGTTTTGCAAAATCGACCGATTTGCAACGAACCAATACGTAAGAAATTTCAGGTAAAGAATTTTTTCACCTACCGGGTGTGAACTTGACACCGAACCAGACCGACATGGGCAAACAACCATGATGAATCACATGCAGTGTAGACACGTGATTGTTCTTCTTTCTCAACACAAAGAAAATCTGAAAGAATGCGCAAAGTCAGCACGAGGATTGTAATTAAACGTATTGATATATATATATATATATATACAAAAAGAAATATTTGGAATATACTCTATACGTACCGTGTCCATGAATTCGGTAAATTTCGAGAAGTAATACCACCAGCTTGCGTGGACCATCTGCGATTTCGAAACATCAATTAGGAGGAACTTCTCAATCGCCCCTTCTCTATCTCGAATTTATGTGCGAAATTCTCTTTCACTTTACTTTACTTGACAAATTTTATCCCCTCAAATGCAATATACTCTTAAATTTCTTTTACATTCCCGTATCGAAGAACAGGGGATTCCCGCCTTCGATTCTATTTTCACACATTGCGGTACAAGTAAATTAGAAATTAGTTTTATTTAGAGACAATGTGCGTGTTACAGCGATTTATGGAAAAAAAAAAAAAGATTTCTCAATTGATTGCACGTGTGCAGATAATTATCACTTTAACGTAAATAGGATGAGAATAGAGACATTTATTAAGACTTTTAAAAAGCAATTTCCAGATAGTGCTAAAAGCATCACGAGAACACATCGACATAATGTATATTGTCATACATTGGTGTATTCAAGAGTCCGTGAAAGGATAACCGTCATTAACATCGGAGTGCGTCTCAGTACAATGTGTGGGTACAATGACAGGAATTAATGTAGTGCGATGATGCGTGAATGAGAGAAGACTACGTAACTTATAGCGTGCTCGTTACTGCTTTTATATATATATATAAAAGACGCAGTATTTCTCATCACAACACATATGTTAAATAGTGTTAATTACACAGGCGGTTAACTACAGTTTAGTTCAAAGTTATTCTATTGCAAACTCTACCAAGTTCAACTACTACCTATCTACTCTTTTTTAAACATATATATATATATATATATATATATATATATATATATATATATACATATATATGTGTGTGTATATATATTAGACTACAGTGTAGTACAGTCACTGACACACGGAGTGATGATAGAACCGGTCACATTATAGAAATCACTTATAAAAAAAATTAACCAAATTCTTGACAAAAGAAAATATTCCCCAAGTAAATTCAATGGAAAAGATAATTATTAATCATGTATCAGAAAAAAATGTAAAATATATAAAATACATAAGATTCGTACAATTAATAAATTCTCTAATTATTCGATGAATGAAAAAATGTCATAAAGGGTACCTTTCTTTTTTTCATTGAAACATTGAATTTATTATTTTTTTTTTTTTTAATTGACCAGCGCTGCGCATTGCGAAACTAGACACACTATGCGGGAAACGAAAAAATGACATTACAAAATGAGAAAGGATGATTCTGTTAATCACAAAACATCACCCACCCTTAATACTTCAGGTCTGTCGCTGTAGTCTACAGGTTGACACCTTAGAGAATAGTCTCCAGTCAGCCATCCGGATATCCCTATCTGCAACCACATTCGCCCAGAGGCCATTCGCCGATCAATCAAGAGGATAAAGATAATAGATAAGTAGGCCAGAGGTATATAAAGTAGTATTGCGTAAGCCTAATTAAAAAGAGCTATGCTATAAGATATATGCAAAACTTCACGAATGTCGCGTCGCACCTTTTTCAATTACAAGAAAGAGAGAAAAATTATTTCGACTTTTGCGTGTATTCTTGAAAAAAAAAAATGAACAATTTCGGATTTCGTTCTTTCAGTAAAGAATGATTGGAGATACATGTGACATCTTTAACTAAAAAGAAAAGAATAACTTTACAACTGCGAGACTCTTTTGCAACAGAGTGCGATATATATATTCAACACATCCAATTAACGTCTGCTGGCCTAATTCTTATAGGTCGATATACGGCCGACAGCAGAGATAGTGTATATCTAAGCTTGCGAAAGATTGTATCGAGGCGCTCGAAGGACATGCCAGGCTCTTTATGCGAGATGAGCAGGAAAGCGTAAGCTCTTCCGCGCCTAATCGTACGCCTCCGCATCATATTCGCCCTTGCAGCTAAGCCTCCGTTCGAAAAAAGAAGATTCGGGCCTTTCTACAAAATCATACAGTTTTAAAGATGAGTAATCCTTAATCCAAGATATATATATATATCAGCGATTCCGCAGCTTGGTAATAATCTGTATCTGTCAAAGCTGTACTTATACATATATGCATATACATAGCATCGGTGAATAAATCAGTTCCACGATCTCGGTTGAAATTGTCGTCTCGTTGAAATATAGGAGATTCGTCTCGTCGAACGGTCCAGCTAAATTACAGCTAAATTACGCGCTTGGGGGCACGCACTTACCCTTATCGCGGTGGGGCTGTTGGAATAATCCACCGGCTGGCAGCGGAAACTATACTGGTCCCACCATCCGCCCATGAGACACTGTGCGTTGCAAAAGAAACGTACAATCGTGCTTTCACACAGCTTTGTCATTGGCACGTTCCCGAATTGCCATTCGTTCGCGAATTCGAAAGGCTCGAAATTCGATTTTTCATTAAATCAATCGCGCGCCCTTGTCACTTAATTCTTTTATGACAGATTTATTGAACAATTTCTTTTTTATTTGCGTCCAGATATTATTGTATATTTAAAAATATTACGTCGGTATATATAAAAACGCGTAAGCTTAATCAAGGAATGCACCAATGACAAATATATTGCAAACCATCAAATTGATCGTCGCACAACTGTTAAGAAAAAGTTTTCATTAGACGTCACTTCGCATTCCAGTGGCTGCCAGCGGACACGGAAAGATCACGAAATCACCACTTAAATAGCAGCGTGCTATACCTTGAGATTATTATCATTCGTTCTCAACCGTGTCGCGATGAGTATCGAACCGATCGTGACTTCGAAGCTCGACGATGACTTCGAAAGCCGACAACGAACGAATTTATTCGATGAATCAATCTCCGAGCCAAAGAAAATGAAGGTAATAACGAAAATCCGAAACTGTCACAAATCGCATCATTGTAAAAATCCAGAAATTATTGTAATTTATTAACGGATAATTGCAAAGTCTTGAATTTCAAAAACGAAATTTTATATCAGGATTTTATGCTGATTTATACCTAGCTTTTAAAAACACATAAAAAGATTAATTTGTTCTTACTATTTCTAAAATTTAAAGATCTTAGATTATAATAAAATATTTGCATGAGAAAAAATACAGGAAGTGTCGAGGAACGGCTGAAATAGAAACAGGAATAATCTCCAATTTTTTGTCTCCTGAAAAATTTGCTTTATATTGGATAAAGTTTCTTGAATGTCTCATTCGTGACAGTTTGCGTGTTGTGAGAGAGCAAATATCGGATTCTCACCTCATAAAACAGCCACGCGGAGAAGATCACTTGGAACAGGTTGTAGACTATCAGAGTATTCTTAAGCTGGAAAGGTTTTCGGTTCTCCATAAGCTTCGGACCCAACGTTTTGACGACGTAGACATAGGAGATGCAAATGAACAACGTGGGGAAGGGCGAACTCATCAGCAACCAATTAGTCGTCCTCGTATCTGTAAAAAACATCAAAGCGATTCACGCGAGTTACCTCGAAATTTCGTTCTTTTTCTTAAAAGAATCGAAAATTAACGACTGCGCCATACCATCGTTTTATTCGATTATAATTTCTCAAATATACCAAATACGGATACACGAGAAAGGTTTAAAAAAAAAGACTGTGCACAATTACGCTTATATTAACTGTGCATAAGAAAATATTTTATATAAAATCATCATTGAAAAGAATCGGTACGGTTCCATCCCTATCAATCAGTACTGAAATTATCAAAATAAAAATTTAAGTCGTTTGGCCACACTTCTTGTCAGAAATAATCGCGCAGAAATAAGTCTGCTTAATTTCATCGTAGCAACAAAGTGATAGCCGTGATGTGCAGCAATGCGGATATGGCCGCGAGCGATATCCTTCTCTCTCGTCCGCAACAGGCGTGTGATCCAGTGACCATGAATTAACGGCGGTAAAAATCATCGTCTCGTCCTTGAGCGCGATCGCGCGCGATCTCATCACCTCGAAGGACTACTCAGGCATGCACATGACGCGACGTCCTTTCACGTCTGGCGCAAATCGTTCCTGTTTCGTCCTTCGAGGGTTCGATCACCCTCCTTTGTTTTTCCTGTGACGTAGATTGGTACATATTTGCGCCGCATTGCAATTAGTTTCTTAAAACTTCTTGTCAAACGAAAATAATCGAATTGTTGAGCGAAACGAATGAAGAACAGCAAATACGTTCGGTTTATTTATGTAAATACATATAAATATTATATTATGTAAATTCTTTTCGGAAAAGAGACGTATGAAGAAGTATATCATAATGCATGACATATGTAAATATGTCAGAGAAAATGTTTCGGCATGTTTATAAATGAGACTTTATATGAGAAATTAACATACGAATAAGAAAGATTGTTTGTGTATTAACTACGAATGCATTTTGTTTTATGAAAAAAGAGATTATATGCAATCAATAACTTCATTTCAATTTTAAAAAATGTAAATTTACAAGAACAAAACATGATTGCATCTGTAAAAAATTACGTGCGTTTTTATAAAAAAATACGCGTTTTTCCAAAGTCATCATCGCATAATTTTTTTCCTCATTGATATTATACAACAATTGCGAATGCATTATGCATACGTTAAACGATTCGAACTTTTCGCATGTAAATCATCGGTGAAATAATAAATAACTAAGTGGAGACTGTAAAATGTCAACAAAACACTTTAAATTCAATCGTTTTAACGTATGTATACGCTGTTGCGCGTAATCTTTCGTACGGTGATCGAATGTTTGTTAACATATCGATAAACACGGATTGTTCTCTTTAATCGAGTGAATGACCAAAGAGGATAAGCGCTATTAGATCATTAATCACACCATAAGATGTCGTAAGATGTCGAATTTCTCTCGGATGACCGGTCAATTGTGAAAAAAAACTCTTGTTGCGATAAAACTTCGACAGAGAACGTTATTCATACGGAATAAAGAATTATTTCATACTTAACTCATTTTATGAACTCAACGCCGCGATTGTCACAGTGACGTTTCGTTATTGCTCCCGAAATAGGATAGTAAAATGGTCTCAGGAACACTGGTCTTTTGACAATATCTGCTCTACTTCACGCAACGCAAGATTTCTTGACGAGTTAAAAAGATTTTTACGGATTCACCAATTTCCACGGAATATTTATTTATGTAAACACATATATTTGGAGAATTATTATACAGGATATAAAACGCCCGCAGGATAAAAATTAAAAATACGGTTTTTGAATATCTATCGTCCGAAGAAGATATCCCATCAATGTACAATTATATCAACTCACAAGTAATGTAAAAAGTAAATATCGTACGAATTTTTAATGGAATTTAAACCAACGGACGAAAATTTGTGTCTAGATTTGATTGAGATACAGAATTGAAATTATAAAAAATTTGGTCATTAAACCATTTTATAATCAAAATCACCTGTAAATCTTATAAACAACCGTAAAAAAACAATCGTAAAGAATGAATTAAAGAGACGTAAACGTTTTAATACGAGACTAATAAGATATTCCGCGGAATTATTTAACAGCTGTTAAGCGAAATATATCAATAAACTCAATAATACGATACTACCGCGAGCTATTTACATTGTTCTTTCTCGTACATTAAATATGTAAATCCGAAGGATATAATACCGCGAAGCGCGTTCATTTATCGCGCGGCTCTCGAAATGATCGCGCAACTACGTAATCGTCAATTATAACATGTCGATGATGTCATCAGGCATACTTCTAGACACCATAGAATTAAAAATTTTCTCCGTGTTTTGTTTTATTATCATTCAAATCATTTATCGTACTCAAAGATATTTCTTCTCGACTTCCTTGCACGCTTTTTGTTTACTCACCTGCGTGTTTGTCCAACATATCGTGGAACCGGTCTATGTACTGCATTATAATCGACATGTTGCCGAAGAGCTATCTTGAGATCTACACTTTGGACGGAAATCTCCCGGAGCGAAGTCTATCACTCCCGCGACGATCACCTCTTTTCTGAAAAAATCAGACAACGAATTCTCGAATTATAATCGAAAAACATCAAACACAGTTCCTACAAGATATTGTGACATTAATAAGGCACGCACGATCGCGACATCACGATATTTCGAACCGCTTCGAAAGATATATATTTATCTTCTTTATTAAAAAACCGACATACAGCAGAAGCTGATAAAACATATCGCACCTCCCCCTTTCTCCCTTTCCCCAATTAATCAAAATAGGTAGAATTATTATTATTGATCTGCTTTGTTTTCATTATCACGGGCTATATTTTTCAACGATTTAAAATCGCTAAGAGAGGATGAAATATCTAAACGATTCGAAATACATATTTCGTTCGAATCATCGTATTCTCTCTCGAGAATAGTAGACTCGCGTCTAAGCCAGGTCGAATTCTGGAGGCGGCTGCCTTATTACAACTATCGAATTTTTCCTTCGCGAAAATGGTTACACGACACAATTGGACAACGTCGTCGCGCAATTCGCCGGGTCCGACCATGAATCGGCGACGTGGCCTTGAACCGTTATACCAAACACGTTCGTTCGTACGTATCCTACACAACGACACGATTGAATTTCAATTCTCTCGCGGAGAGGACGAGTGCTCCTATGAATACGCAAACGACGTGGTCGGCACGTTCGTTGTGCATTTTTCTCCTCGCCATCCTGAAATCTACTGACCCTTTCCGATCCTGCTGATTGACATCGTCTGTATTTTACGTAATATACATCGAATGTAATACATGGATCGGGCAACTAAGCCCGGTTAAATACGACGAGAAAATAACTTTTTTTCGATTAAAAGATATCAATTTTTTTAAAACATTGAGAAAATGGAAACTAATGATTTTATTATGGTTATTATATTAACGATGAACAATCGTTGCATGTGTCCTACTTGGCCAAGGCTATAAATTGTGACACTTACATATGTCAGCTTGTTTCTTATCAAAATAAAAAAAAATCAAATAAATACTTAAATTTTTTTCAGATAATACAATGGAAAAAAAATAATCGTTAAAGTTGAAGCTAACTGATAATAATATAATGCATGAAAATCTTGATGGATTTTGGAATTTTTTCACACTCCTGTAAAGTAACTCCACTATGAGACTAAAGACTAAGAACGTACACAATGTTCCACAACATTTTACATAAAGAAACGAAAAAGTGCTTATTTCGATTTCTACGCTTCGGGGCGGAGAACGAAATTAATTACGAGTTGCCCACTGCTCATTCGCCATTAAACAGTTCAATAACCTGAATTTCGTGAGAAAAATTCACCAAAGAATTCTCGCATAATTAATTCTAAATACACAGCCACCGAGCCTATTCCTTCTTGAACGAATTTTATGCAACAAGAAAACAACTGAAAAAAAAACCGTCCGAGTCTCAAAATCTAAAAATAGATTTCTGATTTTCGCGATATTATTGATTAGATGTATTTCATAGACGCTATCTCTCGTATCTCGCAAAGTGGAACCGACGAATTATCTATACAGTTTTAAGTACCATTTCCGGCTCCGAACTCCTTGAGAGTGTCGGTTCCACAATAAACGGCTGACCCTGATTAATCGTATATTTTCACGCGCGGCCGTCTTATGGGCATAAAAACGAATTTTTCGGAAGACTGCCAACGAATGAAAGATCGCGAAGAGCAGAGAGAAGAGGATCCAGGCCGTGAACGCGCGAATGGAGGTCGATCAGTCCTCCCGAGCGATCGTCGCTTTAGGTGTTTTGCCTGCTTGCAAAACGAAAAGCCGAAAACGCGCCGAGCAAGCGAAATACCACCGAGATTATGTTGCGAAAACTGTATACATTATAAACAGAGTGCCGCGCGCGGCGGCACAGAAAACGCGGCCGGATCGTATATGCGTGTCTGTTGTATGTGCGTTACGCAAGAAATCGGTCGCACCTGCGCGAGCATGTGTGTGTATGTGTGTGTGTGTATGCCGTTTGTCTCCGTTTACCTAAAATCGTCATCTAATCTAATCAAAGAAAGAAGGAAAGATCGAGAGAAGTGGGGGCGGAAGAACAAGCATTTTTTTGCACACGCCTACTTATTATTAATACCGGAGATATCTCGAGTAACGGTGTGATCCGTTTCCAGTTTGGAGCAACGGGAATCTTTTATTGATTAATATATACTATCTATATATTCTATTTGAATATATTTTGCGCGGACATTCGCACTCTTCCCATGCTGAATTTCTTTCGGATGCGTCGAGTCGCATTATTAGCTCGCTTGAAATTTTTTTTCTTTACATTACGAGACGCAAAGTAGTCCCATTGATGCAATCTCATTCAATCTCAATACCGCTCAATGTTCTCTCGTAGTGCCCGCATAATCGCGCATCCGCTGGACCACTTTAATTGATAACCCCGAGCGTATCCTTGTGTTTACGATTGGAAAGAAAAGGACCGAGATACGAGAATGCGGAAAGACATCTTCATCGAGGTAACATCGAGGTGAGTTCGCTCCGCGAATAAATTCGAGGCCCCATATTCATTTCCCTCGCGTTTCATTTTCTCGATAGCGAACACACCGCGCGCTACACACAGGTCAGTATCTTTATTTAGCCTATAAGACGCACCTGTCTGCGGTTATTTATAATCCGAGATAAAATTACGAAGCACGAAATGATAACGATTTTACTGAATCTATATATCGTATTTTATTAAAATAATAAAAATTTGTCTTCCTATAAATCTTTATCGACAATTTAATAGCCGATATATCGAAATATAGCGCATGTTTGAAAGAAAAAAAAACTGCAGAAATCTCTCTGCAAGACACACCGTATAACGATAGTATTCCTTATAGAAACAGTGACATCGCGACGCGGTGGCGAGGTCGCCTCGACTTTATCTACTTGCGCAAATAAATGGCAGGATGCTATCTGGTTGCATAATAATTTTTACGATAATCGCGGGGCGGCATAATGAGTTCGCGTAACGCAGCCGCATCGCTACGAAGGGCTAAATCGGGACGTGATACAACAACGACGACGACGATGACAACAGTAATGACGACGACGATGACGACGATGACGACGACGACGACGCTGGTAGCTGCGCCCACTGGAACGCATCCAATCTTTCCGGCGAACGCCGGTCGTGAAAGTGCTTTTAAGCCCGGATCGTCGTCGTTGATACGCCCCGTGGAATCGGCTGCGTTAAACGAAAACCGCAGGAAAGTTAACAAACGTGCCTCAGTAACGGATTCCAGGGACTCAGGGACCCAGCACACCTCATCACTCTGTTTCCATTTAATTCGAGTGACAAAAATAAACTCTTTATACTCCTCTTATTGAAAACTTTTGAAATCGAGAAATATGGATGGCATCAATGAAAAAGTATCGTGATTGCAAAACTCGTATCTTTCCAAAAAATCATTTGTGTACAATATTTTTTTTTCCTCCCAAAAGCTTTTTGCTTACAATTAGACATAAAAAATAACATTTTGTTTAGACATGAAAAATGATCGTAACTGTGAAACAGTATCTGAAAATTATTTTTATTGATATATAAAACAAGTCAAGATTCTCTATTCTATTAGTGCTATTAATTTTGAATTTGCTTAAATAAAAAGAAATCTAAATTTTTATAAAATTATCTTAAATTTAACATTTGAATTTTCGACCTTTTGTAACGGCCTTGATATCAATATATATCAATGTTAAAAGTTATAAAAAATATATAAAATTATTTAAAAAAAATTAATTTAGTGAGATAGAAATGTCTTTTATGTCAATCGTAGAATAAGTGTATATTCGGTCTATATTCGATAAAAAATAAATAATGCGCTAAAAATGCTACGATTCATTACGAATCACATTGTTATGAGTTATTAAAATTTTAAAACATTCTTTCTTCTTATCTCATTTCAATCGTCAGATGAATAAAAAAAATAAGCATATCTTGAGTATTATTCATTGATGCCGAATTATTAGGATGCTGCAAAGTCTCTCTATTTATCACGAAAAAAGATAGACGTCTAGTTTGACACTTTTTAAAAAATCGGGCTTAGAAACTGAACATGTCACATCCGTATTTTTCGTTTCATATATTTGCTCTAGATTTATCACGCTTTACGGTAGACCAAAATAATATTCTCGTCATGTCTGCGCGATTTGTCAGAGTTAGATGCATGCGGCACTGCTTGATGCCGCGTGACAGGCCGAAAGCGCAAGTATAACTATTATATACGACGCAACCAGCCGGTGCACTTAAGTAATAGTAACTCGCGCGCTTGAGTAACGGAACGAAGAAAGATAGCAAAGACGCAAAGTGAGAGGGAGAGAGAGAGAGAGAGAGGGAGAAGGAAAAGAACAGAAAGAAAGAGAGAGAGAGAGAACGGAGAAAGGTCTATCGCGTACCCGGCATGCCATCGTCGTTGACACTCCGAGAAATTGCGGTCGCGTGCTGTCACTGTCCAGCGCGCCGGAGAAAAGTGCCGGATCGACGACTGTTGCGGATTACGGGCTTCGATTTAATGAACCCGCAGCTGGCTCGCCGAAGTATAAAATTATGAAATTCGATTATGCAGCATCTCCCACGACGGAGATGCCGCTTAATCAAATTATTTGTTATATGTGTGTATATATACATATAAAAACATATGATAATAGATGTATTATAAAATGTTTGAGAAAGTGTTTTCTCACACAAATATGCAAAGCTATACACTTGTGTTATAAATTCACGCATGTTTTTTCGGATAATTTAAATACGCTTGAAACGGGATACATATGTATGTAGACTCATAATCACAGTGAAATATAATGAAATAATAATTGCTACTCTGTTGACATAAATTCTACGTCATTAACGTATTTCCACGACTATCTAAGCATTGGTAATCGGCACCGCTTGGAATTAAAAGTGGACAGTATAATTGCAAAAACTTGACGATATAAAACCACAGGGCGAGGTATTTCGACACGCACATTATCGCTTTTATTAATAATTCCACATAATTAACACTGAAAAAAAAAGAGAAAGAGAGAGGCATGCGCGTGTCAGCTAACGTGAAGAAAAAAAAAGAGCTTGCTATGCAACTGACAGATGTCAAATCGTTCCGTTGCCTAAGAATCCACGAACGACGGAAAGTGCAAACGCAAATCTCGCGAATTCTCGTATTACGCGATGCAATTGCATAACGGTTGGGATGAAGAGATCGCGGCGCGAGAAGAGAAAAAAAACCGAGTATAAGGCGCGGCGAGTCGATAAGCATGCCGTGTAATCTATTTCCGGAAAGAGAGAAGGCGGAATTGGGGAGATTATAAACTCGAGCGAGCATGGTGACGCGGCTTTATCGCGGGCCCCACTATCGTGCGGTTACGTCTTCGACAACAATGTATTCCTCGTTTAGACAGGGTGTAAACATCGCGTACTTTCTCTCGACTGCGAACGCCGGAGCCTGAAATGAGAGACGAACGTCGTTTTTCTCCGCGATTCTCGAGACATTGACGCGCGATCTCGGAGGATAAACGATCGAAAATTGAAAAACTTTGCTTATGGCATTGTAAGCATTAAAAATTTATTCTTCGCTTAATTTCGGGAAAATTCCAAGAAATTATTTTACCGCCGAAATATACTTAATATTCGAAATTATAAGTAAAAAAAAAAAATACCCGAAAAATCAATAACTCCTATCAATAACAATCGTAATAATAAAATTGTTTCATATTCAGTTTACATATCTAGCGTTAAGAAAAATCTATATAAAAAAAATGATAAATTTTAACATATATTACTATATCTCTTCTACATCATTTTCCTACACAGAACCAATGGAAAGAAAGGTATATTTATGATTGCCGCGCGCATGATCCTCCTTGTTATTATGAGAAATCATCAAAATGACACGTATCTGTAGATGAGTAGCATTTCGGTAAGGCGTTTCTTCCTTTCTCGTTGCGATTGACGTATCTCGTCGTTGAAAAAACACGTAATAAAAATACAAACATACATGAAGTCGAAAAGAGCGTGTCGAGGCCGCTATCTCGACTGATTACTATAACTGATATTTGTCCATCTGATCACGGCCAGAAAAAAAACTTTTGATAAAAGTTGAAAAGTTAGCCTTTAAAAATCATAATTTGTATATAAACTGTATATCGAGATACAAGGAAGTGATAAATAAGAGGAATATATGTGACGATAACGAAAGAAGGTATCGTTATCACGATCGTGATGATAAATCATTCCGAATTTTTTTTCGCGTAAGATTACGCAAATATTAAAATATTGATAATTACGCCGTGAATAAATGTGAGCAGGATCAAAATTGACAAATTTTAATCGAAACGGATTTCTTAATCGCATCGTCAACTATTCGCAATGTCCCGTCAAAGACAACGCGCGCTTCTCAAGGACTCAAGGTTGGACTTTCTTTCTTTTCGACGTAACGCTCGGGGTCACGCATGCTTTCGATTGAGGGGGAGGGAGGGTTCGTTAATTAACCTTGGTATAAACCTTGGGTGGCGGCTGCTCAGTGCCAATCGGCAAAAACTTTGATATTAGCACCGTAGTACAATGTGATCTTCGCTTTCGATTTTACGTGTAATTCACCATGTTTGTATAAAAAGATCGAGACACACAAGATTAAATACAAGATATTCCATAACTTGCGATACAATCGAAGAAATAATAAAAAAAAATCGATTTCGAAAATCAGAAAATTAATAACGTCTCTTTTCTATTTGCTCGCATAATTTTCACCAATTTTGTGAGATACATTATGGTATACAGCAGTGACTATGAACGTAATAGTCGAAGGAATATTATTCCTTAAAAAAAAAGTAGGAAAACTATTCCTACTTCTTTAAAGAAATATAATTAAAAACAGTCCAAGTCATATACTGAAAAATATTAAGCTGAAAAGTAAAATATTCTGTTTACTCTTTACATAAGATGCTCGCGTAACATTATGAAAAATCTCTCATAACACAATACATTCCTTAACATATAAAATTCGCATAAGTTTTACGTTATTATGATATTTTACATGTTAATATAATGCAATATATTTGATACAGATATATTATGTACATCTATATTATAGTATGTAATGCCAATATATGTATATTTAATAAAGTGTGTATGCAAAGTTCTAGGTAATGTAATGGATTGATGTGACAGATTAATAGATATTTCGATCGTTTTGTGTTATAAACAATAAAGAATTGCCTATTGTGCTCAATTGGATAAGAAATGTACGAGTGACGTAAATTTAATGCGCGACGACCTCGAGCAGCCTCAGTTATGCATGGAAAGTGTTTGTTGCGACTCGTGATCAGTGATTTATGCTAAACGCCGGTCAACCACATCTATAATTTATTTTTACACTTTTCGCGAAATGCGCCTTCTCTCCCCTCCCCCCTTCCCGCTCCTTATCAATCTAAATTTCGGGCAACTTAAAAAAAAAGTAGTCCTGCAAATTCCGGCAGAAAACGGGCTTAAAAAAAAAATTGTTAGAATAAAAAAAAAAGATTGTTAAAATAGAATAAAAGAAAACGTTTATTATTGTCCTAAAGTTTAATTCTCACAAAGACAAGAAAAAAATATAAAATATTATATAAATTTGATAATACTCGATAAGTATAAAATAATATGTAAAATTTTACAATTTTAAAATTTTAAATGCGTGGTGTAGAAATTAGCTAAAGATAAATGATTTGTTCGTCGTAATATTTTGTTATTGGAAAGGATTTGCCTCTCAATCGCAGAGACTATAATTAGAGGCCGCAAAAATAATGTTAAGACAACCGGATTTGCAGACCAGCTTGGATCTAGGTGTGGTATCGAAAACGGAATATGAAACGATGTGGAAGGATGTATCTCATCCGTTAAGAACGCGGAGCGCCAAACATGAACGTTGTACCTCTCTCGATTTATGCACACACTTCTCAAATAATTATCTTCTCTATTCATATTTATGTAAACATATGCTATGTATATGCGAATTACGCAATACCTTAATTACGCATATACCTTCAATATGATAGAACCGATAAAATTATTTTCCGTTTTTTTTTTTTTTCCCCACGTAAATGCCATCGCGGAGCGAGAAAGCAAGTCTAATTATTCCAGGCCTGACGAAAGCGTATGGAAAACGCCTCTTTAACCATGCCTGCGCCACTTTAATATCGCTTTATCTAAAATTATGTGGCTGCTACTGCGGCTGTCCTCGGATGTACATCACGAGTATGCACAATGCGGACACACGCATTAACGTACGTGTAACACGAAGCTGCACGTGCGTACGATAACTCGAACGAGATCCGGGCAAGGTCGCGATTTCGTGAGGAAACGCGCATTCGGGCTCTCACGCGAACCGGACGATTTGACAATTAGCGAGAGGGATAACGTCGTTAATTCCGGTGATAATTTTGGCAATAGCCATAAGAAGGAAACGCGACATCAATATTGTTTATTCTACTGGGATAGGTATTTGCGGCTGTGCTTTTCGAGAAGAACTCGCCATTATAGACGAGTCAGACGTTCGTGATGAAATGACGTTCTAATGATCCGGGGAGAAGTGGCCTTTGCCATTTCTTCTAAAGTTGCACAACAAAATTGCAGTCGCGTACCTCTGATCCCAAAGGAGAGACACTACGAAATATCATCGCTAAGTTGTGAGAATGATTATTAAAATGAGAAAAAACATCATTAATTTTGAAGAGATAGAATAGAATAAGCTCCAAATCACCACGCTTTGAAAGACACCGAAGAATTTAATAATACGAATTACACGAGTAATTTTTCTGTTCGTCGTTTCCATTATTTCAGACGTAACGGTTTGAATATTCAACCAGTGATGAATTTTACATATCAAGCGTTTAATAACAGGAATTTCGATCTAAACTTGGACGTAATTAAATCTAACTATATTTTAATCTTCGATACACCTTTCATTAAATACATATTTAAGATACATTATCTCTTGCTCTCTCAATGGACTAAAATTTAGAGTTCAATTAGATTCATAGAATCTAATTTGAATTCAAGTATTTTGCGTATGATATACGAGCTCGAGAGAATGGAGTATAATTTGCTCTAGACCCAAGAATGCTCCAATTTTCTTCGAAAATTACATCTCTCTGAATCAAGATTATGCGGACGCTACAGAGGCGAAGCCTTTTAAACTGCAGTTTGCGCACAAATGATTGAAATTATCCATCTCCGGGTTCTGGTATTAATACGCAATTAATAATACCGTTGCGCATTTTCCGCGAAATATCGTAATATTCTCCCAACGCGGCGGATAACATAACTATATAAAAAACTGTATAAAAAATTGTATAAAAAAAATAAAAATTCTTCGAAAATAGACGAAATAAATTACACAAATTGGTGTGTGCGTACTCAGATTGTATGTCACAACGCCGACGTTTTTACGACGACGTTGTTATAACTGACAAAGTTACCATATTCGATAACATCAACTGAATAATTTCGCCGATACGGAATATATTAATTGGCCAATATTATTAATTATTCATTAAGATTTATTTATTTTAAGCTTGTCTGCATTCTTGCAATTCTTCGATCGCGATGTCGCTTGAAGCGGAATATGGAATAAGAATATTGAAACAATTACACCTCCGTACACGCATTTACTTCAAGCTGATCGCGCGCGTTATGTTACATCCGCCACGTTATACGCAAGGTACCCATAAATTTGCTTGTAACTGGAGAGAGATTGTCGCTATTTCGACACAGTAAAAAAAAAGGAAAGTCGCGACTTTAAATAAATTTAAAAAAAATTTCACTCGCGCTAGAAAAGGAGATAATACACGCGAATTTTTTAGAACACACCGTATTGCATCGGGTTATCTCACCCGATGCGGATGATGAGCGGATCACGAAACGGTAAGGTCGATGATGTAATCGAGAAGCGAGAAAGCGGATCCTAAATCTCGCAAGTCGACCTTCGTAATTTTAGTTTCCGCATGCCTCTATACATAACCTTTCGAATTTTCAGATATTCTCTCCGGATATAAGAAGGCAAACTGGATCAAGGAGAGCTGTCAATTTTTTTTCACAAGCAATCTCGACTGCTACCGCGAATGATCGACCAGCAGCCGCAGCGGAGCTGCAACAAGCAGCGCGGGGAAAGTGCATAGTTGCATGAAGTTGTAACTTGCCGAGAGCCGCTGTAACGCATTAATGGCGGCGCGGGGAGAGATAGAAAGAAAGAGAGAAAGAGAGAGAAAGAGAGAGAGAGGGATGCGGGAGGAGTAGAGGAAGGCAGGGAGAGAATCCCCTTATATAAGCGCCATATTAAAGTCCTTCCTCAACGTCGTCGATGGGTTGCCGCGAACGAAAACAGTCGAAACCTGTTATCAGCAATCTTTCGAGATCCACGAATAATCTTAAGGATTATTCGCGATGATAGATCCACGAATAATCTATTACATTTCGACGGCATGTACAAAGCGATCATTTCGAGAAACGTCAAATAAATGGTATGTCGCGTGAAGAACTTACAATTGTAAAATTTCTGTATTAAAAAAAAATTGCAAATTGATTTTAATTATACGAGTAGAGCTCTGCAAGGACGATTGAAACAATCAAACGTCGTCCAAGTTGCGTTTACGCGGTAGCGTTTCAATTTATCGGAAAATCTACTTATCTTGAAATCATATCTTTGAAGATAATGTCTTTTCCATGTAAGCGCGCGCGATACGATCGTTAGGCCGAAAGATAAACATGACAACTCGAAGACACACGCGTGTCGCGCGTAATGAGAGCGGCAAAGTAATAGGTTCGTTGAACGAGTGCGCACGAATGCGAAACGAAAACGGACGTTCCGGCCTTGGTCGATCAGCGCGGACTTTGCTCAGGATCTGGTATGTATAAATCGCGCGCGACTTTCATTTATTAATGAAACCCCGACGTTAATGACGGGAGTCGGGGAGCATGAGATCGCGAATTTCGTACACGAGAAAAACATATACGGGCACATCCGTACGTGCGCGCACGATCACGCGCGGCCAGACCTGCTGAAAAATTCGGGAGAAAGCAGGACTCGTTTCGATCTCTGTCAGAAAATTTGCCGGTCGTGTCGCAACACGGCACGTTTCACGTAATAGGTAGAATAAGTTGGCGCGCGCGACTTGTCAGCTGCGAGCTGACGTATGTATGTATGTATGTATGTAGCCGCGCCGCGAGATCATCGTTTCATATTTAGTCGAGATTTAGTTCACGGATGGATCGACGTGCGATCGACGGTGGATCGATGGTCATCAATATTGAGATAAATGAGAATCCGAGATCGATCGTGGCTACGCACTCTTGTTCGAGACTACGTAAAATGTGCGTGTCGCGCGTTCTTTTTGCATCTTGCGTGTGGATTATACAACAGCTTTTACCGATTGCGTTACTGTATACAGTAGCCGGCATAGCCGGTTAGTTAAGCAGAAACTAGTTTACTCGGTTTACACAGAATTCCGCGCGGGACCGTATATCATTCCAATAGAATGTAGAATAACGTTAATTATCTAATGCGCAATCTCATTTACGTGTGTATTTTTTATCCATTGCCCAAAAGCTATTCGTAATATAGTCTGAAATGATGGCTTTACCTTTGTAATGCTTGCGTGAAATTTATACATAATATACAATAAACGTAAAATAATATAACTAGTTATAAAAACATCAATATTCTTAAAATGATGTGTGATAGGAAAATTATAAGAATGTATACAGAATCATTGTCACCTCTAAAATATGTCAGAGAGATAATTAAGAAGGTATATAATTAAACAAAAAAATAAATCGTGTTTAAAAAGTTTATCTTGCTATCTATAAACCTGTAATACCTGTAATATTTTTTATGGTACACTGATTACTAATAGCTGTAATTTTATTGGTAATGTTCGTCATACTCTATTACCTCTGAAACTAGCTCTAATCGTCTGTAACGAAAATGAAAGGTCTTGAAAAAATATATGAAAACTATTTCGCACTTACGGAAGCTGAAAAAAATTGGTATATCCTTTCTCTTTTTAGTTAAATATTAATATACACCCGCACAAATATGTATTCGGTTGAGCAACTTGTTTTCTTTTTCCCTCTTTTCACCAATTGTGCTACATATCGGCTTATTTACTTTACATGTCTACAAATATTTTTTAACGTGTCGGGATAGAGTAAAATGTTAAACATCACACGCGTTTTGACGCGCTCGTAAATTAAACGAGAAAAAATTAATTTTATTTTATTAAAATCGTGAACCATTAAAGACAATAAAATTAGCCGTATCTAAAAAAAAAACGGTGAGTCATAATTGACATTGTCTGATAAACATAGCGACGTCGTCAGAATTTAAGCCAAGTAAATGTATGTACATATGTAATACTGATTTTGAGATTATCATAATGTCGTCGTATAATTTGTAGAAATTACTTTTAAAATGAATCTTTCTACGAAAATTAAAATTTTCTTCGAAAAAACCTGACGCGATGTAACAATAAAGCGAAATTTGATCAACGTTTCGTCTGTGCAAACTAACTCCTGCATACGCTATATTTGAGTTATGTTATTTTAATGTTATTTCTCTCTTCAACTACCAATATACTTTTTTTCTACATTTTTACATCAGCAGAGTTATTTTCATAAATAAAATTCACATTATTTCTTACTCGAGTTCTGAATATGTCATTTTATCTAAATTATTAGTAACACGCTATGACTATTATGATAATTATAATAACACGCTGTGATTTTACTTTAGATTTCATATTTCTTTAATAACTATATAAAAATAATATTTATGTATATGTATATATGCATACGCATCGACGATTCTCTTCTGTCTACAAACATTAAATAAGTACATAAATATATAAGTTTCAAGATAAAACTATTAGTTTAAATTATATTTGTCATTTTATACTAATCCCCTCTATCATTTGATAAGTAAACACGATAAACGACGGTCGCACATTATTACGTTTGGATTAAAATCGAACATAGTTTGCATTTATCGCGAGAAGGTAAATATTTACGTCACGCGTGTTAATCTTCTCATCGGTAATTATACGTAATAATTTAAGTATAATAATTTTTAAAGAATCTTTAAAGAAATTTCACTAACGAGCCGTCTTCTTTAAGTATCGTATATCTTTGATAAGAGTTAAAGATTTTTATTATGTCTGTGAGAAGATTGATATCAAGGAAACAAATAAATCTTATACATTTTATAGAGAAAGAGACGCGTCATTTCGCATGCGAAAGTTTTTTTTATTACGAACGATGCATCGCGCGAGAAACAATGTCGGAATTTCAGTCCCGGAACATCTCACTCCGGATAATGATACATTGCGTGTTACGTGTCGCGTATCGTGCGACAATTAGTTATAATACACTATTGTTACGTTATGTAATGTAGAATTATACGATATAAATACGCGACGACGCGATTTTATAGTTGAAACTCGATGATTTTATTTCGAAATGGTCGGCTCGTCTAGATCTCCGAAAATGAAAAACATGGTCACATGCGGTTCTCAAGCACCTATTATATCTTTCCTAATAAATAGAATGTGCGTCTGACAAGTAGAGAATGAATGAGTGAAAGAAACGGAAATTAAAGCTTCTGATTTTCGAATACTAAGTGATAAGATAGATGATTTAATTTAACATTAAAGATGCACGTGTTACTTATCGTGTAATTGACGTGCAATTTATGTATTTACTTTACTATTTATCTACTAATTACATACGTGCAATTTATCTACTTACTTATCACAAATACGTTATTTTTTTAGAAACCATTAACGATCGGAAGTATGGGAGACGATACCGTCTCTTTACTCTATAATGGCAAAAAAACTTCTCCAAATAAAAAAGAAAGAGAATAATTAGAAAATTCAAATCTCTAAAGAAAGAATAGAAACTTTCTTATCCAAAACTATTGTCTCTATTGCATACCGAAAAGTTTAATGAAACCGAGGTTTACAGACGTTATCGACTTTTCCTCTTTAATAATGACTAAAAAAACTATGGTGACAGATTGAGGGAGGTATCATAACGATCGTGGGAGCCTGTGTGACTTGTTGTTGCAACGTTGCTGTATAAACGATCATCCCGTCTTACTAATCGCAGAACAAAATGAACGTAGAGAAACGCGGTTCGCATCGTGAAACGCTGACTCAAGGCTTCCCTCGGGTACATAAGGATGGCCTAACGACTATAAATACGTTCATTAAATGCTCCCACAGTCTATCGCGAACGAGTGGAACGTGAATCGAAGTCAAATCAAGCGCTCGAGGTGATTCATAAAAGAAGACGTTCAATAAGAAGGAAGGAAGGAAGCAAGCAAGAAAGGAAGAAATGAGACGGTATTTCGTATGCATTCGGACAAGTGGACTGAGGCAGGCGATCAATCGATGACTGAGGAAATAATTGAAATCGCGGACACAGACACTGCTCTAACTCTCACGGGACTCGTGCTCATCAATAATTCAATTTGGTTTACGACCTAGGCAAAATCCAATTCAATAAAATTTTTCATCTACCGCTAAGATTGAAATCGACATGATTTCTACGAGATCGAATTCGATGTCATAGATGGATGATCGATCCGTGTAATATACTCTTCGTATCAAAAATTAAAGACGTCGAGATTGCATTAATCCCGGTTTCATCAACAACGAGAGAGAGAGAGAGAGAGAGAGAGAGAGAGAGAGAGAGAGAGAGAGAGAGAGAGAGAGAATAATTTACTTATAGATAATTCTCGTATAATTCCCTTTTCTAATTGAAGAAAAAAGAGAAATGTATTTTTTTATTCGATTTATAGATTATTCAACAAATCATAAATTATTATATTTATTTTTATTACACGAAAAATTGTATATACTATATAATATAAAAATTAACTTGCTTTATGAAAAAATTATTACAGCATTGCATTATATTATTATTATGACGTAAATTTTTAATTCTATTTAATGACTAATATTTTTAAATCATTATTATACCATTACTTTATTATTTATCGTATCATATTATTAATTTAATATTATTAATATTATTATTCGTCGTTGTGAGATGAAACCAGATATCAATTTAATTAACATTTCTTTTTAGTCCTATCAAGAAAAAATCTCACAATACTTACTGACTATCGGAAGATCGCGCACGAATTGGTCAACGTTGGTCCAAAAACCGTAACACACACTACAATCTTTATGACACTTCGACGTAAGCGAAAGTAGCCTTCCTTCTTCTCTCTCTCTCTCTCTCTTTCTTTCTCTCTCTGACCGTCCACCGTTCTTGACCGTTCTTTCAACTTTCAGACAGCTACGGGACAAGGAAGAACGAAGGGAGTCGAAAGGATCGGCACGACGATATCAATGATTCTTACGTACGATCTTGACGCGTCGCGTAAAATCGACCTCTTCGGCTTCTCCGAGAGCACAAGTGCCAATGTTGCGCGTCAACAAGCCGAACTGTTGTACAGTCTCGGAGGCAAAGGTAATTTAAAAAGAAAATAAAGAAAAGAAAAAAGATACCGAGCGTTATCGACCGCGTCGAAAATGTCGAACGCACTATCGTCGTGCCAACTCGCGGACTGGCGAACGTAGTGCCGGTGCATTGCTTTTAACTGATTCGCCATATTGGTCCCTTCTCCCCATTCTGTCCCCTCTCCCCCACTCACTCACTCTCTCACTCTGTCTCTCTCCCCCCTCCCTCTCACTCTCATTCTCTCTCTCTCTCTCTCTCCTTCCTTCTACCTTTCTCTCTCTGTCTCTCGCGTCCTCCGGATCTCGTCGTCGTATGCGCCACGCGCGACGTCGAGATGGTATAGTTCACCTGCACACGCTTTTGACGTCGTCGCAGCGTTCGCCAAGTGACGTCAACGGCAACGATGGTGAATTCCTCGACTGTGGGTGTCCGGATGTGCGATCGTGTCCGAGGATTATGTCACTACTTTATGTTAATTGCTCTTCGCAAATGTGCAAATCGATCTGCACTTTGACACGGCTCCTCGAAATTTTTTATTACGCGTAGAGTATCCATGTAAATAGAATTACGCGACACATTGTAAATGTGAATTTGAAAAATATTGACAATTTAGATTTTAGAAATGTCATCTGTGAAGTTTACCTTCTCATACCAAGACGTATTCAAATTTACATATGAATATGCAAAATTTGAATTTTATATCATTCACTGATCGACTTGCTAAATTGATCGAAGTAGAATCCTAATATGTATATTAAGGAATATTTACAAAATATAAACATAAAAACGGTCTATTTCGGAGAATAAGTTGTCCCTGACATTTGTTGCGTGTTATTTCGTAATCTATACAGACTGGACTAAAAGAAAATCAATATTCTTTAGCAAAGATAATATAATATATTATTTTTAATAGAGATTAATCTTTAGGGAAATAATTTTTAATAATATCAAAGTTATGATAAAACGATTACTGGATAATGCGCCTTCGCTTTTGCTATTTGAGTTATCTTACGAAACAACACTTACGAGTCATCTTCCGTATTCAGCTAATTTACTTCACATGATTTCTTTCTATTTCTTCTGAGAGATCTCTTTCTGTTTCTCCGATTGACAGATTTAATACGAGAAGACAAAATTACGGAAACGTTCGAGAAATTGCAAAATGTCTCAACCGACTTCGCCCGCGAGCGATCCATTTCAATTAGAGAATTTAAAAAGAAGCGCACACACACACACACACACACACACACACACACACACAGAGTGGAAGCATGTATTGGCGTAGAAACATTCACATTTTCAAAGAAAATAACATTATTTTAGACTCTTTTCTATTCTTCGCAACCGAATTTATGCAAATATCTTGTACAAACCTTAATTGCCAGACCAGGTATTCTATTTTTTTATTTAATTAATGCTTAAAGACGAGTAAAATCTTATTCTATGATCTTTAAACACGTCGATCCTACATATAATAATTATGGTTTGTAAATATAGGAAGATTAAAATACATCGAACAGATGAATTTAATATAGTTCAGCATCGTATCAGACAATAAAAAAAATTGCTTAGCATTCGAAGTATATAAATTAAATCGACTATCTGTCTTGAAAGCAACTTTGAGTACCTATATATCTCACCGAGTACGTATACAATACATAAGTACGGTCATAAAATCACAAGTAAGCGTTTATTTCTGAACGTTGCTCTCGGCGTGGAGATGCTATTTCGAGTTTGGACTTTCCAAGGAAGGGCCGGATATTCCGCCGAAGGCCAGACAAGTTCACTGACACACACAGAATAGAATATTATAATATTTCAACGAGGAACGTACCGTCGCGTGTCCTCGACAAGGATACTTTGACATTCTTATTTATTCTTGCTGATCCTCGAATCTTGCGAATCGTGAATCATCCTTAGCAAATTGAAATAAAAAAGAGAATCGAAGGCAATCGATACAAGACGACCTTATCTTTCGACCTTGAAAAGACACCTACATTTCCTGTTGTTCGTACAAATATATCCTCATCAAGTCTAAAGATCACGATTTCGCAATCGCGTTTGGAAAAATTTCCGGAATAAATTATTATTATCGATTATTTTGCAACCCCTCAATTAATTGCTTGAGATAATTATTCAAGAATATCCGTGCGAAAAGAAGACGAATATGATTCAATCGGAAGAGAATCGTGATGGAGAAATGCTCATTGAGTCTTAAAAACTGTTGTTTGTGCGACGTAAAAATCATCATCAATCATAAAAGAAAAAAGCCCGTAGAAAATACGTGTTAGAATGTTTCGACGTTATTTATTATTCTTTTACTCAGAACGTATTATATTCCGCAAAAAAGCAAACTAGTTTTTTATGTTTTAACAAAAGATACGAAGAAGGGGGATTCTTCTAATTAAAACATTTCTTATTCACTTTTCAATTTTAAGAATAAATTTTAACAACCGTATTTGATAAAAGTCACAAATTTAAGGTGTGCATTTGCGCATTCTACGTTCCTATCTTTTAAGGTAATAGAACATGGAAGTAATATTGCATCGGCAGTATTTAGCGCAACACTCTCGCTTTCTTAACTTTAATTTTGCAAGCGGCTTTTGCGATCTGAAAAAAATAACAGTGCTAAAGTAACAACGGCGAAATGACTATATAATTATTTTCAGGAAACGATCAATGTTGCATGACGTTTACGTAACGCATAAACATTGGATGCGTTAATCGATTTGATATCTACCGTTAGGTATTTATTAAATAGAATATTACCGAAATTTATATGCCGCAGTTAATCTTGCAAAATTATTCATATGCAAATAAAAAAAAACATTCGCGAAGAATATACATTCGAACATTTTTGC
This sequence comes from Lasius platythorax, assembly GCA_963971435.1. NCBI lineage: Eukaryota > Metazoa > Arthropoda > Insecta > Hymenoptera > Formicidae > Lasius > Lasius platythorax. The sequence continues at coordinate 849,355 of OZ020540.1, forward strand.
TTAGTGCTTCATATACGAGCAGTTTCCCGTATGAATAACTTGCAATACTACTCGCAAAAAACTATTAAGAGCCATGCGAAGTGCGAAAGAAATTACATCTTATCATGCAAGAATCGCACATATAGTTTTATGAATTTTTTTCCTTTGTATGGGCGATATGGGAATCAATCATTTACATTTACAGTTTACGGCGTGTAGCTAACGATCAACGAACAAATAATAAATAATAATTAATAAATTACTCATTTCATGATTGCTCCGCCGTCATTTGACGCCATTCCGAGTCTTTTCCTTTTATCTTGTTTTTCTGTTTTTTTTGCTCACTCGTAAAAACGTAATTACAATCAGCAGAGCACAATAATTGCGCGATATTTTACATAATTATATCTTCCCGGCATTAATTACACGCGATTTATCATGACATGACGAGAAAGAAACGCGAAAACTGCGTTCTATTTAATACTCGAAAATTATGAGGCCAAATTCGTCTGCGCAACACTATCTCTTAAAATATATATATAGTTAACATGTATGTTCGCATCTTAGAGCGATTTTATTATTTCGTGTCATAACATATAATAAATTGAATAAATATATAAATTAAAATTAAAGATCAATATCCATAATCTGTAATAATCGAGAATGTAATTAAGTTTGCCGATTGTACACACGATAGATTTTGATCGAATAAATCTCAAAATACGCGTTTTTACAAATCACATGTGATGTACAAACGCCATAGTTTGATACGGCAATTGATAACTATTAAGATATTGGATTAATAATAACCCTACTCTCTAAATTTCTTAGAGTGATAATTCACTCGAAAAACTGAGTGACTGGTCGAATCACTCAAGTAAGGGTGACTTTTCACTCATAGGAGTGAATTCTCCCACTTTCTGTTGTAGAGTGAAAAATTCACTCTGCAAAATGGAGTAAATATATGTACTCTATTTTGTAGAGCGAATATTTTAACTCTATGTATAGTGTGGAGTGAATATTTTTATTCGTGAAGAGTGAAAAAAAAAACACTGCCGTCTCGCTGTCTCTCGACATTACCATTGTATTTGGTACGAGACATATCCGTGTCCCTTGATAACCATATAAAGATTATACACATATATAAATTATAATTTATATATAGAAATGTCAACATTTCTTCCAGAGGTAATTACCTCTGGAAGTGCTTATAAGAATTTATGTAGTTCATTTACTGATTTAACGTGTTCACTTTACGTTCACAGTGTTAAACAGTTCACTTTTGTGAAAAGTAAATTTTCACTAATTACGAGTGACAGTATTTTCATTATCGCTTGAAGTGAATATTTACTCGTTTGAAGTTAGATTTCACTCTAAGAAATTTAGATATTACTTGTTAATTAAAGGTGTTGAAATGCCGCTCGATTTAAGGTGACTTACTCGAAGCAAATTTCATCATCATGATACCATATTACGTGTTGTTTATTAGTTATTAGCATGAATTAATTGATCGTGCCTGATAGTCGTTAATCGTGATAACTATGTATAAGCAATGATCGCGAAAAATAATACAATTTTATACGGATTTTATACGTCTCTGCTCGCTCGAGTCTACGCCGCGCGAATGATAACAAATCGCGCGTAAATAATATAGCGTTACTCTCTCAAACGGAATCTCAGTGTATTATTACTGAAAAGCAGTGAATAATTACTGATAATCTCAGTTTTAAGTATAGCACAAATATATAGTGAAATCTAACTAAAAGTTCATTATTGATAGTGACTGCTTCAATCGGTTCATATTGTCAAATGCGCCTTTTATATTATAATATTATATAAGGTCAGTGCAGGTAATTACGCCATAGCAGCTAATTACGCCACCTATCTAATTCTTCATTAATACATACGTATGGCTTTAAATGACGAATGCTAATTGTGAAGGCATAGATACTAAGTTGTTATCAACAAACATTTTGCCGTTTTGTGCTTTCAGTGATTTGTAGTAACAATTAGAACAAAAGTTGTTATCAAAAAATTTGCCACTATAAACTTGGCACTATACTCGCCGCTAATTTGCCGGCAGTAATTATTACATTTTAAATATTTACTAGCATTATTTTCGTAGCAAATTCGACGCTTTTTCCGAAAGTGTAGTTGTATTTGTCATTCAATTTCATGTAAGTACAAAAAAAGTAATTTATTTACAAAATTTCAGGCTGCTGGTAATTACGCCACTTTAAGAACTCATAAGAATTACTAACGAATTTGGTCTCTATGTTTTGTATTTAGATCCGTTTTGATTGTGGCAGTTTTTTCGATATAAAAAATGAAACTTATACTTGATGATAAAAAATAAAACTTATTTTTGCTTTTTTTTTTTTAAATGAAATTTATAATCACAAAACACGTTTATCTCCCCGTTCTCTTTTATGTGCTTTGGAATTGCGAATAAAATTCACAACATGTTTGTTGCAAAGCCCTGAATTGGTTTCTCACGTAATGCCACGCCTCAAAATCACTTTATATGAATTTTTTATTAGGTGGCGTAATTACCTGCATGTGTCGGTAAATACGCCACTTTGACGCACTTTTTTTAAACGATTGGTGGAAAAAGAAAAAGAGGAGATAAAGCGTTGAAATATTTTTTTTGAGGCAGCTAAAAGATCACTTTTAATTATGGTACACTTAATTTTTTCACTCGATCCTCAGCAAAGTGCCCAAAAAATCCAAAAGCTTAAGGTGGCGTAATTACCTGCACTGACCTTATATGAAATAAATTTTTATAATAATATATTTAATTAAACAAATGATCGAGAGAGAGAGAGTCTAGTTTATTTTTTGTGAATTTATCTTGAGTAAAAAATGTGTAATATACATATATATAATTCTGAATTTGAATACTTATACATGTTTTATTCAAGATACGTGAGAGCTTCTCCCAAAAAATAGCAATCCAAAATAAATAGAAAAAAAACTTCAAAAGCTACATCTTGCAATATGTATGATTATTACTGACTTTTTAATAAAATCTTGCCATAATCAGTAAAACATAAAACGGAGGAGCAAAGTATTTTTATTGAAAATCAATAAAATACTCATTGATCTTTGGTTAGAATGTGTGTCGCTGTTTTAATCAATGATATTTCTACTGATTCACTTTAACAGAATACAATTGAGCCCTAATAACTTTTCCAATACGGGGCGAGAGAAAAGCGGAAAATTTTTCGAACGAAATATATATGTATACATACATAGTAATAAGATGCCCCCACACGTCTTTACTTGCGTCTCAATCATATAAAATGCGAGGCTGCGTGTAGCGTGCCGTTCCGCCCATTGTGATATGGAGGAAATACGATCTTATTGTTAGTGTCGGTAAAAGTACGTGTGGTGGGGTATCAAAATTATACCTACATACCACAAAATTCGGCATATAACAATAGCGCAAGGTCGTCTTGTTAACATTCGTGTTGCGAGACTCGAACTGAACGGTAGTAGCATGACACGCTCCGTCGTATTATCTTCCGAAATACAGTCGCGATAAAGTACTAACAATAAGAGAAGCGAAACGCAATCATTAAAGATTATTAACACGTGCGATTAATTAACTTTTATAATCGTAAAAGTATTGAAACGACGGCTGTTTTTCAAAACACGTATGTCGCGCGATTTATATATACATATATAAATAATTATATTTATATATATATATAAATAAATACATTTATATATAAATATAAATATATATATTTATGTATATATATATAGATTTATATATTTATATATTTCGATCATTTCAGGAATCGAAATAATTAATAGAATCGAAAGCTAGAAATTTTAAATTACCATTTTATTGCGATCCTATGATAATTATTTATAATAACATTCCAAATATATTTTGCCTCATGCTTTGAATTTTTTGCCGATTTAGGTGTAATTTGCAAATTAATTTTTTTATTGAGAGCGCGCAGTAAAACACGAATCGCAGGATCAAGAGATGAACAAAAATGAGAATGTAACGAAAAGATGAACGAAATGAGAATGTAATAAAAAAGTGATATATCAACCGTTTATTAATAATTAATTTAAAATTTTAAAAATAATATTCTGTATATTTTATTAAATATTTCGTGGCGGCAACAAATTAATGTATGTATAACACAATATATGGCGCTTCTTTGCGACGTTGTTTATACGCAGTCACCTTGTTGTTATACGCGCGACGAGACTCGAACGAGCAGAGTTTCCCCGTATGTCGTCGCATTAATTTTCGAAATGCGATCATTATAATAATTATAATCAGCAATTATTAACCCACGTTACTGACTATGTCATCCTCGCAAGAGTATTATGGCAACTATTTGATTCAAGTAAAGAAAAAAGACGAATCAATTTCGAATCGTATGGCGTCCCGATACGTTTAATTAGTAAATACAGTCGTTATTAATATCCCGCGTTTTAATAATATTTTATCTATCTCGTACCATGTATTCAGTGTTTGCACATTGTTATAATTTGTCAAAATACGTATTCCGTGAAACTTTGATCGAAATCTGTGAAAACGGTTCAAATTGCAACAATATTTTCTGGCAAATCAAACTATATTCTTAAATATTGCAGTTTGTGCAAATTTTAATTTTAACTCGTATATTTATTCAGTTATGCGAAAAATAATAAAATTGCTCTAAGATGCTATTAGGATGATATTATACGTTAGCAACAGAAGTAGCATTTGTCGCAGTGAGTAACGCGTAAATTTGGCAACTTTGATAATTTTCGAGTATCAAATGGATTGTAGTTTTTGTGTTTCTCTCTTATCGCAATACATACATCACATGCGATTAACATTGAGTGAGTGCCACGAAGAAGTAGCAAAAAATACACAAGAAAAAAAAACCTGGCAAGACAGACGACGAGGGAGCATCCGTGAAGTGAGTAATACATTATTTATTATTTGTGAAATTATATATATATATAATTTATCGTTTTATCATCTCCGGTGATAATCCATTTTAAAGTAATAATAAGACTCGTGAATTGAAAATCTTTCGTTACTTGATAGAATAAGGTAAAACTTAATAATTCATTCGAGCGACTTAAAAATCAGGCCAAATGTCAATTTAATCCTTGCACGTCACAAGATCAGAAAGTCAATAAAATTCTACAAAAAATAAATAAATTTCTAGCATTTTCATTGAATATACAACACTTTAAGTCATCGAATATGTAACGTCGACATTATTAATATTAAGCGGATGCAAAGTCGCGAAGTAAATGTATTCCAGACGAAAAATGCATTCCACGAAGAATTTTTACGAAAAAATTCCACTGTATACATTATTATATAAGAGATCCACTTGACCTTACGGTTGTTTGAACTTGACTTGCACGTAATGTGTTGTATTGTATGTAGATATAGCGTGACATAATTATAAATTGTTAATAACATACGAACAACATCGTTTAATTAAACATTTTTTGTACTTTTAAATTACCTCTCTAAATTTTAATTTTTTTAAATTTTAAACTAAAAAAAATATATTATATACATTTAAGTATCTCTTAAATAAGCATTAAATGTTACCGAATATACTGGTAGCGTTCAAACAGGTAGCATTTAATAAATAAAATTGCCTGCTATACAAATAAGTGAATGATTGAATAAACAGTCAATACTTGATCTTCCATAAATATTTAGCAAAAAATAAATCTATTTCCGCAAATGCGCATTCGATATAATGGAGCTATTACCTTATCGTCTAGCAATTATTTATTTCTCAATAATATCTTTCAAGGAAGTTCTCACATTTAAAAATTCCACTCGCATGATGTTATGAAATAAAAAAAGGATTATAGTACATATTATTAACATATAGTATGTATAATTTTGATGAGCAAAAACGTGTAAAATTACTACCTCATTTTAATAATAGTTTATTCTTGACATGGGTGGAGGTGACCTTGCTTAAAGATAAACAAATTATAATATTGATGCATTCTAAACTCACTCTTCATCTTCATATTCATCTCTTTTTATACTTGCCGGTTTTTTTAATAATAATTTTGTTTAATGAATAGTTAGCAGACTTAATTTTATTTTTAAAAAACATCTCGGAAAATTCCTAATTATCTAACAAGAAAATAATTATGGTTAGTCGAGAGAAACTAATAATTAATAAGCTCCATAAGAAATGCATTAAATAATGCATAAAAAAGATCTTTCAGTTCATATACAAACAGTTTGCAAATAATAATTCATAAATCTAAGCTAAAATGTTTTTAGCATGTTAAATGCAAATATTTGATACTTGGTTAGTTTTTGTGTAATTCAAATAGTATTATATAAAAAGATTGAATAAAAAAGATCGCTGTTTGAAACAAGAATTATATAAACAATGAGCACAAAAAACTTCTAAAATAGAATTTTTATAATTAAATTTATTATTAAAAAATTCAAATCAATAGAGAAGATGAATGTGTTGTAGGCAATTTTTACTTATTACACTGAAAATGTTAATTATTAAAACCAAGTTTAATTAAAATAATATTTTTTTTATTATTTATATAAATATCCGAAATCATAAAATATCAATATTACCGCAAATGCAAGTAAAAAACAAGTTTTAAGGTATAAGAGACATGTTTATGTTTGAAAATATAAAATAATGCCAGAAAAAAACCTTACGTTTATCTCTCTAACTGAAAAAGATGAAACTTTACGTTTATCTCTGTAACTGAAAAAGATGAAATTATTCTACTGTCAAAAATCAAACATTATGGCTAAAATAATATTTAAATTACAAAACGCAGACAATATAAAAACAGACAATATAAAATATTTGCATCAATGTAGAAAATATTTAGCTCAGGTTTGCAAATTATTCCTTCCAAGCGTATAATACGAACTGAAAGATCTATATATATTGATGTATATATATGTATATTGAGATAGAATATATATTCTAACAGAGATTCATTAGATAATTGTACAAAAAGATTGGATTGAGACCTAAGAATTAGAATGCTTTTTAAGAATTTATTATAGTTATTAAATTTTCAAAAAGATATTTTTGGACCACATTGTACATACTCTTAATGTAATAAATAAGATGAGGTTTTATGTATATACATGTATATGTATACATAAAATAGTGTATATAGTTCCTATTCTTTGTGAAAAATGTGTCTATCAAACAAAAATCGATTAGATATATCATGTATAGTATTAATTATCATTAAATTGGTCAATATATGACTATTAAATGACACAGGTAAATAATTAATTATATAATAAAAATTCTAACGTACTTAAAGAGTACGACCAGTAAAATATTTATAATAACGAAAATTCGCGTTAGACAAGCGCAATAATCAGTCGTCTCGGTTCACAATGACTTCTTCATTCTACTCCACGTGACCGTAGCACTTTCCTTCTTTTAACGTCACAGCATAAATAAGTACCATTTCTCCTATCTTAAGCAACTTTATTCATGATATACGTTATTATTCTCTTACGTTGTTCTCAAGATACATCTCTCCTTTACTTGGAGCAAACGTTATGCCAGAGGGCTTCTTTCACAGATATTGCGAAAATGCAAAACGCAAACACACAGTTGAAAGAAACAGCGAAGGCTTAGAAAAGACGGGGTAACAAGGAGGTCGACGATCCTACCGCAAAACACGAGATCACTATTGCTCGCCATTTCGTACACGTTCACGACCTTGGCCTATTAATACGAAGGTGTTATATGAACAGCGAAGCTCGAAGAATTGAAAATACGTTTCGATTAAATTCATTACACAATCCTACAAACGTGCCGTGCAAAGCATCCTATTGAGATAGCCGATGCTAATTGGATACTTTTATTAAGCGATACATCGAAAGGGAATCAATGACCGGTGATCATTACGCTTCTTATATGTAAGCACTCACCCGTGCGACATATGTTGCAATTATTAGCACATGTCGTCTAGTCACGAAATTTTCCTCCGAAAAAGTTAGTTTTAAAAGACTTTTTTCTCAATGGAATAATCTGTATATTACCTATACATACAGAGTGATTCCGAAATAGGAATCAAACTTTAAGGCTGTATAGCCAAATTTTAACAGCATATAAACGTCAGACAGTAATACCGTGCGTCATATGATGCAAATTTGGTCAGAGTTATAGCATCGTTATTTTAATAAGTGAGAAGACTTTTAATAGCTCATTAATGACATACTTGTCCATGTAGCATTCTAAAAATTAACGACTTTGCGTCATTTCGATCTTTTTTCGAGTATTTTTACATGAATTAGAGAGCCAAGACGTAAGCAAAAGTTTATTGCATTCAGAAGGTTAATTTAAAAAATTAAAAAGTCTTTTGCAATCAATTACTTTTAAAATCAAGAATTATTGCTACCGTGAAACTCTAATTTCAATATAAATAATCGACTGCAAATTGTAAAGAATTAAAATTAAAATTAAAGTTAAAAATTTTAAAATAATCTATAAAAACAGCAATATTGGTAGCTTTGCATTTCCGACTGCAACTAAACAATCGATCGATCGCAAGCTTAAAATCGTAAGCCACGCGTTTATATTATTATTATATTTTTTTATCATCGATATTTCCGAGATAATTCGAGATATTAAAAAGTTTGAAGTAATTTTATTAACGCAAACCTCACGTGTGAAAAAGTCTATTTATGATATTACGTTTGATGCGGCGAAAATAAAATCCGCGAATTGAAACTCACTTGTGACAAACGCGATTCACAACGAGAAGGAAGATAATACGCGTTGCACGAGCGCAAACATTGCGCAGGAAGAGCGCATTGCATTCTTCATAATTTCTGGTCTCAAGGATTCCCCGCTCTTTCCGAGTTTTCGTAAGTATTTCACGTACGCGAATCAAGTCGAATCGCGCGTTCGCGACGTGATCCGCGTGCAAACATTGTCGCGATTCCCCGAGCGTTTGAGCACAGAAAACAAAACGAACAAGATTTTAAAATAAGTTGGGGAAAAAAATTTGCTACCCTCCCAGTAAATGGAAGTGGATTAGATTACGGATTAATAAAGATTTAGAGACATTTTCCTCACTTGTTGATTAATTTTCATAGCATTTCGATTTTATAGATTTCTTTAATATATGTGCAAAGTTATCTCTGTTAAGGCAATATATAAAATGCGATGGATATAAAATGAAAATCTTATTGCATTAACGGAATTTGCTTATTTAGCATTACTGCTTACGCGCATTGAAAATATTTATCTTTCGTTTCACGGGCAACAATATAATCGTGATAAAAAAGTTAAGTATTCCATGAAAAGCAGTGAAATAGTCGTCGCAATTGCAGCATTGTGACGCCAACGTGCGTTACCTCATCCGCGATATTCGTATATTGCCTTAGCGAGTATTCACGTGTGTGAACGCGTGCACATCGGGATGTGCTCTAGAGAGACTTGAAATATAAATTAAAATAAATTACTAACATGTCATATGTACATTTCGTTTCGTCGCCGTGACATTGCTACATACAATAAATTAACGAGACGAGAAAAAAAAATGCCTTTTGCCTTTAGTTTTATTAACGTAACTTTATCGTCGCGTATAGATATTTGATTAGCACGTTATTGTCATACTCCATTCGAGATTGTGGAAAGAACAGTGCGTTTTATATCGATATTATTTGAAAATGGTAAAGTAGCAAAGTCTGACTCGAGCGTCTCTGATCAAGCGACTTCGAAACCGACATGCTTCGAGGCATACGACGAAACGACGTGCACGTGACATCGCATCGCTGCATAGCATGCGCCACCCGCGACGCGCTGCCTTTTAACGAATGGCCTACAAGTAAGAACATGATCAGCCAAAGATAATAATACACGTATAAAAAAATATATATATATATACATATATAAAACATGTATCTCTGTCTGTCTATAATATCGTAAAGGCTCATCACAAATAACATGCGGCGCGCGTCTGTGTGTGTGTCTGGTATATAATATAGAATCTACAACATTATGTTTTTGTAAACATTAATTAAAAGCGTGATTTAATCGCGGTGGTCTATCCGGTGACAAAATCGAGAGGAAACCGAGTGAGAATCACTTAAACTTCGTTTAACTTCAACTGAACAATAATACGGTTCGTAGCGAAAAGTAAATTTATCATTTTCTCGATGCCCTTGGCACACATATACACACACACACACACATATATATGTGCGCGCGCGCGCGCATCTAATCACGCTACTGTATTAAATCAACCGGACTCCACTCTTGTTGCCCGGTAAATCTATCAGCTGATCGCGTGCATGCTTGTTACGTTCTCTCACCTGTTGCGCGTTGTTCGTCGCTGCCTTTCTCTCTTTCTCTCTCTCCCTCTCTCTTTCTCTCTTCCTCTCTCTCTCTCTCCTTCTTCCGTGTAATCGATCGGTCCTCCTCGTTGTTGCACGGCTTGCCGATACGATGTGCACACCACGCACTCTCGCTCACGATCACCGCATCCGCGTTACGATGCAGACAAACTCTCAAAGCGGCGACCTGCGGAAGATTAGATTGAAGTTAAAAATATACTCCGAGCGCGGGGCAACACTACAAGCCCACCGCTCTGATCTTCCGCCGCTGCTCGAGGCGACGTTAACTTTCCGCGCGCAAATTCCCCCTTTCGTCGCCTGACCAGGGGCGGAGCTAGGAAATAGTATCTAATTACAAGAAAAACAATGTGTGTGTATATATATACATGTACCTGGCGATGATCGTGACACCATTTTTCTACACATTTCGACGCGAGGAAATAACGTGAAATACGCGAAGAGGATTTCGAACAATGGCGGGCATGCAAAAGCGAATCGGCGGATCGCGAAATCGCGCGACATACATATAATCGCGAAATAACGATTGCGTTTCAACGTTTAATACGTTACGACGAGCACTACGACGGATATTCGCGTATAATTTCTCGACAAATTCACCTTTAAATAATAACAATCGCGAGAAATACGGAGCGACTCAAATCCGCGATACGTTTCCCGTGATTGTTCGCGACGCGACTCGTCTATCGAGAAGCAATATTGCGATTCTCGAAGTGTTGCGATCGAGAGTCTCGATGTATCGAAACTATCGATCGCAAGCCAATATCAGAGAGAAACCTGAAAGCGGCCACCAGCCTCGACGGACACATTTCTCGACGCTTGACGCGCCATCTGACAAAGTGGACGTGAACTATGTCCATTACGCTCGGTAACGAAACATGGTTTGTGTCTATGATATGGTTCATGTCCGAACTATTCAGATAACCAAAATGATAACCAAAAAGAGAAGTGCGCGACGGAGCCGTGCGGCTTGCTGGAAAACAGTCTGTCCTACACAGAGACATTATATATATACACATGTAATGTCTCTGGTCCTACAGGATCGACACGATCGGCGACAGCGGATACGCCGAGTCGAATTTGACAGATACATATAGTAGATCATCGTCGGGCAGTTCCGTCGGCTACGACAGCAGCATCAAAGTCGCCCCAGGTAGCGATGTACAGACTACATACTCGTGGAGGGGAACCGGCTACACCTCCTGCAGCGCAACTTGCTTAGGAGGTAACGAATGCGCGACTATTGTTTGCCAAGATTGCTTATGATATTCCAGATTCCAGGATGTATCGAAGGGACAAGAGATTACCACCCGGGTGGTCCGGGTTTTAAATTCGACCTGTCATATATGGATTTTAAATGATAGATAGCTTCCACTGAAACCTGCTTTAAACATGTTCTCATATTAAGAAACGAGGAGAAAAGAGTTCAGAAAATTATCGATTTATTTTTTTAAAATGTATTCATGAGCTCTTATATACATATATCTTTCGCTCGAATGAAATTAAATTCTATGCGTATGTCTAAAGATTCTTTTTAAAACCTAAAATCCTATATTTTTACTACACTTAAATATGCATTTTCATATCTTAATTAGATACATCTTAGTATTTTTTAATTAGTAAAGCAATTTAATGATTTTTGTTATTTTGATATTTTGTAATTTTTTATACAGTATTTATAAACGAAACATGAGAGCAGTACACAGTTTGTGCAAAGCTGGCATGAATCGTTTATCGAATAGGATTAGCGAAACGAATTTAATTCGTCGACATCATAGCCTGGCAAAATCGATGTCATTGTGCAATTAACAGCGCTCAAGTATAATCGTATTAAGATTAGTCTGTGTCGACTAACGCGATACAAAGGGGCGAACGTACGGTCCGGACGGATTATCTGTAGTTTACGGCGGATCCTGTGCGTTTACAGATTACGTATACATGCATCTCTTTTATAGGTGTTCAGGATCTTATTATAAACTGCGTGCGTGACGACACAGGGAAAACCGTGATGCCGCTTCTATGCACCGCGGAAACGAAACCAGAGAGAGGATACCCAAGGATACCCAAGGATACCAAAGGATACCCAAGGATACGAGTTTGTAACGATCATCCGTGTCCGCCCAGGTAAAATAATTGCAATCAATATTGATTAACAGATATCGATTTAATGCTTAAATGTTAGGATGTGCTTCACGTTACATAATGCTCGTTTAATCCCAAGTATACCCTGCTATGATATCACGATAACTTAGTCTATCGAACGTATCAACTTTCGCTCTCGCTTGTAACAAACGGTCTTTTTAATTAAATATTTAATTTTCTTAGCAAGAGAGAAACAGGACAATTTTATGAATATCACTGTTCGATGCGCACGTTAATATTATAAGAAACAAAGACTTAGAGAAGAAAAAATTCACCTGTTTCGACGATTTATTGGCTCTTTTCTCATTCTATAATCTCTTCATTTTCTTATCCTATCTTTACAACACATTTAAAATATTCTAATGATATATGCTTTACACACACTACATATATTACTATGTAAACTTGTGATTTGCTATACGTGTGTGGTTGGCAAAAATGTAATTATGTGTGACGCACACACAACTCTCGGACATATCTCCGCGTTATCTTTCCTGACAAATGTGTCATTATCTGCGCCGCAGGTGGAACTATAGCGAATTCTCTACATGCATGAGCCCTTGCGGTATTGGTATACAGACACGTGACGTTACTTGCATCCACGAGGTGACACACGGAACCGGCAAAGCAGTGCCCGTTCCAAATTACATGTGTCCGCAACCACCGCCCGCCGACAGACGATACTATAATGTCTGGGATTGTCCTATCAAATGGAGCACGGGGGAATGGGGCAAGGTATATATTTGTATATGTGTATGAATTTAATAATGGGGGGGGGGGGGGGACTCTTTGTTGCACACGAAGCGAAATAGCGATACAAATTATTCTCTTCATGCAACAAATCACAATTTTATAGAAGTACTTAATGTATAAGGATCAAAAATACCTGTTCATAGTTTTGTAAAAAGAAAAATCTGTGATCTCTCATCTCAAAGTAATTATGCACGGAAATTAAAGAATTTAAATAATATGAATGTTTCAATCATTTTTATTAATTTCTAGCGTTATTTTTCTTAACGAATTTTTTTATCTTATTTATTAAATTATCTATCTAAAATTTCAAGATTACAGCTATCTGATATGTTTATTTATATAACAGCATGTCTTAAATAATAATTTATATCAATGTGTGAAGTGCGATTTAAAATTCTCTCTAAACTTCTCCGACGACTTGAATTAATGGGATAATTTTAGTGTTCAAGAACGTGCGGCGGTGGTGTGAAGAAACGAGATGTAGTCTGCGAACAAATAATGGCGCAAGGTCGCAAGCAGAGTCGCGAGGAACGCGAGTGTCCAGCTCAAAAGCCACCCAGCGAAAAACCTTGCAATACCAGAGCTTGTCACGATTCAGATTTAAGTGTACTGCCAATAATCACTAGTTTAAACACGACGTACAATCAAACTGATATCAATGCAAAGGTGGACTTAAGAATCGGCGGAATCGCCAAGATTTTTCAAGGGACACCTATCAAAATTCGCTGTCCTGTCAGAAAGTTCGACAAGTAAGTGCAAGCTATGCGGTTTTATTAGAATAATATCTATGCAATTAGGATAGCTGCAATATAATAACATTATCAGAGCGCAGATCGTATGGAGGAAAGACAACAAAGAAATACGAAAATCAAGAAAGTACAAGATTAGCAGGAAGGGAGCTTTGAAGATAATCGATATAGTTTCTTCAGATTCGGGGATTTACGCCTGTATTGGTAAGCGATCTGTCACGCCTGTCATATTCTACGTTTCAGCTCGATTTCGATATGTTACTATGAGAAATGTGATGGTAATTTTCTAGCTGGAGATTCGCATGCAGAGACGCAGTTGATAATAAAATTTCGCTCTAAAGAGCAGATAAGTAGTGAAGAATATTTACGACTCGGCAATTCCATTCACCTACAACGGAATGCAAATCTCGATTCTGCACCAGCGAATTCGGGCGAAAGTCCTTACACCATGCAGGTGAGAGAAATATCTGAACTTTTATTTAAAAAATTATTTTTTACTTAAAATATATATTTTTTTGAAGTAAATTATACAGTCTCGTTTATACAAATAATAATAGCGATAAAAAATTTTGTCGTGACTTTGGTCGTGGCACTTCTGTCTATTTCGAAATATTATTTTGAAGATCAAGAAATTTAAAATCATATCTGCCTTTCGAAAAAAAATGATAAACTGCAACGTTATAAATTCTAAAAATGATGAAAATTATTAATAATAGATATTTAGTTTCATAATATTGGTCATTTTTTTGTAGCGGTCTATGGAAACCGTTTTGACAGCGAGGACCTCAGCCATGAACGTGCGTTTCCTAGCAAACCAACGAGAAAACCGCATCAAAAAAAGCAGAAAACCAGTCCCGCTCCGTCAGACGCCACGGTGATGGAAAAAGAACACACTGTTACCTCTTTCAATCAGGTACGCGAGAAAACAGATCCTATTAGCATAAATTGTCTCTTATTAATTCTTTGCGTGTATCTTGACATTGCTTAACAAATCGCGTACGCATGAAACTTGTTAAACTAACTTTCTGGTGATGGTTCTATATTCTTTGCTTTGCACTCGTGGACTAACTTTCCTTGGTGTCGACTATTCGATATTTGACTGTCAATCAGCCGGGATATCATGAGTCTGTGGAGTCACCCGCTCCCTCAAGTGCTTCTGCTCTTGTGCCACACATGAGCTACTTGATATCGAGCTTGAAGGTAAGACGTTAATATGTGAGCAAACTTGACGAACATGTGACGCGCGTCTGTCTATCTGTATCTGTATTTCTACCGCTACTGTATAATAAATTTTCAACGTTTTACTCTCTCGACATATACATTCGTTACATTCTGTCAAATTTAATGTTCGATATTAACGCGCTTTATGACAGGCCTATTGGCCGTTTTGCAGCGAAATAGGCACGAGTAATAATCACAAGGCCGCTACCACGTCATTCGAGGATGAACATAAAGGATCGGCGATGAAGCACAGAATGTCTAATAAGAAGACCGACTTTATGTATCAAAGTCTCGAGGATAACTTTGACAGTCTGTATCGCAACACAGCCATTCCCGACGAGACCTTTGGCCCAGACGAAGAGCGGATATTCATCCACGTCGATCCCTATGACCTGAACGAATCTATATTCGGGCTACAACACGGCGACGGCGTCAAATCGATGTCCAATGTAATGGAGAAAGTGGATACCGAGCTTACCACGAAGTCCGATATCGATTATATCGAGGAGTCGCTAAAAAATGTGAAACGGCAGTAGCAAAAGTCGCGAAACGAGCACAAAGATCAATGGAGTACCACGCCCAAAAATCACGTTCAGAGCAGAGTTATGACTGAGTCCGTCACGTCTCCGCGAAATAGTGGGATGGACCTGTATTATGTCGAAGAGTCGAGCTCGAGAAAGGAAATATTCAAGGAGGGAAGCAGTTTTGCTGACGATAGTGATAAGTCCATCAATCACGACGCCTATGGAAACTTGAGAACTAAAGATTCATCGATCATCACCTCGACAATGATGTCTAGAAGTCTCGAGGATCAGTTAAGGATACCGGAATCGGACCACCGTAGTTTAAATCACACGAGCAGGACAATAGAGTATAGTGATGCGTTCGAAGAGGAGTTGGATAAGCGAAAAATCGAACCGTATGTGGAAAATCACACGACTGATTATACAATCGTACGATTTCCAGCTAGTAGAGACCTGGAAAATAGAGCGAAGGAAGACACGACGTTGATAGATGATCGGAAGTCGAGTATTGTTGGGGAGGATCCTGACGAAGACGCAAAAAACTTATCGCGCAATCGTGAGAATCATGCTGATTCTATAGAGAAGACCTCCTTAGTTAATTTAAAAGAGACCTCTATAGAGAGGCAACATTCGCCCGATGAAGATAAGCCCGCGAACGTTTTGACCTCCACTATAATGAGAGAAGACAATACAACGAAGGATCGTGCTGTGGAATCACTCACTATATTAGGTAAGACTCTTGATTTGATGAGTTATATTGCCTTGATGATGGTTAAGTGATTCAATAATTAAACGAAGGACTTATAATGCAGCTACGGACAATGTTCTGGTGTTCGAATGGGTCACGATCGACTGGTCGAAATGTTCTCAAACTTGCGGAGGAAGCGGATTCCAGGTAAGACCATTTTTCCGTGATTAACTTCCATGATTAACAGGTAAGATCGTGATTAATTTTAATTGGAAAATTTATAATTCTTTAAGTTTATTCAAAGAAAAATCTGTAAAACGGTTAATATCGTTATTAAACAGCTGTCTAAGAAATATTTGAAGATAAATTATGTTTAAAAACTTTAAAATATTCTTGATATATTACAAATTTATATGCTCATTTTTTACTTATTATTTTTTTCCCTTTCACATAATACTATCTTTAAATCTTATCGAAATTGATGTTCATATAAATAAACAATATATTAAAAATAACAATCTCACATTATAATAGCGAAAATATCAAAATTACTTATTACGAGACGTTCATTTCCACAGATGCGAGGTGCGCAGTGTACAGTACGATCAATGAAAATGGACGGCGACTCCAAGCACATTTCGCCGGGAACTGTTATCGGTCAAAAATTATGCGAAGACGCCGGACATCCGGTACCCCAGAAGGTGAGACCCTGCGGAAAGGGCAAGTGTCCTCAATGGCACGCCACGGAATGGACCCCGTGCGAAACGTCGAGGTGTTTCAATTGGAAAACGGCGATGCAGAAACAAGACATTAGCTGTCGCTTGGCGTACGACACGGAAGAGAACGGTCGGGAGAATGTCACGTTGTTGGATCCGAGCAAGTGCGACGAAGCCACGAGGCCGTTACAAAGACAGGAATGCTATAATGACGCTTGCAAAGGCGTCTGGAGGGTCGGCGAGTGGACTGAGGTAAATAAGATTAAACATTTAATAATGGCGATGCTTATGCTAATGACATTATCTAACATTGCACAGTGTACCGCGTCTTGTGAAGAAGATGGTACTAAATATAGGATTCTACAATGCGTCTGGTTCGGCACAAAAAAGCCGGCGGGAAACGCCTGTAGAGATATATTACGACCTCCTGTGATGAAAACGTGCAGAGGTCCGCCTTGTCCTCAATCTCCCGGTAAATTTTTCTGAGAGATATATCAATTCTTAAGATTTTTTATATATATATATATATATATATATATATAGCCTTTATACTAATCTAATCATCGTAATTATTGATATACTATAATATTAATTTTATCTCAATTCTTTGATAACATAGAATGAATTAATGATAATATTGTGATTAACGAGAGATAACGATAACATTGTTTTGTTTACAATATTTGCAGAAGATTGCAAGGACCATTCGCAATTGTGCAGCAGAGTGAAAATAATGAACATGTGCAAGGTGCCGCTATACAAGAAACAGTGTTGCGCATCGTGTCGCTAAGAAAAATCTGAAAAAAATTGATCGTAAGTGACTCATTGTGACAAAATAAGCGATAATGAAACAGTGCGCGTGAGACAGAGAATGCAAATCGTGATTAGTCGAACAATTACCTGACATATGTAAACGCACCCGGGATGCCTGTTAGTAAATTATGTAACGCACATGAAAGGAGTGCGCGTATTACTGTGAAATAATATATTGCACAGTTATTACGATGTCCGATTTATATAGATAAAGAATATCCAAAAAAAGAAGTTGACCAAAACTACTTCGCTGTAATAGTTTCCTCGTCGTATCGTCGCGAGAACTCATTCACCTCCTTGCCTCGAATGTTCCTCGTGTAATAAAGAAAAACCCGCCAATCTTAACACAGTTTCTAACTAATTAAATCATAATTTTCCAACACATGTCACACATAGTTTGGGGCATTTCCTTATAATTGTGCACGCTCATATTGTCTCTGGTTAAAAAAAAGAAAGACAGAAAAGAAAATGAAAATCTAGTATTCGTCCAAGAAAGTTGAAAGAACGTTATATTGTTATAGTTTGATGAGAAAAAAGAGGACAGAGTAGAAATTTATTTGCTACGTGCTGGAAAGAATGTTATTGCGATATACCATTGGAAACAACACGTTATTAAATGTTGTCAATGTTGGTGCTTTAAATCGAATGGAAAATGGCTTTAAGCAGAATTATATTTAAATTGTAATAAAATGCTAAGAGTATGAAAAGTTGGAAGCACGATTTATTTGTATCGCAAAACATATTAGAAACATTCCTTCTTGAGGTTTATCTTTTACATATCTTCTCCACGACGAACATATAATCGATTTCATTTATTTCTAAGACGGAGAAAATTCATCCTTTAAGACTGAAACGTTCGTCTCTTTGCGTATCATTATTTTTGGGCATTAATGTAAACAGAATCTCGTTACGTCCCAAAGAAAATCATTTTACATTCCACTATAAATCAATAGAAATATATATTTCCGCTCTGTCTTTATAAACACGTATATTTATCAATATACTATCTCTCTTTATGTTTGTAGATTCCGATATAAATTATTGCGGACGTAAGATGTAAAGTTATTTAAAAATATAAGTTATAAATGAATTATTATGCGCCTATATAAACGTCCCATCGGGCGATCTCTTAAGCCAATAGATCCTAAGAGCAATAAAAAATATATAAGTATTGTAATATAATATTTTGTTAATAACCTCTGGCGAAAATTCGCGAACATGACTATTCCGTTGTTGGTTAAAGAACCCAACTTTAGTTATGTGTCTCTAATCATTTCAATCTAGACGTTATCACGAGTAATTACGAGTATTCATTTGTCGCGTATTTATTTATAAAACTCATCGATGAAATTTATAACTCGATATTTTCAATAAGAGTGAAATAAGAATTAGATATCTATATATTAATATGATTTGATAAGATTGTGAACAGATTTTCGCTATCAACGAATTTGCCTCGACACAGCTAAGCAGTTTGCCAAAACGAGCTGACGTAAATAAAATAAAATAAATTAGAATAAAATATATATAAATTAAAGTCAAGAGAGATAAAAAGTATATTATGAGCTACACATACAAATTACCGAAATGCACGCATATGTGAATACGACTTTATATGTTAGTATATAAATGAAACTAAAATATACAGTGAATAACTTTAAGTACACTGGATGCATCAAAAGCCGAAAAGTTTCTCTTATATATATATATATATAGCCATGCATTCCTTAAATATTTGAGAAATAATACGCGACTTTTAATACATCCTATATACGATTACGGCTGGCAATATGTGTAAACTGCCATCAACTTGCCGTGTCATGTATACCACTGTCATGTTTTAGTAAGCATTTAATTAATATTTATCTTACTGCAATACAATCTCAGTGTATTACTGATCGATATGGTATATCACTCAAAAAGATATATTACATAAGTACTGACCAATCTTTTTGTCGTAATTCACGTTGATCTAACAAAAATAATTGACCTTCTAAGTCGCATTCTGGTAGGAGTTTCTGATAGTCTAATGTATTTAGAGTTTCTGGGAAAAAGCTAATAATTGCCAGCCAATGAGGTAACAAACTTTCTCCGTAATAGGTAAACATAATTTCGACACCTCGAAAATCGCAGTCTTTGGCAAATCTGTATTTAAAAAAAAACATTTATAATTAGATAAAACTGTAGATTTCATAAATCAGTGAAAAAGTATGTAAATATGTTTATACCTAATTGCATTTTCGACAGCTGATAACCTTCGAAATTCCTCATAAAATTCTTTTCTATATTTAAGTGATGACTCCAATATAATTTCATAGGTGAGCAATTTATCTAAATGACTTAGAAGCTTTCTTCGATACCTAATTAAATCTTTCTGGACCACAGATAAATTTTTTATATCTATTGTTTCAAGCAGCTTATTTACTTTCTGCACCTATTAAATTTTTCCCAAATAAAATTTTATCAATTTACGTAAGTTTTTTTGATTGAAATAATGCTATGCATTTTGTAAGATCTTTTGCTCACCTGTCTTAAACTTACAGTGCTTTCATCTAGTGCTTGCCAATCGTTTTCTGTATCAGGAGTTACGATTTTATCATCGTCGCAAATATCGATAGCTATTAAAGTCTCTAAATTTGCAGCTTTCAATCCGAAATTCAATAGTTCTCTTGCAGCTTCCATAGTATCGGGGACACGTACCACACATTCATTTAAAACCCAAGATCTTTTACTTATTTTACTTAAATGTTCTGCGATGGCATTCAAGGATAATTCCGACTTTCTCCATTGTGTTTGATACACAAGATCTGTGTCCAAATGTATGTGTTTGCCAAAGTTAAAGTTCTTCATATTCCTAAAATATATAGAATCTCTTAGTTATATTTAACTATACAAGTCTCTATTAAATAATTAAACTAAATCAAATTATTTACACACCTCAATGTCTATCTTTCTAGAATAAAGCTCTTCTGGGGTGGTACTCTTTACGCCCAAAATTCGATAAGTTTGATGCAATACTTTCAACTTCTTCCTTTTTGGTTGAAATCTTTCAATATCAGTTATTGAATACAATGTGTTTTGTAGCAAATTCGTAGTATAATTTAATAGAGTAACAGGTTCCAATTCATCATCGTCCTTCTCACTTTCTGATGATGCTTCTTTATTATAAAATAAAAGAAATTTGCTTTTATTTTCTAATAATTTTTAATTTTTATTCTTAATATAAGGATATCTAATGTAGATTAGCTAATAAATTATATCATTCACAAATAGCAAAGGATAATGTTATTACACAAAAGAGAAAAAAATAACAAATATATAATATGAACAAACCTGATAAATGGCCATCGTTTGGTTCTCTACTTCGTTTTTTACTTGTAATAAAGGTTTCGCAATCTAAACATAAAAATCCTTTCTCTGAACCAAGCTCGCATACTTGTGGTTGTCCTGCTAAGAACTCCGGACTAATACCCAATAAATTCTTTAAGTTCCAGGTGGAGCAGACTGAAGTAGATCCCGAATATCGAGCTATTATGATAGCCTTAGAGAAAAGAATATGTATTTTATAAAAATATATATTTATAGAGTATTGTTATTTTTATAAAACTTAATATTATATTCTTTAAAAAATATTTATAGCATATCGTATATAAATAAAATGTTACCTGATCAGATCACCAACCAATATCTATTGGATGAAATTCTGTAAAACCCGGTGGAAATTTTTTAGACTTTGTATGTTCCAAAGGATTAGGTATATTATATTCCAAAGGTATATTATATTCCGGCTGCTCAGACAATTTCCACTTTTTTTGTAATATTAAATTTGGCAAACCCCAGAGTGAGACTGAACCATCTGTATGCAAGCATACCAGAAATTCGCCATTTGGTGAAATTTTTATTGTAAATATATATGATTCTGGTTGAAAGCTAAAGGTGGGAATTATATTCCATATAGAAAACCGTGAGCTACTGGTAGCAGCATCTTCAAATGTAAATGATAATTTACAGTATGGATAATCATTCAAGAGTCGCCACAAAGTCAATCCAGATTCATATGCAGTAGACTAAAAAAAAGAATAAGTACATCTTTCTCTTGCTCTCTCTTTCTCTCTCTGCAAAATTGTATATAATCATGCATATATAATATTTGTAGATATATTTACCGTTAATTTTTGTGTTATCATGTTTCCAGCGACATAAAACAAGTTGTGCTTTTCATCATAGGCAACTGCATTAATACCATTTTTGTAAAAATTGCCAAAAGAGAAGTCATAATTTATACTAAAGCTATGTGTGGAAATATGATAGGATCTGAGAAGCCCACTATACGAAATTAAAATAAATTCATAAACCCATTTCTCATTCTTTATCCTTGGCTTAAGAAATAACATAGATGCTATCGCATCACCACCCTTCAAGAATCTGAGGGTTTTGTGAAATCGTTTTTGGACTTATATTGAAGATGTTATTTCCCAACGCATTGTAAAAGGACGTATAACCACTACTTGATGCTAATACTAAGATCATTCCATCGGGACTCCATTCAATTTTACGCCATCGAGGAAAAGCATCCTTTGGAGCTAGAAAATATAAATCATCTTTTATCTTTAATACACAAGAAACGCAACTAAAAAAAATATATATTTGTTAGAAAACATGATAAATGCATCGATATTATGTTATTTACCAGATGCCTTGTCTACTACAGAGGAATATTCATCTTTTGCTTTTCGTATCTCAATAACATTCTCCTGTAAAATAGCAAGTACACGACCATGATCTCCAACAGCAAATTTCCATGGTAACGTGAGACTGACTTGCAGCGAGATACTTTCAGATAAGGAATATCTATTGTTAAGATATCTGAGAGCACTTTTTATTGTACCAGTAGCTGGGAGAATAGCTGCATCGCTTTTACACTTCTGAAAAATATAGAGTATTTTAATGATATAGCTATATGATAATACATTTTTTGATGTATGATGTATCTGCACATATTGAACTTCCACTCACTATCAATTCTGGTTCTTGTTTGCGAACAAAATATTCTAATAATTCGTACAGTATCGGTTCGTTTGATGCTTCATTCAAATTACTCATTTTGTTACCGAAAACATAATCTATAATACGATTAAAAGCGCACAATAACTCCACACATTGAACGATGTGGCTCTACTACATCAACATCTACATAAACATAAAGTCTCTGTTCGTTTTGCTTACACTTTCTGCACTTAGGTTCTTCGTTTCTTTCCTCTCAAACGCTCGAATATATCCATTTCAAGTGCAGAAATTTCCGGGGATTGCAAGCAAAATGACAAATCTATATATGCAAATATATATGTATATACAAATCCACATGTAATACGAGATGCGAGATGAAGATGGAAATGAATGATAGCACAGTAGCATTTTCTCTCTCTCTCTCACATGTATATATACGTATACATACTATGTATAATTAAAAAGTTCTACGATTGATATGACTAAATACAATTCGAATCTCTCATGAAAAAGATTAATATGTTCGATAATTACGAATTATGTTTGCAAAAAAAACAAAAAAACGAAACGACTCGATCATATGTTGCGTGTTAGGAAAGGTCATGTACGAAGACCGCGCGCTTGCGCATGCGCGTAAGTCACATGCGCAGCTTGTTCGTCAATGGCGTCGATACAGAATTACGCATTACGCTACCGTATCGTACAAAGCGCAGACATCTATATTATATAGATGCTGTGGGCTGTGGTACAGCGTCAATGGCGTCTATGCATAAGCGAATTTAAAGATACGATTTGGTTGGATTTGATATAACCATCGCTATCAACAGCGTGAAACTTTGTGCTGACACTTGTGACTTGTGACCGATAAAAACCTGCGAAATGTCAGACGGCGAGGATGATTTCATGTGCGAGGAGGAGGAGGATTATGGTAAGTTTTCCTCCGAAAATCGTGCGTGTCTCAGTTTTGAAGATCATTTTTCCGGCTCGCGTTGAGGTTAGGATTCCAGGAGCTGTTGTACGTAGCATGTAAAAATAGTTCGGGAGATGCCTTGCGAAAGATCTTCTTCTATGATAAACTCCGTCCGTCGTTAAAAATCATCGATTTCGTCCCGCGCAAATACATATACAATCGTTTGTTTATTTAGGTTATGTTTAGCCGCTTTTTCCCTCTTCGTATTTTACTAAGAATATTATTATTATTATTATTCAGCGAATATTGTAGTTTTAACTGTGTTTATTAATATATCATTTATTTTAGGAGTATTCTGAAGATTCTAATTCTGAACCAGATGTGGATTTGGAAAATCAATATTATAATAGTAAAGCTCTCAAAGAAGATGACCCAAAAGCTGCTCTACAAAGTTTTCAGAAAGTGTTAGATCTGGAAGGTGGGGAAAAGGGAGAATGGGGCTTTAAAGCTTTAAAACAGATCAAATAGTATCTAATGTGGCAAGTGTGGAAAACAACGAATTACATCGCACGTGAAGTTGCCGCATGAGCCGAAGGCTTATGACGCACCAGTACGAGTATGATTTGCAGCATGAGCCGAAGGCGAGGACAGTTGCAATCCTTACATACAGCCATTGTGAACAAAATGTCCTAAATGGCATAGTGGGCGTGTAATCCTGCAATAAATATGAACTAATTTCACTTTGTATAGTATATCATAAAAGTCCTATACGAATATGTGAAAAAATAAGATCTATTGTGATATAAATTTAGCATTTTAGCATGGGAGTTATTTTAATTCCCGTGACTAAACTATCCTAAATCCCGAATAAATAAGTATAACGGCAGTTATTGTTAATTAAATACAAAAATAGAAAAGATAAGTTAATACATAACTAGTTCGTACAGCTTGGTGAAAAAGTAGAATAAATTCTTTATTATAACAATATAAAGAAAAAAAACATGGAACGTTTCAATCTGGATTTAAGTCGTTCACAAATTTGTACATAAGTAATCTTTCAACAGATACATAATAGATATTATTTAATAACTCAGTTTAATTTTCTAAATTTTAATTAATTGCCTCCTATATATATTGTTTTAAACAAACAGGGACAAAATTTAAAAGTTTTATGTATAATAATAAATGTGATGAGGATAACCAAATGATAATAATATCATAATGAATCAAAATTGAATTATTTATAAATAATTCCATCAAAAGAAAGATATATTTGTCTTAAGTTTAAAACAAATGTAATGTTAATAATTATATCTCATGCGAAAAATCAATATTTATACACAATAGATTACGTACATCAATGAACAGTGAGATATCAAAGATAACAAAGAGAAAGTATCATTTATTGTTAGATTTAGACACTTTTCTTCCAAGTTTAAAAGTTCAAAAAGAATAAAATCTTGAGTAGTAATGCACAACGCGGAACGTCCATAAATTTAAACGATATATTTCACTGTCCAATCTACATTGTAACTATAATTAATATATATATATATGTATATACATTTTATATACATATATATATATATATATATATATATATATATATATATATATATATATATATATATATATATATAAATACTATTATATACAATATATATAATAACTTATACATATATATATATATAATTTAATAAATTAGGCAATCGATACGTATCGATGTATATCGATATGTATCAATGTATATCGATATGTATCAATGTATATCGATAATCATTAGAATTTTTTATTCAATTCATTAGAATTAGAATTCATTAGAATCATTAGAACGCAAGCATTAGAATCATTAGAACGCAAGGCGTTGCCAGGCACCCGCCGAAGGCGTTGTCGGTCACCCGCCGAAGGCGTTGTCCGGCACCCGCCGCAGGCGTTGTCGGTCACCCGCCGAAGGCGTTGTCCGGCACCCGCCGAAGGCGTTGTCGGTCACCCGCCGAAGGCGTTGTCCGGCACCCGCCGCAGGCGTTGTCGGTCACCCGCCGAAGGCGTTGTCCGGCACCCGCCGAAGGCGTTGTCGGTCACCCGCCGAAGGCGTTGTCCGGCACCCGCCGAAGGCGTTGTCGGTCACCCGCCGAAGGCGTTGTCCGGCACCCGCCGAAGGCGTTGTCGGTCACCCGCCGAAGGCGTTGTCCGGCACCCGCCGAAGGCGTTGTCGGTCACCCGCCGAAGGCGTTGTCCGGCACCCGCCGAAGGCGTTGTCGGTCACCCGCCGAAGGCGTTGTCCGGCACCCGCCGAAGGCGTTGTCCGGCACCCGCCGAAGGCGTTGTCGGTCACCCGCCGAAGGCGTTGTCCGGCACCCGCCGAAGGCGTTGTCGGTCACCCGCCGAAGGCGTTGTCCGGCACCCGCCGAAGGCGTTGTCGGTCACCCGCCGAAGGCGTTGTCCGGCACCCGCCGAAGGCGTTGTCGGTCACCCGCCGAAGGCGTTGTCCGGCACCCGCCGAAGGCGTTGTCGGTCACCCGCCGAAGGCGTTGTCCGGCACCCGCCGAAGGCGTTGTCGGTCACCCGCCGAAGGCGTTGTCCGGCACCCGCCGAAGGCGTTGTCGGTCACCCGCCGAAGGCGTTGTCCGGCACCCGCCGAAGGCGTTGTCGGTCACCCGCCGAAGGCGTTGTCCGGCACCCGCCGAAGGCGTTGTCGGTCACCCGCCGAAGGCGTTGTCCGGCACCCGCCGAAGGCGTTGTCGGTCACCCGCCGAAGGCGTTGTCCGGCACCCGCCGAAGGCGTTGTCGGTCACCCGCCGAAGGCGTTGTCCGGCACCCGCCGAAGGCGTTGTCGGTCACCCGCCGAAGGCGTTGTCCGGCACCCGCCGAAGGCGTTGTCGGTCACCCGCCGAAGGCGTTGTCCGGCACCCGCCGAAGGCGTTGTCGGTCACCCGCCGAAGGCGTTGTCCGGCACCCGCCGAAGGCGTTGTCGGTCACCCGCCGAAGGCGTTGTCCGGCACCCGCCGAAGGCGTTGTCGGTCACCCGCCGAAGGCGTTGTCCGGCACCCGCCGAAGGCGTTGTCGGTCACCCGCCGAAGGCGTTGTCCGGCACCCGCCACGGGGGGGAGGTTTTAGTGCGGTGAGAGTCCCACACTACCGGTTAGTACGGGCTAACCGGTGTGCATTAGGCATTTCCTCCTCCCTCGTAAAAAAAAAAAAAAAAAAAAAAAAAGTCGGTGAGTTGGTGAGACTGTGAGACTGTGTGACGGTGAGACTATTAGTCGGTGAGTTAGATGTTTTGATTCGGATTCCAAAAGCGAAATAAAAAGAACTTTTTCTTTATAAAAATAGCATTATATAATAGCGCCAAAAATGATAAATAAACAGTGTTGTATACCAGAATAAAAATACTGTGAGGTGGTGAGACGGTGAGACGTTAAGACAGATGTTACGGTTTGGATTCTAAAAGCGAAATTATAATATCTTTTTCTTTGTAAAGATAGCAATAAATAATAGCGCAAAGATTTAGATCTATAAGTTAAGTATAGCTTTTGGCGTTCCTAGGGTATAACCGGTGTAAGCAGGTTGCCCAATAAAAAAAATAGAGATCTCTTCTTTTTTTTCTAACTTAGGTTTTGTAGAAGAAAGAATTGTTACCTCAGACGTGACAATACTATATTCAATTAAGACTTATTAAGGAAAATTGATTTTAGAAAATTTATTTAATTGCACATGTGTATATACGTAAAAATACTTCAGTAACAATTTATATCGCTGTATTTATATCGTAATATATACTAGAATGCTAAAACGTAACGCGCAGTTAATAAACATATTAATAAATTTATGATGTTTCAATATCTTTGATCTACAATTACGGACCAGAAAGAAACACTCTGGTCTGACTCATCTCTTCATCTCGTCTGATTCTCATCTTGGTTATCTGATTAGTTCGGATATGAACTATATCACGGACATGAACCATGTACTACGTCTGTTACCGAGCACGACGGACGTAGTTTATGTCCACTTTCTCAGGGAGCGCATCAGGACATGCGTCCGCTGAAGCGGGATGCGGGATGGCCGCTCTCAGGTTTCTCTCTGGCCATATTCACGATGGAGTCGAACAATCGCGAGTGTGACGTAAGCAGAAAGAATCACGTGGTCGGGTTAGATTAGGTTGTGCATACGCGTGAGAACATCACATGGTGACAATTTTCAAATTATTATTCAAGTGTCTGTTGTTTTTATCTCCTACTATAATAGGATAAATAATTATTTGTCTCGTGTTAGCAGCATAAGGTTAAGTTGCTGCGACTTTTCTTACGATAAATTTCATTGAAAATTACTCTACATTAAGAGGTTAGTTTAGGTTAAGATAAAATTGAACTTTTATACTCGCAATCAGAGGCAGAAAATTGAATTCTTTTCGTTGGATTCTTTAATGTTATTGAAGAATATGTTACGAAAAAAGTCAAATATGTAATTTTTATTAAGGTTTGATATCTACTCTTTTTGGATAATATGTTATATATTCCTCAGAAATCGATTCAAAGATGAAGCGAACAGCAAAGGATTTAGGTACTGGCGATCTAAATACAGAGAATGATGTAGAAACAACAGATAATAAAAAAAAGAAAGTGAGATTCGAGAAACCCTTAGATAATAAATCTATAGGTAAGAATAAAAAAGTAAAAAATACAAAGTTTGAGAAAAATTATATATATATATATATATAAAAATAACAATATTTTTGTAGGTAATAATATAAAGACACCCTTTACAAAGAAAAACTCAAAGGTAAAAAATTTCCAAGTGGCAAAGCATAGTGCGACAACTAAGAAAACAGATTTTCTTAAGGCAAAGAAGGAAAAAAAAGCACTTGGACAGAAACCTAAAATCAAGGAAGAAGGAAACTCGGAAGAAGAAAAAAAGAATTTTCAACAGGCCAAGAATGATGCAACGACCGAAAAAACAGATTGGCTCAAATTGAGAAAGGAAAGAAAGGAGCTCAGGCAGAAACGCAAAGCTAAGAAATTGAAAAATGACACAGTGTACGATAAAATCATTCAGGCTAAGCAGATTAGCGAAAAGTTACGTAGATCGGATTGCACACCACAGGATCGAATAAAATTAACTCAAACCTTACACGAATTGTTGGAGACGCACTACAGCAAAGTGATATTTACACATGATATGTCAAGAGTTGTTCAATACATAATCAAGTATTGCGAAGCAGATCTTCGGCAGGCTATATTTAATGAAATAAAGCCACTCATTGTGCAAATGTTACAATCAAAATACGCGAAAAACTGCATAAAAGATATTTTAAAACATGGCTCGCGAGATATCAGGAATGACATTATCTCTACGTTTTACGGTAATATCATCAAACTAATGAGTCACACTGTATCGGCTCCTCTCATCGAACTCGCGTACTCCACTTGGTGCACGGACCTCGATAAAATGTACTTCAAGCAAGAGTTTTACGGGGACATATATAAACAGGCGAAAGATAAAGCTGTTAAATCACTGTCGGATGTATTCGAAAATGCAAGTGATATGAAATCGGCTACATTATCCGCCGTAAAAGCGAATCTAGTTAGGATTTTAAATAAAAGTCTCGTTAATTCTTCTCTACTGCATACAATTTTATGGGAATTCTTCTGTGTATGTTCGAATGAAGACAGGAGCGAATTGATAGTTATGCTACGAAGTTTCATTGTAACGCTATCACAGACAAAAATGGGAGCGAAAGTCGCCGTGCAATGCATATGGCATGGCAATAACAAAGATAGAAAAAGTATTATGAAGGCCCTCAAGGAAAATGTAAAAACGATTTGTATGTCCGAGCACGGTTACGTGATATTATTAGCACTTTTCGATTCTATAGATGATACAGTTATAATGAAGAAGATAATATTAGCCGAATTGCAAGAAGATTTAGCAGATATTGCGTTAAACGAGTATGGGAGACACGTAATATTGTATCTCGTGGCTAGAAGGGACTCTCATTATTTTCCGCCAAGTGTCGTGGAATATTTATGTCAAGGCGACAATAATTCGATAAGCAAGAAACCAGCCGACATTAGGGAAAAGGAACTTCTCGAAGCGATTCGCGATCCACTTCTTGATGCTATAGCCGCGGATGTAGCAACGTGGTTGTCTAATAGCGCTATAGCCATGGTTACTTTAGCGATATTAAAAGTAGGATCTGGAGAGAAACTTAAGTCTGCATTCGAATCAATTGCCAAGTTTATCAGCGATGTAGATTCGAAGATTAAAGGAGACGATACAGAGTGCAGTTCGATTGAACATCCCGGATTGCATATGATGTTGAAGAAACTTATTCAGAATGACAAGGAACTATTGAAAAAAAATGAATCTACATTTGGTGAAATATTGCTATCACATTTAACAACAGAAGTACTCCAAAGATGGATAGAATTTAACAGAGCTTGCTTCTTATTAATCTTACTCATAGAGAATGAATCTACAAATATTGCCTGTATGTTGTTATCCAAATTAAAACTGTTTAAGAAAAATCTCGAATCGAAAAAGAGTCCTGGAAAATCGATAATATTAAAAAAATTGGAAAAATAATATGAACATTGGTATTGTACATGATCCATAGACGTATAAAGATAGATTCAAAATGTGCTATATATTTTTTTATACTATATGCATTAAATATATTAGAAAACAGATAGAAAGAGAGAGAGAAAGTGAAGATTGCCATCTTCAAATTAATCATATTGTTTTGACTCTGCTTTGAATATATCCAATGCATATACATAGTATGAAAAAATATATATCTCCAGTCTATCGTTATATCTATGGTCATCATATTATGTATATATATCGCATTATATATATATATATATATATATATATATATAAACATGGCATAATACGATGTATATTCGGAAACAATTGTTTTTTAAAATTTAATTTTAATTCAATTGTAATATGTAATTGTAATACGTAACTCGTATGTGTAAGAATAAATAAAATAAAGTACTCTCTTTCTTAATTTCTTTCTAAGATAAATTTCTTAATCTATATTTAAAAATTCTTGAAAAAGAAAATTGTTAATGTTAACAATTAATATCAAATTTTATCAAACTGCTTCACATAAGAATTTGCTTTATTATTGTTCATCGCGTATTTATCTAAGGAGATGTGCTCATAGTTTTAGTAAAATTATGTTTAAAAAAATAATTATAATGAAACACAGAGGAAAATTAAAGGCATTATAAGTTCTTTATTTTATCTATTGTGTGGATAATTGAGAGTACGAAACAGTTAACCATTTCTCCAACTTATTACTGTCTTTGCATCGTCTTACAGAATGTTCAAAATTCTTCTTTTCTTTTTACTTTAACAGATTGAGATTTATCCTGTTATGATTTTAAATGACTTTGATTCTTCTATCATTCACTCCGAGATAATCTTTTTGAGCATTTCAGATATAACATAGTTTAATTCCGTGAACACAACTCATAAAAATTATTTATGTTGAAAAATGGAAAGGCAACTTTTTCTTATCAGTATATTATTGCAATAAAAAACTATTCTACTTTAATAGACCATAGACATCAGAAGAATTTAAGATTGTATAAAAAAAAAAAAAAAAAATCGTACTATTTTGGCTGCGTTCGGAAATCACTCTCTTAGCGTTAGAGTGTCGTTCTATCTTTGTTATTTATTGAAAGGTGAAAAAGGGCAGAGACACACTCAGAGTGCTAAGAGCGTGATTTCCGAACGCAGCCTTTATAAGTTTTCTCGTGCAGTTGGACATTGAAACAATCTCGGGACTAACCTTACTTCGCTCTTTTTTAAGAAAAATTGTTGAAATCTCAATAAAGCTAGATAATGTTAGATTTCAAATAATGACCGAATATATAAAAAATCAATTAAATTGCAACATTTCGATAAATTCTTAATTATGGATAGAACGCATAAATACGGTATGTATAAGTGGAAATAGATTCGAATAAAAATCTTCATAAGAATTGCATATTTAAACAATAATTTTAACATCCATCACTGAGGTATAATACATGGGCGTGAATGAAGAATGTTATAAACAAGAGTTACGTTTTAAATTACATCTTATTAAGCGATGTAACACTATATTAGGCACATCTACATTAACATATTTAAATAAACACGTAATCATATCTATCAGAATCCTTTTTGTTGTCATTGTTCCAACGACAATATGCGACATGTGCGGATACGTAAATTCGATTCGGGATATATTCTTAAGGTACGCACGGCTAGTTAAATTTTAAGCATTTCCTTAATGTCAACAACTCTGGTCCGTATTTCTGGTTGGTTATCCTTTGCTAGATCGGGCAAAAGTTCTTTCAAAACGCGCGTCATCTTGTCGAGTTGTTCGTCGTTATTCGTCTCGCGCATCTTTCTCCCTAACGAAAGAACTATATTCAATGCTTCTTTTCTAATTCTGGTGAACTTTGAAATATCTACAAAAAGAAAATGCATTCGTCATACAAATCTAAAGTATTTCAAAAAAATTATTTTAATATATATGATACATTGTCAAATAAAATTAACATATATTTAAAATATATACATATTTAATTATACTTGTACGATTTATAATGTATATACTTACTTATACAATATGATAATATTTTATTGAAACTATCACTTATTTCATCTAATAGTTTTTTATCTTTTGATGATATTTCTGTTTTATTTATTTTTAATATGACAAGTTTATCCACAAAGAGATTTAACGCTGTCAAAATAGTAACTTGCACAGATCTCGTACTATTTGGTAGTACTTTCTGACAGTGAGTTACAAATTCTATGCAATATTTGTCTGCAAACAAACAAATAAAATATGTATATTCAAAACATTATACACACACACATATATATATATATATAGGTATATAGGAAATATATTTTTTTTTCTATCTTTTACTAAATTACAAGAAAATTTGGCTAAGTATCCAACCTTGTGTTTCTTTGGTAGAAGGCCATGCTTTTCCAAGTACTTCATAAACTGTTTCTTGTAACTTTATATTATTTTCCTTTTTCTTTCTACTTTCTTCCACAGTATCTTCTTCGTCGTCATTATTTTTATCAGATATCTAAATATATAAAGTATGCAAATAACATATTTATTTACAGCTATCTCTTTATAATATTATTATGAATGCAGCTCCTCACCTTAATCAAAATTTCTTGTGCAATTTCATATGTCTCTGTAAATCTATCAATGTCAAGTTCATGTAACACCATAGCAAACGCTTGTAAAGCACTTCGACGATAGTCGGCGTTTTCTTTTTTACTTTCTCTATGCAGTGTCAACACAATTGTATCTAGTAGTGCAGTATCCGCGTTTAAAGCTTCTCTGCAATATATCGTATACATTTGACAAATATATATATATATATATATATACACAACTTATTTGTATATAAATATTATAAAGTTTTAAATAAGAATATCTGATATACATACTTGCTATTGCACGCTAACATTGCGAGAGCGTTTAATAGACGTTCCTTTCCATTCCACGTTCTACCACTCAGACCATCTGTTAGTATCTTTAATAAAGTATTTCTGGCTTCTATATCGATATTATGACCTGACTTTAAGGCAACGGTATGAACCGCGTTCGCGGCTTGCACTTTTGTAGTCCACGACGCCGATTTGAGAGCTGTATGTAAAATACCAGTTATTGCTTGTAGATTATGCATGATTCCCCCTTCAGTCCCTGGCGTTATTTCATTCCAAAGATCAGTCCATAATTCAACAGTGCTTTCATTCCCTAACAAATAGTAATACATATAAAGAAACACTTGAAATTAAAAAACAATTGAAATTAAATAACAAATTATAATATTGGAATACAAACCTGGTACCTTTTCTGCATGCATTGCAAAGAAGGCAAGAGGAATAACTATCTTTTGATAATTCTTTAATTTCTCCTGATTATAATTGTTTATAGATTGCAAAGTTTGTCCAATTGCTAACCTTATTGCATCATCTGTAATTTATATATTTTTTTTTGTTTTAGTGTTTCATAGAACAAAATTATAGAATGCTATACAAAATAAAGAATGTACTGTTAGAATTTGGATGTACCTTCGCGTTCCAAATACCATGTGTTCAGAGTATTAAATAATTTATCCAGACTAGAATCTTTAGCCGAGCCAACTATATGGCCAATGCTAACTGCATTATTTTTTCTCACAGCAGCGTTACGATCAATTAAACCATTAAGTAAGGCAGATAGAATTTTAGCTGGATGGGAAATGACATAGATGATTAATTGTATAAAAATTATAAAAACTATATAAAAATTTCTTAAATAAAATATCTTAAATTAATATAAATATAATATAAATAATATTTTACAATAGTTTAAATATATATAGATTAAATTTTATATAATAGGAATATTTTGTATTTCATGTTCTTGAAATTAAAATATTTTACTAACCACTATACGGCTGCAATTCTAATTTTAGATGTGTGCTGAGAAGAATTATGAAATGCGAACAAGCAATTTTGGTTCCAAATCCTATGCTGCATTTGATTAAATCTATTACTTTTGGCATTAATTGCTTCAATACATCTGCATCGATATATTGGATACACTATAGAAAAAAATATCAAAGTAATTCAAAACTCAATCAAATTTATTTCCAGAATAAATTTCTAGATTTATCAGAAAAAGTACCTTTGTTATTGTATCTGACGCGTAATGACCCTTGGCAACATTGGCTCTGAGATTATCGATAGCTTCTTGCGTTTCCGTCGTCGCGCCGCACACGTTGCTCAAATATGAAAGCTTAGGATTCTCCGATTCACCGATAGTCTCTAATAACGATGGTATTAAATTGACGAGCGACGGTTTTAATAAAATGCCGGCCGTGGATACGAGTTGAGACACCGTTTGCAATGAAATGGATCTCACCGTATCCACGGGGTGAGTAATCCCAATATCGAGCAGCACGGGCAATATAGCTTGAATAACTTCCTTGCCCGCGTTACCGTGCGAGGAATCGCAATGACGTATGCAAACCTGTAACGTAAGATTATTATATAGCGAGATATAAATCTCTCACACAAAATAAACCATCATTATTTAAAGAAAGCTCGCGATTTACCTTACTAAGTATCTTAGCGGTGTTCGTCGCGGCTAACCGCGTGCCTTCGTGAATATCGTCCATTACGCGAAACAGTTTCTTCCATAGTTCAGGACCGCATTCGGCCAAATTGAGTTGAACATTTGCTGTCCTTAAAAGATCTGCGAGAGCATTACAACAACTGATACGTACCCTCCACTCGTTATTGGTTAGATTATCAGTTACATCAGTCAATATTTCTTTATGATACTGTTCGATCTATACGGTGATATATATAAAAAAAAATATATTTTTTTACGCTCATTTCATTATTAGATATTATTAATAGATACATATATAATATTACTAACGGCTTTCGACGTTGAAGGAACGACGGCCCGCCAAATGCTGGTCATACTCTGCTGGATCTTGGGCGTAGGATCGAACTGATATCTATACAATCGCGGTATAATACTAGGCAGATATTTATTCAGTTCGTCTTTCGCGATGCTAGCGATCGCCGCGAAACCAAACGCTGCTCCCTTCTTGGATGTCCATATTGCATTGTTATTTGCCAAATGCATAAAATAATATACCAGCTCGGGTTTTTGCAATTCTGTCGCGAGGGAACAGATTTCTCGATAAGTTGACAAATTGCCACTAAAAGATTGAATTATTTTTTTAAGTATTCAATATCCTTTCATTGTTATAACACAAATATTTTTAATCTTAAAATAATACTACATATGTATATATCTTGTATGATTTTAATCTTACCCAGATGGACTTTTGCCCAATTGACCTTCCTCAAACAATTTGGTATCAGCGGTAACTTGTTGCACCGTCCTACGGCCCTGTGTAAACTGATCTAATATACTGGATACTAAAGCATCACGCTCTTCCTGTTTGCTGTTAATGTGTACCAAACTAAGACCTTTCGATGCAACGTCTTGCACTATATCTATTACAAAATGAATAAAAAAATTACACTTCCCTTTCAAAGAAAATAATAAAGTCGAATATAATACAATTGACAGTTTATATTTACTTACCACTGTCATCCGAAAGAAAATCTATAAATGCATGATGAATAGTGAATAATCTTTCCTTAACACATTCTCGCTGAATGTTGTGTTTCAAAAGTGTAAATAGCCACACACACACTGCCTGTAAAAAACATCATGCTATTAATACAGCAAAAATTATTTCATCCCTCTAAAATATATAGTACAGATATAATACCTGTCGTAAATTTGGATGAGGCACTTGATATACATTAAGTAATTCGCCCAACACATGAATTAATAATTCATTGCTCTCCTTACTGTACGGAACAACATACTCGGCGGGTAGAGTCGTCCAGGCATTCCTTGCTTCTGGTGAAGCTTGCGCTTGAACGCAACAAACCAAAGCTTCCCCCAGAATTAAATGAATTTCGATATCTTTCGTCTGTGTGTTAAACATCAAATTTAATTAGTTTATATTGCATTTTATTCTTATGTAACACAAGTATATCAAATTTGGTTAAAGATATGTATAGAAATAGATTTATGTACCTCTTTGACTGTTGCTATAATTTTGTTAGCGATTTCCGCGGTATGCGGGAAACATTCGCCGACACATAAGTATCCTAATGAAAGGGCAGCTTTCTCTTTCATCTGAAAAAAGAATAAATTCTCATGTAGCATTATAAATATAAAATAATTGCATGTTTAATTAACTGCGTTTAAGAGACAAACCTTGGTACTCAGCTTGGCATTGGATAATACAGAGAAGAGCGTTTCTATTACCGCCTTCTTGTTCAAATCATTCTTTCCTTCTGCTGGCAAGGGCAAAGAGTATGTTCTTCCTAAAACGCCGATGGCTTGGACAGCAGCATCCATTAATAATATCGTGTTATCGCGAAGATATGTACCTGAGTGATAAACATAGAATATTTCAAATATATATGTATGTATAAAGCATGTATCAAATATATAATTTAATATTTAATATACAAATGCGTACATATTGCTTTCACAATATCGTTATAAGTCGCCCAATTGCACAAATCTTTATTTTCATTTCGCTGTTGCATTAAATTTCTTTCCATCATATAAGTCAGTGCCATTAATGAGCCGTGTTGTGCTTCCAAATTCTTTTTATTCATAATATCCATGATATTTGAAACATGCTTCTCAAATTCATTCTTTGGAAAATAGCCAGTGATAGCAGCATATATTTTTGCAGCTAGTTGTCGTACATCTTGCTTAGTGGAAGTGAGCAAGGAACGCAACCATGGCAATTCTTTTTCATAGGATTTTACTATATATTGCGGAACAGACCCAAGTACTTCCAATAATGCATTTAAGGAAATTTGATCTATAACATAGTAACAAAATAATTACATTTAACTTGGAACTTTGTGTACAATGTATTATATGTTTTGAGTAAAATGCATTATAATTATGTTTTGTGTAATTGTGTATGTCTAATTATTTCTCACCTGCAGAAGAATGACTTAGAAGCAAAATCATATCGAGATAATTTTTTAATATTTCTGGTTGATCCTTGTACAATTTCTCCAAGTAACGTCCAATCAGTGGAGTATGTTCGGAAGGATGTTGCAGTGGTTCATTTCGCGCGGGAATATTAGCACTTCTGGCGAGGCAAACGCGAAAGTAAGTAATAATCTATAAAAATATAAATCTCATTAATAGAAAAATATTGTCGCCTTATTTATGGATATAATAATGTTTGAAAAACTTACTTCAGAAAA
This sequence comes from Lasius platythorax, assembly GCA_963971435.1. Classification (NCBI taxonomy): domain Eukaryota; kingdom Metazoa; phylum Arthropoda; class Insecta; order Hymenoptera; family Formicidae; genus Lasius; species Lasius platythorax. Next base: position 887,071 of record OZ020540.1, read on the forward strand.
TGTAGTAACACTGTATGGGAGAACTTGCTTGTCCGTATTTCTGCCGCTATTCGCAGGCATTCTCGATTGCATTTTTGAGTAAACATAACTTACTAATTTGACAAATTCGGGCAACAATATTTTGTTGTTAATCTGTTGATCGTCCTCATTTTTATGCACAACGCCATATAGCGCTTTCATAGCTTCTGCACTTATCTCGTGTTTGTTGTCACCACAGGCTAGTAACAAGAGGTATCGAGATGGAGCGTCATTAGGCGGAAACACGGTTGCGGCGTAATGCATTGCCACAAATCTGTTTGCAAAGGTAACATAGTTACAAACATATAATTAGAATATATACTAAAAATTAATGTAATGTAAGTACAATCTATAATAGTCTGCATTCAATACATGCCTTACGCTGGATTCTGGCGATTCAATGTGAACCGATAATAAAGCATTCATTAGAGCTATATTGCTTTCATCCTCTTTATTCAGTATGAACGCAGATGTTACGCAAATCAACGCGTCCCTTACTGTCCGCCGTAACTCGCCGTCCGTCTTAAATATTAGCAATATATTCAATGTAATGTTACATGTAATGTTTATTTTGACAATTTGTCACTGTGTAATCTGTATAGAATCGAATACTTACAGATACAAGCGTGTCGAACAAATTGTGTAATAAACTCAAATCTTTGTTTATTAAAGATGGTATTCTTTGACCAAGTTGTCCAATAACTGTGTATGCCATTGATTTATGTGCATCATCACCTTCAGAGATCAGTTTTATCATGCCATTCAAAATTACTCCAGCAACGCGAGCTAACGGTACAAGACTGCAGCTTAAAAATTTAAAATTGAACACAATTTATTATAAAGACAAATTGTGTCTATAATGTAATGCTATGTAAATAATGTGGAACACAGTTAATAATACATTGCATGTTGCATAAATAAATGTAATCCATCTGTTTTCTAGCAAAATAATTCAAACAATAATCAAAAAATAAAATTAAAAATCTATCAATTTCTCGCACAGTAAATAGTGAGATAATGAAATAAAGAAAAATATTTATTAAAAATATAAATATTTATTAAAAAATAAATTGTTGGGAACTTAACTTACTGTTGGACGATATTTGATGTAAATTGTAACGCCAATGATTTCAACTTTGCATTTGTATTTTTTCCATAAAGTGAATCAAAAACAACCTGAAAAAAATTATATTATTATGTAACATAATAAAATATATATTTTCATCTCACACAATCAAATTAAATTACATAATAAAATATATATATTTTGCACAAAATTAAATTTTACCTGTATACATGGTGGTATAATAAAACCCGCCTTAGTTACACGACAAAGATACTGTAAAAGCTTGAGACGAATTCGAGTGCTCGCAGGATGCCGTTTCATCTCGGGTTTTACCTCTTTTTGTGTAGCTACAGCATCAGTACCCAAAAATAATGTATACAGCGGAGCTGCTAACTGCATCGAAGACCAATCCAATGTGCTAAACAGACAATCACATGCTACAAATTACATATCTTTAATCTATGATAAGCTCAAAGTTGATAAACATATTCTGAACAGTTTTCGTACACACACCCGACTATCTTTTTCAATTCTAGATCCGCCATATTAGCGATGCTGAATCTAGTATCTGCTGCTGCTACAATCAAGTGTATCAGAATATCTGCATCTGGGAAAAGTCCACCAGCAAGAAACTTAACAATGCCCAACTTTATTTGTTCGAGTTGTTCCGCCGTTGGCGGACTTTCACCTATTACTCTTTTGAACGCATAATCACTTAAACCCGGCGGCACAGTAAACTGAGACAAATCGATAGTTTGACCCGGCTGTTGATTCTCTGATAGTCCCACAGATCTAACAATAAGTCATACACACACAATTAGTAAGTAAATAATTAGTTAAAAATAATACAACAATTATATCTCACCCATATGGTAGCAGTAATATATCGAGCATGAAACTTATAAGTTGTTTTGCAACATAAGGTTTATCGTGTAAGCCTAAAAGAGATGCTCGTTTGTCAGGATCTGTTGGTATATTAATGTGTCCCAATGCAGGCATTATGATCAGCATTAAACTGTAACATCCACATATATGATATTATATTAATTTAAAAATAATGAGCAAGAGACCAGTTTTAAAATACTATAAATTTTAATGCTATAAAATTTAATTAGATGTAAATAATGAGCACAAAATATAAATTTTTTATCAAGTTTCCTCAAACTGAATAACTCTCTATCAAACTAAATGTAATTTATATTTAAGAAATTTCTAATAAGTATACCTATCTTGATGGGACAATGGTTTTCCTTCGATAGCATTTAATACGCTTGGTACTAATTCTGCTTGTTTGTTCATTTCCATTCGAGGATATCCTAACTTTATATATATTATTGTAAAATTCTGCAATTATATAAATATACATTATAATGTGTTCTTTTTTTCCAATCTTGGGTATAATAACTAGTACATATCCAACGTACAATTACAAATGAACTAGCAGCTGGATCTTGGTATTGCAGGAGTAATGCCTCAACAGGTAGCTGTACTTGAGGCCTGCTTTTTATTCTCTTGTTTATATGAATCAACAATTCCATCACCTTTTTTCTAACGCCCTCCTGTCCACTAGATAATTTGAGCAATACAGGAGGCAAGAATTTACAGACCGATGCCTGTAACTGCTCATCTGTCTCTGCAGAACCCAAGCGAAGAAACACTCGCTCAAGCAAAACTAAATAAAACAATACAAGAATTAATATTATGCTCCAAACTCTCTTATTATCATAATTGTGAAAAACAAATAATGATAGTAAGATTTTCAGTTACGCAATATGTGTCAATGTTTTTTCTTTATTTATATCTAGAGATGTGAAAAGAAATATCAAAAATATATATGTATACACATACAGATCTATCGATCCGCATTATTACTTCAACAATGTAATCAAGTGTCATCGAATATATGAAGTCACACATCACGAAAAACGCTGATATCACACGAGCTATTGAATTGCAATAATTAATCGGATGCAGACGTCGATATTGAAATTTGACAGTTGTGAGCACGTGATAAAAACGTAAGTACGGAGAGAGAGAGAGAGAGAGAGAGAGAGAAAAAAAAATATCGGATAAGATAAAAATCCACACGATTTAAAAAAAAAAAAAGAAAATTTATAGAGCCGTTTTTTCACTGAGGAGCAGCATGACAATCGACTTTGTCCCACAAGCACCGTAAAATGTTCGAACGTATTCAGTCTCGCACCCGTCGACATCCATGTCGGAATCAACGGCTAGTGCAACGTGTAATTTACGATCCGATTATGGACATCGCGACGACGTTCCCCGACGTAATCGAGTATTTTTCTCGGGAAATACTTACTCAGCTCGTCCGTAGCCGCTGCCATTTTGAAAAAGACTGTAAAGTGAGAGCGAACGCGCTGCTCGAATGACAAGAATTAATCCGTGACACTGCGCGTAATTAACGGCGTAGCCGCTAAACTCGAAATTCCACAGTTTAAATCGTTAAACGTGCGTTTTAATCATCGACGTAATCACGCGTGTCGATCGTCGTGTAATAACGATGCACGTTACATATGTATCGCACCCCTCGCTGCAACTTTGACGTCGTTTTACGTGAGGGCGCTAAATTTCAGTTCGAGTGAGGTTAGGAAAGAAGCAGCACATCTTCAACATACGTGTTTTGACCTTTTGACGCGATGTATATTTGAGATTTTTATAATATGTGAAGAAAAAATTCAAGCTTAGTGAATAAGAACGTTAAAAATGTGTGAAATCATAACATTTCCGATAAATAACATTTAGTATTGTTTAGATATGAACTTCGGGAAGAACGTAATTTTCGTCAGTTTTATTAAAATGTACGTATTATTTCAGATATAAGTAAATGAACATTATACTAAAAATATTCGTATACTAAAAATATTCTCGCTATGATTTACGATCGGGTTTATTCGCGTCAAGAAAATGTCGCGTCGAGGTTAGAATTCTCTCGCTTGCAAAAGCGACAAGAAGCCGACAATTCATGCGTAATTCCCGCAATGTAAGTTTTTTCAGAAAGCTCGATTGAAAAGAATATCTCCGTAAGTTTGGAAAAACGATCTCTATATTAATTCTTGACGAATCAATTGGAAATTCTCCATTTGATACAAGATAGATTTTTCTACAATTATATACTGAAAATTGTCAAAACTATAGTTTCAAGTTTAATATATGATTATTGACTTTTTGTTTATTATTTTCTTATAAAGATTAAAATCTATCTCTATATTTTTACGATAATTTTGAACTTTCACGTCGAGGTTAGAATCTCTTTGGTCGCGTTCGGAAATTTACTCGGAGTAGAGGTCTTTTGAATAACCAATCAGAACAAAGGATTTCTTCGTTCTAATTGGTCAATCAAACGCTACTGCACTCGATGAGTAAATTTTTGAACGCATCCGTGAAATTTTTCTCTAACCAAAACCGCGTTTTTTATACGAAAATCTGTAATAAAAAAATAGCCTAAAAATAAAGGGAACCATATGTCATATCAGTTATTTAGAAGGATGCAATTTTCTTCTTAATATTCTCTTTAAAAAGTTTACATCGCAATTAATTGCCCTGAATTGCGCGTTATATTTAAAAAAAATATTTTGTAACAAAGTCCACTGATTGCCGTCATATCAACCCGGCCATGCGTGTTTGTTGACCTTCACAGTTCTGTCCTTAATAAAGTAGAGGTCAACTTGTCTGCCGAGCTTTACTTACCGATCTTTCGAATGAGAACGTATGTGCTACGCGATCATTTTACATTCTATCACCGATATTTGTATAGGTAGGAAATTTTCAAATAACGTGCATAATATATAATTCCTCAATAAATATGTTGGATAGTGTTTCTTTGACGTATCGTATGTATTTATGTATTTAATCAAGTTTTAATTTACTGTTGTGTAAATTACAGTTGTGATTGAGATTCATACTTAATGTGTCTTGCGAAAATGTTTGTCGAATTGTCCTTTAATGTGTATATTTGTATTTGTGATATATGTGTTACTTATTTCTCTGTTGTGCATGAGTGACAATTTATAATTTTATATGTTAATCATTTTCATCATTATTATTACATTACGCTATGTATTTTATCATATTTTGTTTATTATATATGTTCCTTTATCTTTATAATACTAGATTTATGTTTAATTGCATTTATGTGAAATTATATAGCTTGACATTTTTTTTCTGTTATTACTTGTCTTAAATCATAATTACTAATTTTCATCCTAGGTTTATCATACAAATGATTTTATATATTATCATTATTATCTATGAAAAAATATGCGTGATACATAGAACAGTGATGTATGTTGGATAATTATATTAATGTCTGTTTTTTACAAAGTATGTATCTACAAATATGTATCTCAGTCATTTGTATAAATTAAAATATGTTAATAAAGATTATTAATTCATTATTATATATTCATATGTATATAACTATTTATGTTAATATAATAATATCAGTGTTGTGTACATGGTAAGATTAGTCTACTGATTTTCCTTTTTTTCTTAATTAAATTAGCATATAAAATTCTTTATATACCTTATAAAATACAACTTTTACAAGTGTTTTAAGTTATTGATATTTGAATAGTCTCTCTGTTTTTAATTATTTGTATATTGCAGGCATTTCATAGTTTATATTTAATAATTACAACATTTCTACTCTTTATTATATGTATCTGTTATAGGTAGCACGCATAAAGGGTTTAACTTACACATGTAATAAAATGTGAGCAAATGCTGCGATATTATTTTCTTGATAAATTTTTTACCTCGGTCAATTAAGTGCAATTAAATTTATGTCTTACTCGCTTTGTCAATGGCTTCAAGAATAAGACGCTATCTTTACAATATAAGAAGAATACTCTTAAGGATTTATAGATACTTTCTACGATGTATTCATAAATGGACATATGTAGAAAAAAACAATGTAAGTTCTAGCAAACATATTTAAATAATTATAAAATTGTGAAACTACACATATTCTTAGCAAAAAGTTCCAGCAATACAATTGTTTGATGGCAGAGTGATAGATTTTCTGTACTTACCTAGATTTATTAGAATTAGCAGAAGCAAGTCTTATGGCAGGAAGCAGTTGTCACGTTACTACTGGTATTGTAATCCTAGTATATGTAGAGTAAGAGAATAGCTGCAGCCTTTATATATGTTCGCATAGCAGAACACTGTAATGTAATATTATACACGCTTGCTAACTGCTTTATGCCAATAACTTATATATTAAGGCTTAGATTCTGTCTGTTAAGTACATATCCGTTTTCTACGTTTGAGATGTAAGTATTATCTCTTAGAAGGTCTCTCTGTTCTTGCAAATCTTGTTCTTGGTAAAAACTATTGTTTTTCTTAAGCTTTTCTTTCACAAGTTCTATATTATCAAATTGTTTAATTATATTTTTACATTGTATATATATATCTTTTTCAAATTTCTTTCGTATTTAAACAATAATTTGGAAAGAAATAAAATATTATAAATATGATAAAATGATATTATATAAACCAATAATCTGTTAAGTCAAAATATATATTTAATTATGTAAGAATTATATTACATTCTTATGAAGGTAAAATGAAAGCGACATTTTCTTCGTGTATCTAATAATTTTGTTTCACAATTACAGACAATAATTGAAGATATGCAACAACACGCTCTATCGCCACAGCCTACAACCGAAAATTATGAACAAATAAGAATCCTAACTGTGAATAATGGAGAACATCTGGATGGGATATTATACAGATTAAAGAAAGGTTTTTAAAGAGATTTCGTTTTTCTTTCAAAACATATTTTTTCAATTGTATTTTATTTCTCTCTGTTATTATGGTATGCTTTTATCTTAAACGATATTTCTGACACAGGATGGAAAGTCGAGTTTAGACTCGGGGCTTCCCTTCTTGGAAAAACACTTGATGTTTTTATAAATCATCCATTATCGAGTGACAAAAAATTTGAGAGACATACTTACTATCAATTGCAATGGGTTGACGAATCAGCGAGTATACATTTAATTTTGCCCGGTTCATTTCACTATTATGTCACTGATCAGTAAGTATTAATTATTATGAAAAGCTATTTATGTACGCGATTTTATCTTTTAATAACAAGATATATCTGTTTCGCAGAGTCGAGGGGCATATCAAACCTGTTGCATCTGGGTATCTACTAGTGGATCCTGAATTGAAAATAGGTGAACATGGGAAGAAACTACCTTTGGATTGCATTCAAGTTCAAACAGTTTTGGCAAAGTGTTTAGGACCTTTCTCTACATGGGAAGATAAATTATTGGTGACGCGAAATTCTGGATATAATATGATTCATTTTACGCCGATACAGGTAATGTTAGCAAAATTAATGTGTAAAGTATAAAAAATAAGATGCTTGTAATAAATACGAGCTTGTTAATATTTTAGGAATTGGGACTTTCTAAATCGTCGTACAGTCTGAAGGATCAAATGCAACTCAACAATGTTTTTAATGAAAATAATCAAATAATTATTTATCATGATATCGAGCGATTTGTAGACAAAATGCGAACCGAATGGGAGGTAAATTATTATCTTCAAGGATATCCTTATTAGGAATAAAACGCGTTTTCCTTTAATATATCCAAACGTATTTTCTTCAATTATTTTACACCTTGTTACAGATATTAAGCATATGTGATATTGTTCTGAATCATACCGCAAACGAGAGTCCTTTTCTAGTTTCTCATCCAGAGTGCACATACAACTGCATTAATAGTCTTCATTTACGTCCGGCATATATTTTGGATGCAACATTATTTGAATTAACGATAGAAGTGGCTGCTGGAAAATGGGAATTTAAAGGTATTCCTACCATAGTCGACACTGAAGATCATTTGAATGTAAGTTGCAAATTATTTCACGCGTTAATGTTGCTACAATATAATCAAATTTTCGTTCTTTATCGTATTTTTTGTCTAGTCGGTTTTGCATTTTCTACATGCACTTTGTTTTCAGGCGATTCGTCACGCTCTTCACACATATTTCTTGCCGCTTGTAAAGATATACGAGTTGTACATCGTCGATATTAACGAAGTTATAATGGAATTCCTGAACTTGGCGCGTAATGAAATGCCACAAGATATGAATAACACGAAAGCCGAGGACATTTCGATAATTCAAGATCCCGGTTTTCGCAGATTGAAATCAACCATAAACATGCAACTTGCTTTGAAAAAGTATAATATATACAGGTAAATATGCAAGATAAGATAATATGGCTAAATATTTGATTGCATAATTGCAGGTATTTATGCACGATTCTTTTATTTTACATAGAGCTGATTGTTTCGACGAGGAGACTCGTTTGAAACGGTGTGCAGAGGACTTGAAGAATAAATTACAAGAACTCAACGAAGCTATTAGTAACAATGTACAAAACCATCTGAATGCTGCCATTGAAAATACTATTGCTGGTATAAGATACTTCAGAGTACAAGATGATGGGCCAAGAATTAAAGAAATTAGCGAAAAGAATCCTCTTGTTCCTAGGTATAATTTTATTAGTACATTTAAATATTATAAAATCTTGCAAACTCACTTGCATGCACAACATTTCTTGATGTGACAAATTTACATTCCATAGATACTTCACTGATTACGGAGCACCCACATCCTTGATAGAAAGAGAAGATATAATGTATTCAGATAATGGATGTTATCTCATGGCTCACAATGGTTGGGTCATGAATAGCGATCCTTTGAAGAACTTTGCAGAACCTGATTCTAACGTCTACATTCGAAGGGAACTTATTGCTTGGGGAGATAGCGTGAAACTCAGGTAAAAGTATCTGTGTTAAATACTTGTGTTAAGTGTTCTTCCAGTTTTCGATATATCATTAGTGAAAAGTGTAATATATAATTTATAATTTTTACATTATTTATACAATTTATACAATTAATGTTACTATTACAGATACGGGGAGAAACCAGAGGATTCTCCATTCTTGTGGCAACATATGACGGCTTACGTAGAACAAACGGCGCAAATATTCGATGGTATTCGATTAGACAATTGTCATTCCACGCCGATTCCCGTTGCTGAGGTATGTCGCAATTCTATTGCAACTTTACTACTAGAATGTTTACTAAATAACACGATTCTCTTTGCAGTATATGCTTGATGCTGCACGACGAATCCGTCCAAATCTTTATGTTGTCGCAGAATTGTTCACCAATTCCGATCAAAAAGATAACATCTTTGTTAATCGTCTTGGCATTACTTCTTTAATCAGAGGTTGTCATTTATTTAATATAAATTTAATCTAATTATATAATATAATATAAATTTAATCTACATGCTCTATATATATATAAGAACAGTATTTCAACATGTAGCCAGATACTTTTGTTTTCATTCTGAAGAATAGCATTCTGTTTATAATGCTTAGCTGTCTTATGTGGAATGTAATATTATATATATATAATGTAATAATGTAATATTACATATATATATATATATATATATATATAATGTAATAATGTAATATTATATATATAATATTACATTTCACATAAGACAGCTAAGCATTATAAACAGAATGCTATTCTTCAGAATGAAAACAAAAGTATTTTGCTGCATGTTGAAATACTGTTCTTTCTGAACTGTTTATTTCATATTTTTAAAACATAATTATATAAGTGCCATAAAATTAGAAGATACATTAGAAGCTTTACATTGTAGAAGCTATGTCAGCATGGGATAGCCATGAAGAAGGGAGATTGGTATATCGATACGGAGGAGAACCAGTTGGAGCATTTCTGCAGTCACGAAAGCGACCGTTAGTGCCGAGCATAGCTCACGCTCTGTTCATGGACGTGACTCACGACAACCCCTGTCCGGTGGAGAAACGAAGTACTTTTGATCTACTTCCAAGCGCTGCGCTTGTATCGATGGCGTGCTGTGCCAGTGGCAGTACTCGCGGTTACGATGAATTAGTGCCCCATCATGTAAGTTGGTAGAACAAATTTAAACTTTTATACAAATTTTTATCATTAAATCTGGTTGATTTATACTTATAAAAGATTTATAACGAGATTCTATTTTCTTCAGATACATGTAGTAGATGAAGAAAGGCAATACACTTCTTGGTTGGATAATGACAATCCGACGAATAATACTAAGTTTGTTAACTCACAAACTGGTATAATTGAAGCTAAAAAGGCATTAAACGATCTACATAATATGCTCGGCCAAGAAGAATTTTCACAGGTATAAATTATTTGTATTGATGTATGTGTGCGTAAAGAGTTAATGTACTTGATTACTAATGATAAATTTATTTTCATAGGTATTTGTCGATCAAATGGACAGTGATATAGTAGCTGTAACAAGACATTCGCCGACTAGTCACGAGAGTGTAGTTCTGGTCGCGTTCACGGCATTTAAACATCCGGATTCGAACGCTCATGACCTGAGAAGACATGTAAGACCTTTGATAGTGGAGGGTGTAGTGGAGGAAATTATTTTGGAAGCATCACTTTCACGCATAGATGCCAAGTGAGCAGCAAATTTTATTTTTAAGAGAAAAATCCAAAAAGTTTATTAATCGATATAAACACTGCTTTACAGAAATGGGAAATCACCTTTCTCTTTGCCACATAAATACACAAAAAATGAAAATTTCATAAACGGATTATCCGAATATATGACAAACCTTAAACAGCACATACAATGCTGCGACTCCACGATAATCGAGAAGGTCGATTCCGGCGATCCTAAGAACACTCAACTCAATTTCATAAACTTTCAACCCGGTTCTGTTATAGCTATACGGTACAAAATTTTCATCTCTAAAATATACCAAGTCTAGCGATAAATCTACTATACTAATTTGTATACGAATTTAATTTCAGAGTGGCGCTCCACGCGAATATAAAACCTGCCTTAATAAAACTTCAAAATACTATTTTGCAGCTCACTTCGAACGAGAAATCAGACTTACACGATATAATCTCTAGTATGGATTTTTCAGATTTGAATAAAGTTTTATATAGAGGCGATCAGGAGGAACGAGACGAAACGCATGGTAGATTTGGGGTGTACAATGTACCGGGATACGGATCTTTGGTATACGCTGGACTACAAGGTGTCATAAATTTACATAGTTTTAGCATATGTATTATACTCATATTGTTTAATAAATGTCACGTTTTCAAACTCAGGTGTTATATCCTTACTGGCTGATATTCGTCTGAATAACGATCTAGGACATCCTCTATGCGCCAATCTTAGGCAGGGTAACTGGTTGATAGGTAATACAACAGAAACTGTTTTTGATAAATAGCTCTACATAACGATAATAAGAGTGTGCAATGAAAATTGTTTGAAAAATTGACAGATTATGTGTGGCAACGTCTGAAAGAAGATGATGGTACTAAATCCTTTGGAATATGGCTCGAACAAACGATGGAACCATTCAAATTAATTCCGAGGTACCTGGTGCCGAGTTATTTTGATGTCATAATCGTGAATGTTTATATGAATCTTTTAGATCATTGCTACAGTCTAATGTCAAAGTAAGTGTAGACTTAAATATTTTAGATCGACTCGTTAATAAATTTATAAATTTTCTTAAAATGCAATTTCTGTAAAAATTGAAAGAATTAATCGTGTATTTTGTATTATCTGCTATTAATTAAAACATATTCCAGCTTCGTAAAGAATGGAACTACGTTCATTAAGTTATTGAGCTTGGTCTCGGTACAAGTGGGTGGTGTAGTAAGATCGTCACAATTGCCCGATTTATCGCCGAATCTCAATCAGCCTAAGCCGACGACTAAAATCTACGACGGAGAAACTAAGCAGATATGTTTAACGTTGTCAGCAGGCTTGCCACATTTCACGGTAGGCTACATGAGAAATTGGGGTAGAGATACCTTTATCGCTCTGAGAGGATTGTTACTTCTAACGGGCAGGCATGTCGAAGCGAGATTTATAATTCTCGGATTTGCCGGAACCTTGCGACATGGCCTAATACCAAATTTACTCGATAAAGGAAACAATGCAAGGTATAGTTATATCTTCAGAGAATATATTACGCTATTTTAAAACAGTACATTAGAAAGTTTCGATCGATCCGAGCTTTAGCTTTGATTTAATTCTATAATAGATACAATTGCCGTGACGCAATATGGTGGTGGCTCTACACCATAAAATGTTACACCGAGGAAGCCCCAGATGGTTTGAACATCCTATCCGATAAAGTCTCGAGATTATTCCCGACTGATGATTCGCCAGCTTTACCTGCGGGAGAACATGTAAGTTAACATGTAAAAGCAACTATTTTACAATTTCAAGATTGCATATTACACGATTTAAAATGATTTCAGGATCAACCGTTACACGAAGTAATCCAAGAAGCTCTCACGATACACTTTCAAGGTCTTTGCTTCCGAGAAAGAAACGCTGGGAAACAAATCGACGAGCAAATGACGGATCGCGGGTTCAATAATCAAATCGGAGTTCATCCTGACACAGGTTTTGTTTTCGGCGGCAACGACGCCAATTGCGGTACTTGGATGGATAAGATGGGATCTTCCGAGAAAGCCGGTAACAAAGGCAAGCCGGCCACTCCAAGAGACGGTTCCGCCGTGGAGTTGGTCGGATTGAGCAAGTGCGTCCTCACTTTTCTGGCCGAATTGTACAAGCAAAATCTTTTCCCGTATGGCAGTGTTCAGCGTAAAAGTCGTGATGGTAAGAATATCGAAAATACCTCATTGCGTAATTGTGTAATCAACGACACATTATCCCTGATTATCACATGAAATGCGCAGGAAACATAATAACTTGGAGTTACAAGCAATGGGCCGATAAAATTCAGATAAACTTCGAAAAATACTTTTACGTGAACGAGATTCCGACCAAGGATGAGTGGAAACCCGATTTGATTCATCGACGAGGTATATTCAAGGATAGTCATGGAGCGACACAAGAATGGGCGGATTATCAGTTGCGACCCAACTTCCCTATCGCTATGGTTGCCGTGAGTATTACAATATTCTATAACAAGTCTCCCTGTAAAAGAATGAGTATAGTGTTTTCTATATAAAAAAATTCAGTAATAGCTATGACTATATTTATAATGCCTACTTAAACAGGCTCCGGAATTGTTTGATCCTCATCACGCTTGGACCGCACTGAAGAAAGCAGAAGAGATACTGTTAGGCCCATTGGGAATGAAGACCTTGGATCCTGCGGATTGGGCATACAACGGTTATTATGATAACTCCAATGATGGCACGGATACCAAAGTAGCACAAGGATGGAATTATCATCAGGGGCCCGTGAGTATTCTCAATCATAATCACATATTTCTCAAGACACGTATAAAGATTGAAAAAAAAGAAAGTTGAGATAAGTTTATTACTCTTATGTATAAAATATGTACTTTTAATCTATTTTTTTAGGAATGGCTCTGGCCGATAGGATATTTCCTGCGAGCACGTTTGCATTTTGCGTCATTAATCGGCGAAAAGGACGAGTTATGTCGTACGGTCGAATCGACTGAAGCTATCATTTCACGACACTTTATCGAAGCGTCTACTACTCATTGGAGAGGCCTTCCCGAGCTTACCAACAAGGATGGAAGTTATTGTAAGGATAGCTGTCGCACTCAAGCATGGAGTGCCTCAGCTATAATAGAGGTTTGTATTCACAGCGAATAATCTTCCACGGTATTTCTTACTAATTAATATAATTACGAAGAAGCGTCATTATTTAGAGGCATTATTTGTGTAAAACTTTATCATTTTTTATATCTGTCTGTCGCAATCCAGGTTCTCTATGACTTGCAGAAGATCAAACGGGAATTGGGATCTGAGCAAATAAAATCTGGAAATTGATATCACTTTGCGTGTGTTCACCACCGCCAATTACACTTAGAGCAATTAAAATTAGAATTAAAACATAATAGTAGCACTTTAAGCAAAGCGGATGACACAAATGTATACTTTCCCACCGGAGCAATAGCGACACCGCGCACATTGGAAACACACGCATGTCATATTGGTACACACATAGATGTAACAAATGCACAAACTATAATCACTGCTGATATTACATCTGTAAGAAACGATACTGCCGTTACTGAGAATGAATCGATTTCCGCGATCGGTAAAAAACGCGATGATATACAACTCGATAATCCGATACACAATTTCTTTCATTGCGCCGGCAGTGATTCGACAGAGATTCCATCAGATGCAAGAAACGAAACGTGTTCCGAGGTTGAATGGAAAGCTAAGAATTACAGTCGACAATATACAACGATGGAGAATGAACGGAATGACGGAAAGAATGAACCTCGAACGAATGTTCGGGCCTTGTCGCACATTTACGAAGAAGTTAGAGCGATTAAGGAGCCATATAGTAGTTTGCACAAGTACGACATTCAAGATTACTATAAGAAGTATAGTCCCAGCACGGCGAAAGCTTTGATAGATACACTGTTTCTTTCGCGACATGAAATCTGCGAGGAATGCGCGAGAATGAAATACAGCCCGGTGTACACCGATCGTTTAATATACGCAAAGGAATCGTTGTTCGCCATAGAGGTGGCTCTGTGTCAACGCGATGACGTTTCGTGCTTCACATTTCGTGATCCGCGAGAGGATCCACCCGACGATACTCCTCTCCGCTTGCAATACGGTCGAAATTTGCAAGACTACATGTTGATCTACAATTACGCCAAAACCAACGCTGCGGGTATATTTTATTCTCACTGCTGGCCCCGAGACGTCTTCGATCTGAGATCGCTATTGAAGCCGAATATTTACGTTCTAAATTACCCTTGCTACGACGTCATTGTGAACACCCAGCTATATCATCGCTATGTGAATAACCATTACGTAAGAATATCAAAAGCCGGCTGCGCATCCATGACATTTTATCGCGATCGTAACACTATGATAAGCTACACGAGATGCATTAGTTATAATAACGACGATTCGCAAGATTCGCTCATTTATTCGATGCACCAATCGAAGAACAACGAATATCGACGGAACAGATCAAGTTTATTGTTGTTGGAGCCGTTATTGCTAACACCGGAATTGATAAATTCTGGGCATAAAAAAAATACTAAGAACAGAGCTTTGCGATCGGAACGCGTAAGGATTGTCAGAATATTAATAGCCTACGCGTTATCATTTCTCGTTCTCGTGAGCATTACATTTTATATTGTTTATTTTACCTAGTTGTTGCCCATTGTGTGATAAATCTATTGAAATTATGAGATAACTAAGAAATTTAATCACACATTGCGTTACATTAGATGCTACACGATACATTTATTGTCATTAATTTAACATTACATTTATATCTCGAAGCGTAATCGCCAAACTATTTACAGAATGAACAAAATAGCATATAGGCATAACAGTTTATATTTTGTCATTAAACATATATATTTTACACATGTTTGTTAAATATGCTGTCAGTTAATCATAATTTACCGATTCATTAATGACAAGAAAATGTATTCTGTAGTATAAAAATTATTAACTATATTAACAATTATGTAAATTTGCAAAAAACTATGAGCGAGAATGAAAACTAAGAATTGTCTCTGTGTCTATCGAATCACATGTGACAGATGTGCATTATTTTAACTCGTACATAATTCCTATATTGTTTATATATATAATTTATCATATTATCAAATTTTAACTCGTACATAATTCCTATATTGTTTATAATTTATCATATTTTACATATGTTTTTAAATTCCACAGGCAGAGCGGTGTAGTCGTTTTAAATTACTTTATTAAGATTGTAAAATAATCGACATGTGTTCAATTGATTTGAAAAAAAAAAATCGAAAATTTAACTCTTTTATTTGTTATCTAGTGATATATCGAATGTTTAATAATTCTTACAGTTAACTTATACTTACATCAACACTTACAACATTAGAAATGCAGGGGAATAGGCTTTAATAATGCCTCATTTATGAAATACTCATTGATATGTAATAGATTTATACATGTGAATAGAAAAGTTGATACGGTTTAGTACATGTGTAAGAAAAAAGAAAAAAACAAAGAGAGGATGTTTATCAAGATATTTTTCGAAATTCTCAGGTAAAGATAAATCTCATGGATTAAAGTTGTAGAGTCTCATATATTTGGATATATTATATTATAAATATGTGGAAGAGATAATAATGTGTGAAGAATGATCTATAATATATAAATAAAGAATAATCTATAATAAAATGACAAAACTTCTAGCTGAGATTAAAAGTTTTATTACTATGTTTATCGAAACACGTTTGTAATATATAAAATGCCAAAATGTTTGAATTTGTAAATTGCTCAAGACGCATATTTTTACACTGATGTGTTTTATTATTATTACTTATACTGATTTGTTCTTATTAAATTTTCCTATCGTCATCCAGCCAACTTTTCTCTTTATGCCATTTCATAATCCTCTGTTCCAGAACTTCTTAATATAAACTATTCAGATAGGATTAAAATAAATGGAAATAAAATTTATAAGTTTCCAAGTATATAAAACGAAGGTTAAGTCATTATATGTTTAAGTTTTATATCTTTATGTAAATCATGAGACAAATTAAAAATGTCAAGATTGTGGTATCAAGAGAAAGATCGATAGATGTGTATAGATAAATTATTAAAAAGATATTTAGATTATTGACAAAAAAGTTAGGTATTAATGAATAATTGCTTCAAATAGATATGGTTAAAAAAATTGTATATAAATTATTTATTAGCTTCGACATAAACCAAACTATACAAAACTTAAAGAGATAATCGAGAGATAAAAATATATTTATTTTCTAATAAATGTAATAAATATACATATTGATACTAAATCGGAATACGTTCATCGCATTATCAGATTCTATTCGCCGTAATCGTGTTACAGTTTCTTGTAGTAAAAAAAAAAAAGCATTTCCTGTTACAGCATTTGCGCGACTCTTAGTTTCTTTGTTCATGCGTGTAATAAGTTATATGAATATATTTTATAATGATACAACTTTACTTTAATTCGTGCTGCTATTTAGTACTTTAAGATTCAAAATGTTACAGGCACGTAAAGTCTCTAAATATTTTTACGTCCCGTTTAATAAGATTCACTCTTGTGCTATTGTGTAATTCATCATTCTCATGATTTATCGTATCAACAAATCGTCGCTCGGTATAAATGTCTAAATAATGTAAATCTCTAAAAGCCAATTTACATATGATTCTTGCACCTGAGCTGCATCTACGAAACCGCTATCCTTTAAATATCGTCGAACAATCCTCTGGGTGGAGGACCGACGCGACTTGTGGAGAATGCCCTCGTGTTATTCGAATCATATGAATCATTGTCACCTTGATTTTCCCCGTCGTAACGATTATTCGCGCCGTAACTCTCCCCTCCAAATGTCATACCGATGTAATAATCCGTAGGATCGAAATCGTGCAACAGACCTGCTCTTGCAGATTCAATCGATTCATCTCGTTTTAACGGCCGTACTGGAGAGATTTAATTATTAATAATAATATTATCTGCACTATATATGTGTAATTTATATTATATATAATATACTACTTACACATACCAGTATCTGTGCTTTGTCGGGATGTCCTGTAACGCGACCCTGAACCCACTGAAACATTGAATCTCTCTTGTAATTCGCGTCGTCTGTATATAGAATCTTCTGCTCTTTGTCGTTTACGCCTCTCTAGAATAATAAGAAAATGTCATTTCCTGTTCTGTCTTAGAAAATTAAACATAATTATGAAAATTATTTTATTAATGATTTATTAATTTATTGTTACCTCTTTTTATAAGCTCTCTTCCTTCATCTACGAGGTCCGTCGTGAATTCATCATCATCGAGAAATTGTTGAAAACCTAGCATGGAAAGCAGTCTACTACCTATACTAAAGTATGTCGCTAAGCAGAATGCCAGAATCGCCATAGGAAAGTACACGTTAAATCCATCAGATATTATAGAAATGACATCCATATGTCCCATCACCTGAGAAAAGAAGAAAAAATAGTATAATATATAAAAAAAATCTATAAATTTACACACAAATTTAGATTATTTAGATAATATTACCTGTGTATAGTGTGTTTCCAAAATATGAGTCTTAATGATATGAGAATCCATATGAATAAGTCCCAGGAAATTAAGACACATTGGCGGAGTTAAGCGACACAACATCATACCGCTGAATATCAGACTATACTCGTTCGTTTGATGGTGAGGTGCCAAGTAATAAAGATTCAACACTCTGATCTTTAAGACGGTAGAATAAGCACAATAGCAAAGGTACGCGATAATCAATGTGGATAGTACCTGAAAATCGAATATAGATAAGATCTAATGGTAATATATATGTAAAATATAAAGTACAAATTTTTACCTCTATCGTAAAATAATCATAGTTTCTTTTTGCTAAATTCAGAAACTGAGCAAATAACGACAGCACAGGAGACTTGTTGAAGAATGTTACTTCTGACCATACAACAGCCACTGACAAGCAACCGGCGCAAATGGCAGCTATCTTTAAAACATAATCCTTAACGATACATTTCCAGTACCATTCTGAAATGTAAATTACAAAATCATAAAATCAAAAACTACAAACTATATAAAATTATAAAATTATAAAAAACAATGATATACTTACCGACAACAGGATTATAAATAATACGAAATGGTAGCGAGCGATGTATCGGAAAAGACGGTTTGAATCTTCTATCATGACTCACTTGATTTTTCGCTACATCTTCCAAATCAAAGATCTTGTCTACTAAAATACCCCATTGAGTCTCTATACGTTGTAAAGTCTGTAACGCTTTTATAGTCTAAAACAAAACAATAGCAATATGTAGAAATGTAAATGTGTCGTAATATTATAACATATATTTGCTGATACAAACCTGTCTATGTAATCGAATTAAAGATTTTTCAGTGGGTGTATCTGTTGGAGTATCATCTGGCAGTTGTCTTCTGTTCATTCTATCCTTCAATTCTGCGGGTATCCTTTGAAAAATTGTTTCCAAGTTACAATGAAACGGGTGACCAGGCCCAATAGATATTGTTGCAATTTGTAGTGACTAAAATAGCATTTTTTTTATTCATTACACGAGACTTTGCAGAATCCTTACATGTATTTTGTAAATAATATTATCTTGTGTACCTCAAGTATATCATCTACTGTTTCCTCCGCTTCGCATTTGTCTAAGCTTAATTTTGCTACCTTGAAATAGCTATAATTTAAAGTATATCCAGGTTTGCTGCCATTCCACAGTCCTCTAGGTACCTCTACGAGAGCATATCCAAGTAATAAAACCAATAAAAATAAGCCCCATGTGTTGGACGCAGATGATGCTATAGCTTTCAATTTTTGCCTAAAACACAGTAAAATTATCACTTTTATTTTTATACATTGAGCACATATATATATATATATATATATATATATATATTCATATATATATATATATATATATATATTTTGAATTTATTTGACTAGCGGTTTAAAAAATTATTAATTAGTTAATTATATATATATATTTATTTATCAATAATGCTTTAAACTTTACACATTTGTTTATATTATAATATAAATATTCTTCATTTTAATATACTTGCTATGAACTAGTAAAACTCACCCATCAAGATCTAAGCCAGGCTTTAATGCAATGTATATTAAAAGTATGCCGCATATAAACAAATAACTGCCATAATATATAGCATTATCTATTAAAGCAGACTTTAGTTTTCCGCGTACGGTGAAGTCTCCTGCCTTTATATAAGACTGCATCAATGGAAGTATCAACCATGTCAGGCATTGTGATGTCCAGTAAACTATCCTCCACAGATTCGGAAACACATTATCTGGCACATTCGGCCAAGGCTCTCTACATGTGACAATTGGTACAGAGGTAGTATTATCGGCATTTTTAGTGTTGTTGTGTATATTCTGCTCCACACACTGCCTGAATACAGTCTGCACAAATGAGATATTACTTTACCTTTATTTTATATTCCAGAAGAAAACTGTATTCTTCAAAATAAAAATTGAACAAAGTTGTATGTACTACATTGATTTATATGAATAATTATATAATTATATAATTACCGAAGAAACATCCAAAGGTATTATGAAGATTATTAATAGAGAAAAGTACCAGGCTATCAGTACAGAGACAGTGACTATAATGTGATGCCGAAACACATTTCCATATTTGAAAAGCAAAGTTGCGGCCAGCAAAAATGCCACTATAATCTCTGTCAAAAATGCACCGAGAACCATCTTGTCTTTTATCTCACGCGACAGTGATATCTAATGAATCCTACAAGTTTCAAACTATCACTGGATACTTATGCATTTATATCGGGACTGGTTTCTGCCTCTTGTGCTTCTCTGACTTTGATTTCTGCATCCCTTTGCATCTTCTCAAGTTTCTCTAAAGTGACCGATTTTAACGGAATCAATTTTGGTTTACAGAGTATGTAATTCAACGTATCCTCCTGATATAATAGACCTTGTCTTGGAAGGACTATGTCGCACTGTTCGACTTGATTGTCTGTAGATTCTGACATTTTTGGTCGATCCGCGAAGTCTCAGTGAATTGATAACTTCTTCATCGTGACATCTGATAGTAGAAAAATATTATGATGAAGTCAATCGAATGCTAGCAATTCTGCTTCAAAGAAATAATTGTAAAGCATAGAATAAACTTTATTTGAAGATATCATTTTATGATACGAAAAATGAGCGATATCAACTGTACCACAAGGAGAGAGAGAGAGTTACATATTTAATTGAAACACCGAACTCTACATTTATATTCAACTGCGAGAGACATCGAGAAGAACAAGGTACGTGTAATGGAATTTAAGAGAAATCAGCATCCTTGCATATTTAATCTGACACAATTGATAAAATGCTCATCCGCAATTGTCGCTCGTTGAAGCTAATTTCCTCTCCTCGCGTGTTCTTATCGTCAAACAGCTCGAGGTATTATTCCGTTGTGTAATAAAAGACACGCACGAGTCTACGCGGGTCGCAGCTGGTTGCTGGTTGTCGAACTCACGTGAATCGCTGACAGACGACAGATCCTTACGGAACCGTGAATCGCCATGGACTGTCAAGTCTGGTCAAGTCTCACGGACGTCGCGAAGCGACAGTAAAAATTCAAAACAATCAATGGACGACGATTGTAGATAAATCGTTACCTACAGTCGTAAAAGTTGCTACCGCGAGATAATTTACCATCGGAGACTGCTCCGATATTCATTGAACGTCCAACCTAAATATTGCACGTATACTTGACGATTGTAAAAAAATTATAAACTATTTCGTTTACATTTTGATCGATATACTGACAGCCTAAGATCTTCTTAACTGTACGTTCTGTATCCGAGGTAAAATGAGTGTGCGATTAACTATTAGAGATGGAAAGGGAGAAAAGAAAAATTGAATAAAAAAGTGCAAAAAATAATGCAGCTAAAAAGAATAGTCTTTTAAAGACATTTTGGAATTTATTAACAATTAGCGCTATTTTCGATCGAAAAATATATTAACGTAGGATATTGTATTTTTTTTTAATTTGGCAGGAAAACGAAACGGAGCGAAATAAAATCACAGCAATGGAATATTCCACGCGTCGCGCATTGTCACAATCTGTCCTGATTTGCCCTGAGTGCATCTAGAGTAATGGCGAGTCCATGACGACGAGGAAGTGCAACTTGAAACGAAAAGGAGCTAGTGAAAAGTGATGTAGATTATGAGTCACGCGTAAATTCGCGTGAAACATGTAAAGATTTGATGAGTGTCTTGATCCTCGGAATGTTCACAGACAACTGGTATGTATTTTAAATTTTGACCAGCATATACGATCTAACAACAATTAATAAGAGTGAGAGGAACGACGCTGATTCGGCGTTACTTATGTGACGATACACAGAACCGAGATGTGCTGACATTCCTCATACATAAACAAAAAGTATCGTAGCTCGGTGAAGTGACGGATTTGATAAGGGATTCTCTGGAAGTGACAGTCATGCGCATTCGTCGAGAATCTTTCTGCACTCTTCTATATTCATATATATCTGAATGAATCCTTTGATTTATAATGTTTATTATATATGTTCGCGAGAATTATAAAAACTGTTTTCTCTGAATGATTCGTTTCATAGATTGAGATATCGCGTGTGATGTGTTCAGATTCAAACTGCTATTTCAATATGCATTAAATATCGTTTATGTCACATATATTATCCAGTAGAAAAAATTCAAATTATTCCATCTTAATATTATAATAAAACCGAAATGTTTTCTTTGTGTTATTAAAATAAGTCAAATATAATACACAATCTGCAACATAAATTCTTATTTAACATCTGATAAAAATACTTTGTCACTTGATAGGAAATATGTATTTCATACGATTATATTGCATAATATATGAAAGAGTGCAGAAAAGAAAGAGAGAAAAGAAATATACACGATTTTGGATAAACAAAAGCAAGTATTTTTTAATTTAAGGTAAAAAAACTTGAATATAGAGCCTTATTTATAATTGAGATCACTATTACATCTTGCTGAATCTTTAAACATATCGTAATTTTTGAAATTTCAAATCGTATTGCAACCTGACATACGATTCGACTTATCAGTGCGCTGACATGCGCCGTAGATGCATATAGATGCTATAAAGAGATTCAAACATATGTACATACACATATATACTATAAACAAAATCTGTAAACAAATCCGAAGCATTTGTTGAAACATATACATAAAATCGTGTATATATTTTAATAAATACATCGCGCACTCTCCATGTATCATGCTTCATTACGTAATTAATGGTCTTTGTATTTTCGTATCTCACATTTATCAATTCATATCGCCGTTCGTAAATCGCGCGCGCGCGCGCGGCGGATCACGTGACAGCAGTAGGTGCCAATCTACGAAACTAAAAATCCGTTTGACAATTATGTACTACACCTATCTACACTTTGCCCTCTTCTCTCCTTTTTTATTCTCCGGCACTCGCATATACATTCTGTCTCGCTTTTAGGTGTAGAGAGACGTAAGAAGGTGCAGTCGAAAGAAACTTCGAATCCGAGCGCGCGCGCGCGCGCGCGCGAGAGAGACTCTTCCTGTCACCGCTAACACTACCACCACCGCCACCGTCGCAGCATCCCTCCGCGAGCCGCCGCCGCGGCTTCAAAACCTGTCGGTCTGCATTCCAGTGCCGCCGCCGGTGAAGCCGCCACCAAGCAGCAGAGCGGTCTCGTCGTCGAGCGTCGTCCTCTCGTCGTTCCTCGTCGTTTTCTACCCGCGTCCGGAGCAGGACGTTGCTCGCAGGCATCGTGAACGCGTGTGCGTCGTGTGCTCTCGTCCGCGTTAAAAAAAAAAAAAAAAAAGAAAAGAAAAATACGCGAACGTGAACGATGAAGTAACGAAACGAAGACGAAGCGGGGGCCCCCGTGACTACAAAGGAACACACGGCCCAGAGCGTCGCCGGGCCGCCTCGTCTGGGACTCTTTTTTTCTCCCCTCTCTCCCCCCTCGAAGCGAGAACAACGTGTGCCTATTCCGAATTATATTATTGTTACACGAGGGAACAACGCGGGACAACGCAGGATTCTCCTTTCTTTCGGCGTCGACTCGGTTGGCTCGGATCGAGAAAAAGGGTAAGTCTCGATGAGTTAAGTGCGTCGTCTCTCTCGACGACCTGAGCGAGCGTGGATCTCCGCTCGGTCGGATCGATCGCGCGATTGTAACTCAAGTCCAATGCACTCGCTCTTCGCCACTTTTTGCCGTGTATCCGCCGTTCGAAATCTCTCGTGAATGTCGTCCGATTGTATCTCGGCGTCCGGGGCACACAGCGGTGCTCCGATCGGTGATTTCGATCAATTTTCGTCGAGATCTTTACCTCTTTCGCTTGTACGAGATACATTTGATCGATTAAATTATTGATTGTTGGATCGTATTAGAAAATTAGATCGCGCATTTGAGATTCTAGTCTCTTTCACTTGCACTGCGACACACTCTCTGCATTTAAAATAGATACCTACACGTTCGTCCTATCTGCGCTTTCTACATTTAAAATGGAATAGGTATGTACGCTTTGGAAAGAGAGAGAGGAAAGAAAACAAGATAGAGAAGGCACAATTAAAATAGAATTAGATTACTTTCGTGTCAATTAACTTTTATTAATATAAATGAATGATATTTCAGATTCTCTCTCTCTCTGGATTCCGTCTTTCTAGAGACATAATATAGAACAAGAAAGAATAGTTTAATTATAATTAAATAAAGTAAATAAAGTTTGTTTTTTATATATTCTTGAAGATTAAAATAAAACTCGTTTATATTTTCACGCTTTGAGAGAGTAAAGAAGGAAGAAGAAAAGGAAAAAGAAAAAAAAACAGGTGCAAAAGAAACGCAGGTAGGAAGTGCGTGAAAGAAAAGATCCGACGAAACAAGTGTATTCAGACGTTGTAAGGCGAAAGGGGAATCAAGATATCATGCAGGAGAGTCAGGAGAGGAGTAAAAAGAAGACCTCTCATTCGTTATCGTCGCTTCACCAGCGTCCGCTCCTCGCTAATCCCCGGCGTTCTTTTTTCAATCTCACCTGTTCGCTGTCCTCGCAGTACGCCTGCCTTTTCCTCCAAATCGCTCCATCATCGCTGATCCTTAAATGCAAATTGTGAAACAATCGATGAGCTTGGAAGCTAACAATAGACTCAGATTTGGCAATTTTTTTCGATACATATTGAACGAGAAGTGCAATTTCATCCTTCACTATCATTCTCGAGATAAAAAGGTGCGTAGTAAAACCAACCGTGTAACACTTTCGATCCATTTATCAAATATGAAAAAAAGAGAGGTTCCGGGTATTAAAAATATAGATATAACTTATCCAAATCGATATAGATGAGAGATTTTTTTTCAGCTTGATTACAAATCTTAGGAGATACAAAATTGACGAATAACTTTTACGTTTTGTTTAATGGCATTATCTCATGTGACCACACGCATTTCCTTATCTACTTTGAGAAATTTTCTTCCTCATTTTCAGAGATCCCTCTTCGCTTGTTAACAAGCTGGAGAATTTTCGTCCTTTTGTCCTCGTCGCAATCACACGATCCTCGATCCCATAAACGCACCACGAGAGAGACGGTCCTTCGCTGGAATACTAATGACACACCGATAGTCATTTATGGCACGGCTACGCAT
Organism: Lasius platythorax; assembly: GCA_963971435.1. Lineage (NCBI taxonomy): Eukaryota > Metazoa > Arthropoda > Insecta > Hymenoptera > Formicidae > Lasius > Lasius platythorax. The sequence continues at coordinate 912,426 of OZ020540.1, forward strand.
TTCGATTAGAACGGGAAGGAGTCTGTATTGTCGGATAGATTGGAGCATTTTCGGCGGAAGAATTTTTTCAATGTGAAGATTTTCCAAAGTTTTTCTCCTCGCGAGATAAGTGCCGGCACAGCTCCGGAGATTATCTCCTTTCATCTATGCTTTTTACAGTACGTAAAAATACCAAATTGAATATTCAAGACAGAGTCTGTTCGTTACTGATTAAAGATCTGAATAAAAATTTGTGTGCATTAATTCCGCAATATCTAAATATTACGTAAAGTAATTTGCATCATTAGTATTCGGAGATTACATATCGGAGATTAATGTAAACTATTGAATTATTATTAACTGTTATTGTAATAATTTTAATTGATTTCTATCGCGCGCGTTCTATATACAATATCTTTATTTCTAATCGCATAAATCAAAATTTTGCAGAGATTTTATCATACATGCCTATGAAACACCGACGACGATTAAATCGTTAATACAAGAGCGCACATCGGGCAGATTAGGCTTAATTGCGGTGCTACGGATAACGCGTGTAAGCGCATTGGTCGCGCACGCACGCACGCACGCACAGACCGCATTCGTGCGTGCCAAGAGGGGAGCGGAGTGGACAACCACTGCTTTGGAATTCGGCTTCTTTATTTTTACGAGAAGTAATATCGGAAACCAGCCTCTCTTCGCAGCCCTTCTCACCTGTTACATACCACCGCCATTACGCTACCATTTAAACAGAAGTTAAAAGTATTCTCGTACGCATAAAACACGCAGCAAACTGCCACGCGCGCCGATAGTCTATCTATATACATATATACAAAATATTAATTGTCCTCCCTTCTCCTGCCTCCTTTCTTCTCTGATTATCGTCTTTCTCTCTCTCTCTCTCTTTCTCTCTCTCTTTTTTTCGAGTTGATTTATTCGGGATGATAAATTTGGAATTGCAGGCTCGCTTTCACTTAAAATTCTCGTTATCTTGCTTTCTATCTTTCTTCTTGATTCTCGTTTACTTTATCGGACGCCGACTTCTCTTCTTTCATATCGAGGTACACAGACAAATGACGTGAGCGAAGAAATGTACAATTTTAGAATGTTGGATTGTCATTGAAATTACGTCATATAGCGTAAGAAAATTATGAATATTTTAAATTCCATTCGCACATCACACACACACACACACACACACACACACACACACACACACACACACACACACACACACATGTATATATATCTTCAGCTACAGATCGGACCAGAAAAATTCTGTAAATGTTGTAATTAATATGTTAAAATTCGTTTTTTCTCAATCGACACATTTAGAGATTCGCGGATGGATATTTAATTAGTATAAAATCGGTAAAAATTAATATTCTCGAGAAATGTAAAGTAATGTCAGTTAAAAGCAGGAGAGCTATTAACATATTAACTACTTGTTACATTGCAATAATATTGATGTATAAAGTTTTTTTTTTTTATATTAATATTAAATATTCACACTGATAAATATCAATTTTAATTGTACTTTTGGAAAATATTTGCAACCATACATTAATAATTTTAATGTTCGTCGAAACCTCGAGACGCATTCTCGTTTTGTCAGGTTTTTCCGCTATCGAGAAAATATCGATAGTTTCGCGCATATTAAAGCGACACGTGGGTACGTGTGTGTACGGTCAATATGTGAATGGATATGCATATCTACGCGCACTACCCCGTAGCATTAGCTCAACGAGAAAGAATTATTATTACCGTCGCTCTTCGCGGACGCTCGAGTATATGATTTTCTGATGGTCGCGCGAGCGCCGATATCACGTGGGTGTAAAACGGTTCGCGCAATGAACGCAGCTTTCGACGCCGTATATGGATATTTTCTAGATAGCCACACGTCATCCAGCGATTTACTTTCCTTGCTGTTGTCCTTTGTAAAACAAAAAATTTATACTTTATCATTTATTATTGTATTCGTTGTTATCGTAAAATTTCTTCTTTTAGCTCCTTTTTTTAACTGGCTAATTTATTTTCTTCTCTCTCCCTCTTTCTCTTTCTTTCTAAAATCTGCTAAATATAGTAGTTTTTTTTATATGAAGAATATAAAAACGCTGAAGAATTAATTTTATATTTTTTTACTATATATATATATATAATCATATGTGTGTAAAATGTATATATATTCTATGTGTATAAGAAGTGTACAATCATATTTTCATAGATAATTACTGTTTTCAGCTTTTTGACTGACATATTATATATGTATGAAATTTATTATACAATTACTATGATGAATGATTATTGTGTCATTCCGTCGCCTTAATCTTTAAGGCGAATAATGCTATGTTCTATTTTCATATGAACTCGACGTTCTAAACTTAAACGGTATGCTTGCTCGGTATTAATTTTAGTGGCTCTTCGTCGGCACTCTGCGAGCCGGCGAGTATTTGCTTTTCCGCGAATAAGACCGGAAAAACAACCAATAGCACGCGACATACTTAATTAATGTAACAACCTTCTTTCGCATTGCTTGCAGAATGTGTCAAGATGACATCTATCTTCCCTTTACGTGGCATCGTTGTTATCCTGTTCTACGGTCCGATCGCGTATATATGCGGTAAGTTTCTTATTACTTTAGAACGCTGCTTAACATTCCGAATATTAATAATATAAAAATTTAATAATATATGTATGTTGCTTTGATATTCACAGGGGAGAAACAGGAATTGGGTATGTCCTTTACCCGACACCCGCAGCCTCTAGCCGCTCCGTTAAATGACGACGTGAATTTCGAGTGCAGTCTCAATCTCGCCGCGGAGCGTTTCGCGTGGCATCACAGGCCCTTGAATTCAAACAAATGGATACCGCTGTCCCATCCCACGAACAGCAGCGGCAAAACGTCGCGACACGTTGTCAATTTCGACAACGAGTCAAAGGCCGGAGACTATCGTTGTATCGCGTTCTTTGGTAGGTTTTTGCGAAGGTTTATCCAACACTTCTTATGTTTGACAAACATTTCTCATTTGTTGTGTCTTTTTATTGAAAAACTATACGTGACAAATAAAATAAATAAGATGTCAAAATTAAAATAAAATAATCTTAATCTCTAAAATATGTTTTATAAAATACATATGTATGTGCATATTCTTTTTAATCTGTTCGCAGGTACGAGCGGTTTAGCGTCGGATCCAGCGAAATTGACACTCGCGACAATACAGAAATTCTCTGATAAAAACGACGTCTTCATCCAAGTAGCGGAAGGTAACACCGTACCCATCACGTGTCCCATACCGTATTCCGAACCGGAAGCTATAGTGCAGTTTTACAAGAACGGCATGTCCATCGAGAATGCAAATCTGGTGAATAGTAAGACCATGGTCATCAAGAATGTCAGATCGACGGACAGCGGATTGTATCACTGCAGCGCGAACAATTACATAACACAGCAGATATTCACGAGTAACCATAAGATAGTTTTGACGGTATACGCAAACGCGACTGTTCAAGCGCCATATTTTATCAAGCAACCACAAACGGAATACATAGTTCCGCGCGGAAAAAACATTACGTTGGAGTGTTTCGGCGCTGGTTATCCGGTGCCGCGCATCATCTGGAGCCGTCTGGGCAGCTCTCTACCGCTGAAATCAATAAAATCGTCCACCGGTCTGACGATAGTCCACGTGCAGCCATCCGATCGTGGAGAGTACGACTGTGTATGGAATAATGAAAACCGACCTATCAAGTCTGTCATCATCTTGAGGGTCGTAGAGCCACCGAGGGTCACAAGACAACCGAAAGCATCCACGTTTTCCGAGGGCGGTGAATTGGAGCTCTCGTGTAGCGTGACGGGCGAGCCGGAACCGAGCATCGAGTGGCTCATCAACGGAAAATCCTTGATACCCAGCAAGAATCAGGAGATCAGAGGCTCCACTCTTCTCATATCCGAAGTTGAGAAGAAGCACGCCGGGATTGTTCAGTGCGTCGCCAGTAATGAATACGGATCGCATTCGGGATATAACTTATTGCGAGTCAACCCGAAGCAGCATGTTCTCGGTGGCACGACCGAATCGAGACCGGACTACGGGACTATGTCAAGGCATAAACATACCAGGGGCGGTGGTAGGCGCAGAAATAAAGAAGGAAAAAAGAAGGGCGCAGGTTATTTACTTTGTCTTATCGTCGTTTCATACGTTTTCTTATCAAACGTCCGATTGAGATATCGCGGATTAAATATCTCGAGTTTCTTTCAAACATGGAAAATTTTAAAATTGGCAATTTTTGTGTATAATATAAAAAAAATATTGCATGCAATTATAATATATTTGAATGTATACTTTATTTATACATCATATATATCTAAATATATATTCTTATTTTTATTTTCCTTTTATTTACAGCAGTTTTGGTACCTCCGAATCAGCCCAATGTTACAAGGCTATCCGATGTTTCCGTCATGGTACGATGGTCGGTGCCGGAAAACAACGGTTTGCCGATACAGTTTTTTAAAGTTCAATACCGAGAACTCGGCCCGAAGATGAACGGCAAACAGGCAAAGTGGATGACAGCTAATTCCGAGATACCGAATCATGTGCGATCTTTCGAAGTGACCGACTTGCAGCCTGACCATACCTATCGATTTAGGATCGCCGCGGTGTACTCGAACAACGATAACAAATTGAGTCCGAATTCCGTGCGTTTCCATCTCAATAGGGACGCCGGCATTGAGAGCAATAAAATGCCGATACCTTTATTGACTAATACCGAAGCGCTTGGACCGCATCAAGTATTATTGATTTGGCAGAATCCCGACAAATTGGCGAAAATTGACGGATTCTACATATATCATCGAGCTTCCACTACAGCCGGCGAATATCTTAAAACTACTGTTGAGGGAAAAGACGCCTACAACATGACCATCTCTCACTTACAATCTGAAACTGTCTACGAATTCAAAATCCAGAGTTTTTCCGTGGATGCGGCGTCAGAATTTTCCCAAATATTACGGCAGAAAACTGGAAAAAGCATCGAGGAACATCCGGTTCAGCAAGTGATAGCGGAAAATAAATTGAGACCGAGCGAAAGTAACAAGGATGTCAATATACAGCTTATAGTCGGTGGAGTATTAGTAGCAGCTGTCATTTTAGTTGCTATTGCCTTTGCAGCGAGATGTTTATACAAAAGAGCAAAGTATAAACAAAATCAGGAATCGCAAAGTGAAGGTATGTGAAACGGATGAGAATAATGCGCAATTCTTATAATAATCTAAATAATTAAATAACTCTTCTTTGTTTTTAATGGGACAGGTAAACCGATAACAAATGGACGAGTAATGAATGGTGGAGTTACAGATTCCAAAATTAACATTACGTCTAATCCGCTTGCTGGTCTCGATACATCCGAAGATATTATGCAGCCTAAGGTCAGTATTTGTAAGTAGCAACATCTGCACTTTTGTTTCATCGGAAGAAAGTAACGGAACTGGATTCTTTCATTCAGTATTTGGTGAGCAATAATAATAAAATATATTAAATTTTGTTCTTTATATTTAATTTTTTCGAAATATAATTGCTCTTGATCCAGTCATTTACTTTTCTTCCGGGAGTCAGCATGATTTTAGACGAATGCAGAAAACATATTGATCATGATCGCATAAAAAGATTCTTTAATTATTTAAATTATGAGGGTTAACTTGGTAATTTTTATAATTTTCTTTTAAATTGTAGATTTGTTAATAGAATTTTTATTATAATCTCGTGCATTTATGTATAAAACTTGACATTGATTTCCCTGCATTCGTCTAATCGTGTAAATCCGTCGTTAAATTGTCGACAATATATTAAGGAGACTAGTCTCTTTTCTAGTTTTAGCATTGGTCGCGCGCTGCTCTTTAATTCTACTCGCTCTCTGCACTCTCTCTGGAGCCGCTTTTCTTTTGTTTTTCCGAACGCGACACACGCACGTTACTCCTTACGCGCTCTAGATCTGAAAAGAAGCGAACGAACACACACATGTTTCTAAATCCAGAGCGGACAACAGTCGTCGATGGAAATGACATCGTTTCTAAACGGCCAAAACAACAATGGCAGCAACAACGGACACAACAACGGCGACGCAGCTGGATCTGACGTAAACGTCACGTCGCATAGCGAGCCGTCGTCTCTGCGCCAAGGGCCACTGCCTATCGAACAACGTTTGTGAGAATGTATCGCAGCTATGTCTCTGTTTTATAGACGGTAAGATCGTGACTTGAAGACCTCGTGCTCGAAAAACGGACGTCGACAATCGCACGAACCTTCAACGAATTTTATTTTATACTATGGCAGGAACACGAGAGAACACGACTTATATCTCGATGAGAAACTTAACTTATAGGCTGTATTTAGCTATATTGCAATGAAGAGACTGTTGCAAGACATTTACAGGGTGTCTTAAATAAATATGCTCAAATGTATCATCGCTGTAAATTGGGATTAACTTTTGCATGCAGAAATAAAAGATGTACTCTTTTATATATTCTTTGCTAAATTCGTCATTTTTTGAGGTTTAATATAATCAATTATTGAATATATAATATATTGTGAAGAGAAATTTTTTTTTTACATCTATCAATCAATGTAAGATTAATTTCACAATATTTTAACATTATTGACAATAGTAAAAATAATCCCATTTTACAGTATATAAGACTATAAAGTAAATGATCTGATCGTATCTTATATATCGCATGATATATTCTTTGTCTTTCCCTTTTTATAAAAAAAATTATTAAGGATCTTATCCGTTAAGTAGGCATGAATTCAATTAATGTACCTGCGAAGTAATTGACTTAACTATTACATATATCTACTTAACGGTCACAAGCTAGTGAGCACTGGACAATTTAGATTTTTAAATCTCTTACAAACAACTTTCGAGAAAAATTTTTAATAAAAGATATATATTTTTGAAATGCTATGCATTTAGGATACACAATACGTACAATTACGTTAACTATTAAAATCATCAATGTTGAGAAAAGAAAGTAGTGTCACTTTATGACAGTTACTATAGAAATATCTTTTTAATGAATAATGAATATAATGGTTGAGTCATGTATTGTTAACATTATCATGTATGCCTGTTATTTTTATGAGTGTTTTCCTAGCTGCAATAGAGGTTAAATAATTTATTAATGTCATTCATGACTAATGCAATATTATTGTCATAATATCTCAGTGACATGATTTGTTATCAAAATTATATGTGAAATATTATAATGTGTTATGAGGAAAAAGTGATGAAAAATTATATCTTAATAATTGATATTTATGTGTAGCAAAAAAAAGACGGAAATTGTAAATATAAATGTATAAAATTTTTCTAATTATTTAACGTTTGGCTTATATAAAAGTACTGCAATCACATCTGTGAATCGAAGATAAAGCTAGTGAAAATATACATTGTACATACTAGAATAGTTTTAAACGACACGAATGAACATATGTGCCTTACATCTTGCCTGAGAATAATAATTAATAAAAAATAGTTATTTATATATCTGTATACTAGCATTTTGTGTACTTAATTTTTATAAAATAAATTATATTCGAAAGAGATTAAAGAAATGTATGTGTGTGTGTGTATGACGAAGCTTTGTTATGTACTTTATGAATTTAGAATAACTATATAATTGTGCTTAATAAATGTAATAATTATATGTAATTAGATAACGCGTTGGATAATAGATAGTATGTAATTAGATAACTGTAACGCGTGAAAATAATCCAGCATTGACGAGATCTATTCAAAATTTGCAGCTGAACATAAGTCTTATTTTATCACAACAGATTTCTATATTGAATTTGTCTATTGAATTCTAACGTGACTTGCTCGCACAATATGTAATTACACGCTATTCAGTATTCAGGTATTCAGTTTTCAGAATGCTGATGATTCGCGCGATTGAAACCACTACTTTTGAAAAATGCCGCCATCGCGCTAGCGTCACTTCCGAAATCTATTCAAACGACTCGACAGAGTGCGCTCGATGATTCCGCTGCATGGATTTTTGAAAGTCTCGTATAACCGTAAACCGTGTTCGCGCGAAAGAGTGAGAAAGAGAGAATCGTGTTGCCGATGTATAATATATAAATTGTACAATTATCAGAAAGAACATTATTTTTTACGTGGACTGTAATGTTCGAACGGTGGATTACGAGGTAACCTGAGGTATATTAATCGAATACGCGAAGTAGAATGCGAAGATACATATAATGATACGTTTTATTCAATAACCTCGATACGTTTGAATTAACATATACACAGAGCTTTTTTCTATCGTCTTTAGAATACTGTAAACATCAGAGGTGTTGTGAACAGCCGAAAGAGACACGAATCGGAATGTGCGATTTGATAGATTTAAATAGTCCGGACGCAAAAGGATCACGGAACCCAACGAAACTGGCATCGCCTCTGATACCGGCGCCCAAAAATGTCGAATCCAACGGCGAAACAAACTCGTTGGTGATAACGGAGAAACGCGAGAGCGAGGGTAACAATCCATTTGATAGGGTATTGAATGAGACCACCGAATATGTCAGCAGGAAGGGCGATCCCTTTGAAGTGATGCTGCAACGAGCTCTAAAGTCTAAAAGGAAAAGGAATGTAGACATGAGGGCGCAATCTGTGAACTTTGCAGACGATTTTACTCCCAAAAGTAAGAAGAGATACTTCAAGATGAGAAACAAGACGTTGGATGGGTCTTTGCTCGAAGGTAAATTGGATATGTCCAGTGAAGATAAGAAAGTGGAAATAAAGGAAGAAACTATCAATCTTGATGTGAAGAACGCTGATGTCTGTGATAATAATGTGACAGAAAATACTTCCATGGTTAAACAGAATCGTAAAATATTTGTTACCAGTCCAGAGTCACTGGAGTCATCAATTTTAAATCAGTCTGCGATGAACGACACATTACTAGAATCGGTTCCCAAGTTTAAAAAGGATGATGATGTATTTTTCCTAGAGAAAGATACATTGTTCAAGGAATTTATTCTCCCTTCAAATAACAATCTTAAATCGCGTTCATTGTCACAAGGAGCTGGAAAGTCATCGACAACATTATCATGTTTAAATAGGAGATCGCAATCTGTAACAGATCATCAGAGGAAAATTTCACAAAGCGATTGTAGCATTGTCTCATCTTTTCTAGATAAAGGTTTTTTGGGGAGCAAACAAAACGAACAGTCTATATTTTCTAGTTTATCAAATGTTTCATCTATAACAAAATTGAGTTCTATTTCAATGTCATCGTCATTGTCAATTGATACTATGAATCATGCTTTCTTGGATAGTAATTCGTTAAAAGCGAGTCAAGAAAAGATAAATATAACTGAAAATTCTGTGGAAATAAAATCAAAGCAGTATGATTTATCAGATCTAGCAGAAAGACTTAACAAATTAAGGTTTGCCATGAATGAGACAATTAGTACTTCGAATATAATAGAAGATGGATCTAATTTCATGAAAGAAGAAAATAAACACATCACAAATGACAAATTGATTGATGTTGATGTGTTCTTACCAGAAAATTCCAGTAAAGAATGTAATAAAAGCTCAACCTCCACTGCTTCTTTGGATTCTGTATTTACTGTAAGATATTTATCTCACATAATTGCATGTTTAAAATTGTTTTATAAAAATATTTAAAGTTGATCTATTATATTTATAGTACATTTCAAAAATTAAATATAGAATAATTTACAGAGAATTAACTTATTTCCAAACTATTTTATATTAATATAAGAAATAAAAATTGATTACAGGATACTAATAAAGTCAACAAGTCAATATTAAATGAGGCCAAGATGCTTTCAAAGACTTTTGAGGAATTAGCAATAAGAACAGATTCTGGATGTAAGTAATTTTATGAAGTAGTAGTTTTACATATATAATTTACTATTACATTGTATAACTATATGTAATTTATTGTTACATTACTATATCTAATTTTATGAAAATATAACTTGCAGCTAATTTAAATACTTAATACTTCTTTCTTATTATTTTCTTTTTTTTTCAGCTAGTGTCGATGATGATTTAATTTCAAATAATACTCTGTGGATGTCAGAATTATTACCAGCATTTGAGGATGACCTTGTAGTAGATAATTTAATTGAATTACCTATTTCGCCAGAAGAAAACTCAAAAGGCATTAGAAGCAATGATAAGAAGCAGTCTCCTACAAGTATCGATAATGTAGACAAGAATTCTTTGAAGGAAATGGAGCCACAATTCACAGACTGCGTAAAGCAGACAGTTATAACATCATTACTGTCAGATCTCAGAAAATTAATTAAAGTAGAAAATAATTCAGAAGTCGATAAATTACTTGATAATTTGGAAAATGCTTTAGATTCTAATTGTAAAAATAATACAGAATTATTAGTAACTTGCCTCAACATATCAAACGAGTTGCAAAGCCCTCAGAAAATATCGTCTGATATAGTCGAAAAATCTGAAGTTACAAATACAGATAAGAGCGATGAAGAAAGCGAAAAAATATCATCCAAAGAAGAGATCAGTAATGCTGAAAAGTTACCGTTGGACATAAGTTGTAGATTGGAAGATACTTCTTCGCAAGCTACAACTATCAGCAGCGACAATTTGTCAGTTAAGCCTTCATCTTATAAAGATAATAGTGAAAATCATCATTCACCTAAAGAAGTACATACGAATTGTGCTAAAGAGAAAGATAATCAGCCGGATGAAAAACTAGCAGTAGAATTACTGATGAATCTTGGAAAGTTGTTGAGCGGTCAAGCTGAGGATGCTACGACAATGCAGTTACTTAAATGTATAGGAAAAGCTTTAAATGTTGCATCAAATAATTCTAAAATTGAAAATGAGATACAGCTGGATAAAATGCATAGTATTCAACCAACTACACCAATAAAGGCTTCAGAATCTGGTTGTAATGAGCATTCGTCCATACTTTCGACAAAAGCGAAGCATAGACGAAGCTTCGAAACAAAATCTAAAGTAAGTAAATCTTTTACAATCTTTTATAATTTTGATCATTTACATTGTTACATAATTTTGATTATTTACATATCATCGTATTTTCTACGTAGCTGCTCGAGAAGACGGCTAGAAGAAGTATATCTGTGATTCGTTCGTCGTCCAAAAATACATCAAACACGCAAGTTCGTAAATATAGAAGTACAACCGAATTTGAAGATCGCAAGAAACATTTTTCAAGTGAGCTTGGATTAGTTGGTGATCTAGGGAATAAAAAAATTATGGCTCCAGAAACATGTAACATGGGAAGAGGTAAATTGTGTATCAAATATATGTTGTGTATGGATTGTTATTAAATAATGCTTCATTTAAAATGCAGACGATCAAAATTTGAATATATGCACAAATATTTCAGCGGATATTATACAGTCTGATTCCAAAAAGGAGAAACCCATTGCTATAAGCGATGTTAAAAATAAGTTAAAGAAAAGGACAGACGTAGTCAATAAAAGAGGTCCTATGAAAGCAGTGCATCCTGTAGACAATATGCAGAAGAAAGGAGGTATGTTTAATTTGCTAATAGGAATTTAAAAAAAGGTTGTTTGTTACTGTATTAATTATTTATAATTGTTATAAAAATAAGTAACAATTAATGACTATAGAAATCAGATATTACATATATTAACCGATAATATAATTTCTAATTTATTTAATTTTTATTATAACAGCATTATTCGGGAAACAAACGACATCATCTTCTCAAACTGTTACGCCACCTAAATCCGATAAAACTACTCCTTCCGGTAAAATAATCAGCAGCACTCCCAATTCAATGGACAATAAATATATTGCTAAGAAATCTGTGAGATCCAAGCCGGTGGCTTCGTCGACACCAGACAGTCAAAACAGCAAGGCTTCGAGCGCGCAGTTGACGTCCGCTAATAAAAAACGTAACCTTTCTTGTGATATTTCGCCGGTGACTGCATATGTAAACATGAGCGGCAGCGATGAACGAAAAGAGAGTCCCAAAAAGTAAGCAAACAAACTTTTAAAATAATGAGCTATACTTTAAGCTGAAATGTATTAAAAAAAGAAGATAAAGGGAAAAAACTATGTGTTAATGTTGTAACAATTTGTTTATATTTTAGACTATCCAAACTGCCAACTCCGAAGAAGTGTACAACACCTAAAAGGGACACGTTTGGTATCCCGAAGTTCTCAACGCCACCGAAACATAATTTATCATTCAATGTAAACCATCAGCGATCTCCGCAACGTTTAAGTAGGAGCTTAATGGATCGTCAGCGATATTCTCCTGTCTGTCAAAAAAAGAGTGCCGAAAAGGTACAACAGAGTCCGTTGAAAGAAAATAGAATCACCGCAAAGGTGAAGCCGCTTAATTTGGTATGTATATTTTGGTACGACACTTTTGTTGACACGAGGAATCAATCATCTTCTTGTCGAACTATATGACTTATTTTGCAATTATATACGGCAGATCTCTAAACTTAAACAGCACGGTACCGATGATGTCATCGACAAGGAAAACAATTACGCTTAGAATGTGATGCAACGTGAAAATTGAAACGGATTGTACTACCGTGATATTAATAATTAATTCCTCCATAGAAATCATGGTAATAGAAATGCAGTTTTCTTTTTTTCATATATATATATATTTATGAGATATTTGTACGTTTTATAATAAAATACATGCGATTATGTACGAAAATAGCACCATTCAATCATACTTATGAATTTTAAAATAATCTTATTAGGGCATAAAATAAACATTCTTGTTCGAATTTATCGAGCAATCGATCCAAATAATGGTAGTGCGGACTTGCGTTAATTCTTTTCGCATCTCTGACGCTGCGAAAAAAATGTCTTGAAAATCTCGAAAATTTACTTTAAAATTTTGCTGCCCCTTTTTCCCTTCCTAGATTTATATATATTTATATGTATAAAATATATATATGTATATATATATGTATATTTCCTGGATAGAAAAAGAGGAAGGACGATGGAATAGCGCGAGCGCTCGTAGATGACATAAAAAATAAAAACATTCGTCATGCGCAGTATGAAAAATTGTCGAGATTCGTTTTGCGACTAATGAAAATAAAAAAAAAATGTTCTCAGATCACGGGATTTTCCGAAGCATGCGCCAACCCACCGTGTCTCGTACGCATGCGTACACTCACACAGCAGACTACACGACGGATTGTTTGACCGGAAACGGAAAATGACAGCGCCGCGATTTTCCGCAGCGATAAGGATTGAGCAAGATTGGATCGCAAGGCTGTCATACCTCGTGCATATTTTCTAAAAATTTTCTTCGAAAAGATTTGGTAAAATTGTGAAAATTTGGAGAATTTTCTCAAGTTTTATATAAGGATATACAAAAATAATAGCTTTGCGATCGCGGCCTTCGGAAATTGCTGTATAGATCAGATCCAATTTGAAAGACGTGTAGAGCTCATCGAGATGAGGGATTGGGAATATAAATGCATCTGTTTGGGAGGGGGAGGGGCAAGTGAGCGTTATTAAAGTGTCGGGCACCGATGTGGCTCGCGGTCGGCCCTGTCGCCGGTACAAAAAGTGCGCGTTGTGTGCCATCTTGGCGCGGTCTCTCCATATCGCATTCAGTCGCGCCCGGTGTTAGGTCCGTTTGTTTTTAATTGAAACTCGTACGGCTAAGGACGCGCGCGCATCGAAACGCGACGAAACGATTCTCCGGCGATTGACGAACGAGACGAGGACGTCTATACACTTGGTACAGATACGTATTCAAATCATTTCAATTAGCTTTTAGCGATTAGGTTTGCTGCGTCGCGTTTCTCCCCGGCAAGCAGAAGCGTCGAGTTGTTGGCGCGCCAGAGGCCATTCGGGGACGAGAAACGTCACGTTATTTTCCCGTTAAAGACAGTCCTGGGTCCCGAGTTTACGCGCATCGCGGACAAAAGGAGATGACAACACGCGTGTAGCGAGGGCAGAATAACACGCGCGTAAAGGCGAACGACGAACGCGCCGACAAGGACACGAGACGCATCGGTAAGTTTCGACGATCCGGTGTTTTTGCGCCGAAAAAGAGAGAGAAGCGCGTCGACAACGTCACGTCGATCGTCGATCGTTAAACTCGCCGCGTCTCTTCGATTATTCCTGCGCATATTTCGGATCAACGGGAACAACGAGAGAACATCGAGAAATATACGAGCGAGCGCGCTGTCGCGTTCGGGAGAGACGGCGCGTCGCCGTGTGCGTGTGTGTGTGCGTGTGCGTCCATCGCGATCGACAGACGCTTATCGCGTATTACTCAGTCGGATGTCGCGCGAGTGGACGTCGCGTCGCAATATCGCCGGCATCGATATCGACGATGTTGATCCGGTGACAACAGGAAACGCGCACGCGAGCCGCGAGAGGAGAGCTCCGCGAGAGAGCAGCTGACGAGTACCGCGCCGGCACACTTACGCAGGACGGTTACACCGACGCGCGCGCGCGCGCACACGAGCGCGCGCGGCTACACGGACGTAGAGGCGCGCGCACGCACACACTGCAACGCTGACGTCGGTGACGCGTCGCGCGCGAGCGTCCGCCGCTGCCGACGTATTCACGCTGGTATTCGCACAGTCGCCGCGGCCGTGCGAGGTTCGTTTGAGGTTAGGGTGGCCATCTTCGTCTCGCGCGCGCGTGTGTGTGTCTTCCGCGACGTCTTTTTTTCTCTCCCCGAGATACTTTCCGCGCCGCGCGCGCGACGTTCTTCGACTTCTGTCGCCTTTACCAATCCCGCGAATCGTGCAAAAATTGGTCGCGTCACGTGGGGCCGTTTACTCGCTCGCTCCGCGTTTCGCTCGCGCGGACCTAGGGAAGGAGGTGTGCGCACTTATTACGCGCTTTCGGCACGTAGGTAAGTAGGTATAGGCGCATATATATATATACTCCCTTCCGCGCGTGGAAAAAAAAGTGTCTCGACTCCGACTCTCGGTGTGTCAACGCGGAAAAAGCATCGCGATTGTTCTCCCCTCCCTCCTCCCTCCCGAACGGCGAGTATCCGCGTATATAGAAATTATCCCGGCGCGATACGCGACGTTAGATATATACCGGCGGCCGTGGCCATTGTTTACGAGCGCGAGAATTGACCGATCGGTCGACCGTCATCGGACGGACGGTCGCGCCGAATAAAATCCGTTCGCGAATTCGCGGCCGCTCTAAGTACGGTGTCCGGGAATTTCGCGCGGCTTCGCAAAACCGCGCACACACACGGGGTTCGCTCGAGATCTTTCCGAGCCGCCGTCGAGCGGCAACGCGCGCGCGGAGGGTGTGAAACACGCGCATCGCGTTCGCTCCGCAGTTCGATCCGCGCCGCGCCGCGCCGGCGAGAGATTATCACGCGCGCGCGTGTCCTTCTCGCGCGGTGCACCTCCTCGCTCTTTTTCTCGCGTCCACCCGAGAAGAGCGCGGTGTGCTGCGGATGATTCGTCTCGATTCGTGGAAGAGATAAGAGCGCGGCGCGGCTACTCCGATTTAAAAACTTTTCTCGGAAGCGAACGGAGGTGCCTGGCACGCGGTGCAGATAGGCGACACGATCGGTGCGACGCGTACGTCGCCTCGTCGTCGTCGTCATCCGTCGTGTAATAACAATCGGTGAGTAACGCGCGTCTAATTAAAGGGGTCGCTTCGGTGAGATATTTGGCGCGTTTCACGGGGAGACGCCATAATTCGCGCGATCGACTGGCGGCTCTCTCGATCATTCGCGCGATTGCGTGTCGGACATTTTTTCCTTCGATCTCTCTTTGGGCCAGTTTGTTCCCGGGTGGACACGCGTCGTGCGTGCGTCGTACAAGGATCGGATTTATCGCGCGCGCGACAATACACGGTAGGTAGGTGTATGTACGGTGATATCGCGCGCGCCAAAGAACGTGTTCGATAGAGCGCGCTTCGTCAGAGCGAGAGATAGAGATAGAGAGAGAGAGAGAGAGAGAACGGATGATTCGCGCGATTCTCGCGGCGACACGAGTGTGCGTTCGCGACGCGAACGGCCGAGCCTGGAACAAGCGCGCCCGTATTCGACGACCACGTATCCTACATACCCTAGACGATATTGAAAATAATCGAGGCCTACGTGTCGTGCACCCGACGCGGAATTTAAATTTGGTATCGGCATCCGCCGTGCGGTGCTGCACGGACGGCGCGCGGCTGATCGGCGCGCACACACGCGACGCACATCGCGAAACACGAGCGCGCGCGTTCACGCTCGTGAAAGACGAGAGAGGATCGTGCGGATCAAACGGTGTCGTTCTAAAATTCATAAATGTGCGCTTGATTTTTCAAGGGACGAGAGAGATCTTGGTGGTGATTGTTATTACTCTCGTGCTCCGTTATCGTCATCGTCGTCATCTCCGGCAGCTAGGCGGTGAGCGGTTAGCGGCGACCGGCTGAATCGCACGAGAGAAACAGAGAGAGGGAAAGAGTGAGAGAGAGAGAGAGACAGTCGCGCCCTTCGCCTATCGATACGAATGACAAAGATGCAACAGCACCCGGTGCAGGCAGCGGCGCAGATCAAGCACGAGGAACACATACTGGAAGCGATCGATCAGCTGCGTCGACGTAAAGCCCGCCCCGATGCTGATCGCATCTGCAATTATCTGCTGCGCAACTTCGCGGTGGACGCGCGCGACACGATCGCCGATCTACATCGGCTGATCGAGGTCGAGAAGGTGATCCAGGTCGATTACAAAGGCAACACCAGCTATCGCAACGCGAAGAAGTGGTCGCGTCTACAGCTGTTCAAGAACCGACCGGAGGGCTTTCTCAAGGAAAAACTCAACTCGAGCATGGTGTCGAGCGCGGTAGCCGAGCTCGTCGTCGAGGAGCCCGATTATCTCGATCAGGGCGTCCCGGCCGGTCGTTTGATCGAGCAGTTGCTCGACGGCGTCTCGAGTCCTACGTCACGTCGCGTGGTCGAGGAGTTTCTCGGCCGGGAGGTCGCGAGCGGTAATCTGGCGCGCCTGTCCAACGGCAATTACTCGCTGGTGGCGACGTCCGACATGACGACGGACGCGACACCGTCACGACGCAGCGGCGGCGACTCACAGCCGTCCTCCTCTTCCTCCTCCTCTTCTTCCGTCACCTGCGCCCTGGAGAACGGCAACGCGACGCAACGACGCGTCGGTAAGACGACAACGACGAGCAACGGCACCGTCAGCAATGGCACCGTCAACAACAGCAACGCCAACACCAATGGTTTAACAGCGACGACAATGACGACAACAACGACAACAACGACGACGACGACGACATCGTCCGCGGCAGCTGAGTTATACGAATTCAACGAGACGGATAACCTTACCGACACCACATCCGGATCGTCGCGATCGTCCTCGCGACAGGCCAGCAACAGCCCGAAACTGGAACAGCAGGATCAGCAAGATCAGCAAGATTGCGTCAAGAAGGAGGAATGTTTTGATATCGTCGAGAAAAACGACGCCGAGCATGGCGGTATCACCGCGTCGTCGTCGCCGCCGTCTGTCGAGATGGCATGCAACGGCGGCGGCGACGACAAACACCACGGCGACTCTCTGGAGATAGCGGTGTCGTCGACGACGCCCGTGGAGAACGACGTCGTCAAGGAGGAGCTTAAGAGCAACGACGTTCAAAAAACGGTGCCTAACCTCAAAAGGTCCGCCAAGGCCGAGCGCAAGCAGCGTCTCTTCGCGAGGACGGACGATCGGATTGACATCGAGATCAAGTTCGAGGACTATCAGCAGGGTAAGGAAGAGCCGGAGAAGCGCGAGGAGACCGGACGGCGTTCGAGCGAGGATCGCGAGGACGAGGACGCCGGCAGGAGTTCATCGACGAACACGTCCCCGACACCGTCCAATGTAAACACTGGTGGATTTCGTAGCGCGAGGAGAAAGGTAACGTAAGAGTTCTGTATTCGCTTTCAAGTATTGGCTTATCAATACTTGATACATCAATATATCAGTACACACACATCTATTTTTTTTTCTGTATAGATTTCTGTCTAAAGTATGTCTATAACAGAAAAATGAATCACAGATGGACGACTCTTAAATCAATTGTCTTACATTTGCTTTTATATTTTAGAGAGCCAGAAAAGTATTTGATCCCTCCGACAACAATTTAGTGAAACGCAAACGTGGTAGACAGCCAGGTAGTCATAACAAAAATTCCATGTTGCAAGATTCTCAGGATTCTACCAAGGCGAATGTCAAAGATGGACCGTGCAGACAGTGTAGCCTCTGTGCCAAGGAAAAGCAAGAAGCTCTTGTAGCTTGTAGGGACTGCACAGTACGAGGTAAGGTTCTTGAATGAAATTAATTTGTCTCAATTTGTTTTCAATCAATATTTATATTTATGTATTATGTTATACTTGCAGCACATCCGAGTTGCATATATAGCCCAGAGGAGATGCTTCAAAAGGTCAATAGTAATTGGCAATGCGAGCGTTGTAAAACTTGTACCGTATGTTGCGAGACGTCTGACGCTGTAAGTTTTCAGAGTACATAGTTTTCTGTACATTTAATATTTTATACAATTAATTTTTATTTCGTTTTTTTTTTATTTTTTTATTTTAGGGGCCTCTAGTGACTTGTTTTAGCTGTGACGATGCCTATCACTATTTCTGTCACACGTCACGTGTCACAATACCAAAATCAAGTTCCAAATGGTACTGCAATGAATGCGCGCAAAAGCAGCAGTGCAAAGTGAACGACATCCAAAACGCTAATTTGGTCAATGGAACGAGCAGGCCGGATAGCCCGTCCAATGCACCGATCTTACCACCGGTTCTGAGCCCGCAGGTTTCTCCTACCAGAGGTTCTTCCGATCAAATGGAAGACGACGGTCCCAAAGGTCCCATTGATCCGAATATTCCCGACGCGAGGAGTTGGACTTCTGAGCAAGTATACCAATATTTCGCCAGATTGTTTCCCAAGGAGGCTGAAGTCTTTCGACAGCAAGTGAGTAAATTTATACCAGGTGAACATATAACATCTTGTTCACATAATCGCTCGCATTTGTTGACATTTATCATATATATTGTTCGCATTTCGCAGGAAATAGACGGCCATGCGCTTCTAATGATGAGTCGTAAAGATGTACTATGCGGACTTAATTTACTATTAGGTCCTGCCTTAAAGATATATCGACACGTGCTGAAGCTTCAATTTCGCAGAGACGATCCCGAGCTCTATTGGCAATAATATAGATGATCATGTATGAAATCGATCCTTACTATGTTTCCAATCTAATTTAAAAGAGATTTAATTTGTACTTTATACAAATTATAAAATATAAATTAAATCTTCTAGATTAAGGTTGCGATAATTTTCTAGTTTCTAGGCACAGTCTATGTTGTATATATAAATTATATGTGTGATATATTGCTAAAGATCTCTCTTGCGGATGTTGAGAATGTCTCTTGCCGATTCGCGCTCCTAATGCAACTATTGAATAAGCGGGCTTTGTTTATTGTTGAGTTCCGCATTGAAAAGATATACTGATAAAATATATACGTGCCGAAATACATAGAGATGATCACGAATTCTATTGGCAATAATATAGATGATGTCTAGCATGAAATCGATCTTCACGGCATTGTGTATGTGATTTATATTGTACAAATTAAGCCTTCTTACAGATTAAGATCGCGACATAACTCTACTTCTAGACATGGTCCACGTTGTACATATGAGATATATATATCGCTAAAGATCTCACGCGAATGATCTGTCACAAGCCAAGTCAGTATCGATTTGTAGATGTATGTACACGCGCGATTATATATACTTAATGTACATACATTCCGCCTTTTTCATGCGCGGTGTTTTATAAAAAGGAACAGATATTTTCTATCTCCGAACTGTTACTTGTTAATGTTAAACTTACGTCTATATTGAGAATTCTAGACGCTGTTTGTTCGGATGAAAACAGTTGGACACATGTGAACCGAGGAAAGAGAGAAATTGCTGACTGATTTTACACGATTTTGTGTCACATAACAAACTTATATTTTATTTTCAGGTTTTACATATATGAGAATAACACATACTTATTTGTAGAACGTAGTTATATAAGATTCTACTCTCAAGGAACATGATACTTTGGTTTTACATGTACTTTTCTATTATGCAATAAATATTTTGATATTTATAAATACAATGTAATACATTATAACATCTTTCAGGATTTCTATAACATCTAATCGTAGACTTTGAGATACACACGGATATATAGGAATACTTTATTAGCTACTCTTAACAAATTGCATCGGAAGGAAAAAACACATAAAATCTTACTTTCTATACTTGATATAACAATAAGATTTAATTCAAGAATATATAAAAGTCTTGCAAACAGGAACTTGAATTATTTACTTTTTGTACGATACATATACATTATATTTCTAGATCACATGTAAATTTTTACAAGATTTGAAACTTTCAAGAATGCATCGTAACACTACAAAGCTAAACTGCTGCATAAAGATTTTAACATATTCTTATACATGTCTCTGGACCGTTCTATCTAAAGAAAGGTAAAAACTTGCTCATTATTTATTGCTATTCCTTCGTATATGAGAATAATATTCTTAAGAATAAACGATATAAATAAAGTTACAATGGAACAACATATGTAAAGAGTTTTATATAACAAATACTGCAAATAATATATAATGCCTATCAATAGAGTGTAATACTTCACTGTCTCGTGTGTCTCTGGTGAAGATTAAATCAAATATTTAAAAAATGCGCAGGAATATATTATAAATATATACAATATATTGCCTTACATATGCTATAAACAAGTTCTAACTAACATATGATATGACATTTTATAAAAATTCTGAAAAGATTCGCGCGCGGAATGCGTGTATATATAAAATATATATATATATATATGTATATATATATTTAATGTATAATTATATTTGTATATATCGTAATCAGCAAAGATGTAGCTATCATAATTCTTGTGTATATTTTGCATAAGTACAAGATTGCTGATGCTCTATGTGTGATAAATTTCAAGTGACAAAATAACATGCCGTGTCAAAGAAATTGTAAACTCAATTCTAATGCAATTCTAATCTATCCAGCAGAAATTGAAAAGTATAGGAAATTTCGATTTTTTCTTCATGCGACAAAAAAAAGAAGAGACTGACATAAATGTTTATATATGTAATATTAAATATTTATATCTTTTTCACAATAATCTTATAGGCAGATTTGTGTGTGGAGAGAAATTTAATTGATACATCATGACGTGTATGAATTCTTTAGCTATTTCCATAATTTTGTGTGTTGTACTATAATCATTTAGATTCCTGGGTGATGATTTGCCGCAAAACAATAAGAGCGACGAAATCAAATGGTATTTTGATTATGTATCTATATTGTCATTGAAAAAGTTTTACGTCTATTTCTTTTGCGAATTTGAACTTGTTCGTTGTATAATATAATATATTTGTTTAAATATATACATATATAAATTATTGCATTTAGAAATGATGAAAAGGTTTCATTTTTGATATTAAAAGTATCTCGATATATATATTCTTAAAAATTAATAGATGAGAAAGAGAGTCTGTAATATAATTATCAACATAAATTTTTCGAAAAGTTCAGAAATTTTGTATTATCAAATAAGCTTATTCTTTCTGCATTTTTCTTTTCTATCTCATATTTGTCATTTCATGTTATATATATTAATAAATGCACGTTAAAAATGCGTAAATTTTATATATATATATATATATATAAAAAATTAGCAAAGAAATAATTTGATTTCTCTATGGTATTACTATGAAATGCAATGTAAATTTTCAATGTGCAACTGTCTATAAACTTAAAATATTCACAGTAGTTGACATTTGTATCATTGCACTGTTTTATTATACTAAGGCTTTCGAAACGTGATATAATCGCGTCTCGCGTAAAATTCTCATCGAAATGTCGTGATTTAAATAACATCGAAAGCTAGTTAAAACTCACAGTGATCGGACGAATGTTCATATTTAGGTGGCGGATCTTTGTACAATGGCGCTTCATCTGGCATGTACAATGCAACTTTGGGCGAAGTGGACATGTCAATTAAGACATCTTTGCGAGACGTCGTTGGGACATCTCCTGTCGATAGACAAAGCCACAGCATGGATAGCATTATGAATACTGCTATGGCGGAGGCGAAAAGCCAATAAGGTACTCCAATGTCCCAGTAAGGTACTCTTATCTGCTTTAATGCGCAATGAAACCAGTCAGGCACAGATGTTTGCTCGGTTTCGCCGGAATAATCAGAGGACAAAGCATAATCTATAGTCTGCGGTTTCACAAATTATAAAATGTATGTTTTACATTTCTATCAAAACATAGTATTATGTAATTTAAAAAAATGTTACACTTACACCAGCATCCATTGGTACAGTTTTAACATAGGTTTGCGGCAATTTGAAGCCATCGGTATCCCACCATCCAGGAAGAAGCTCCTTACGCAATCCAGGATCGGTTAATATATCATTCTCCGGCATGTCGGGCGACATTAATAAAACATTGGAGTCTATGCCTTGTTCGATGCAAATGGCGATAGAAAACAGAGACACTAGATCCGAAATTCGTTGCTTGGCCATAAAATCACAACCGGTGCCACAGGCGTAACGATCTTGCAGGTCTGTATAAGCCTCGGTGCATGCTGTACAAATAATGCAATTTTATATTGTGAAAAGTTTGAATAACATTCTTCATAACAAGTTACATATATGTAGACAGAAGCAATCTTATATAAAAGGAATACAAATTCTTTTGAATTATATACAGATATAATTTCTAATTTAAAATTGTTTTGCATTTTACTATATTTTCAGAAATTTACGCAAAATAATCTTTAAAGATAAAACAATCATGGACACACGTACAAGCCTCGCAAGCATCCCTAGTGCCATTCAAACTATTTGATTCCCATCCAGAACGTAAGTCGACCAGATTAAAGAATCTGCAGCCTCGTTGACAGCAGGACTTTACATACATGTTCTAAAAACATATAGAATAGATAAATAGGTATACAATGAAGAATTAACATCGACATCAATGAGAGAAACTAACACGTACGTTTGAGGAACTAGTAGGTGTCTTTTCGCACAAGCTGATGCAGGGATCCTCGCGACTGTAAAATGTATTCCCGCGAGTCAATTCCGCGACCAGCAACACCAGCAACACAGTGACTCCCATGCCTCCTCTTGTCATCTTTAGCGCAGCTGCGGATGGTCTTTCGAGTCTCCTTTTTGGTGTTCCGCCTCTCAAAGAGGCGAATGATAAGAGGCTCACAATAAACACGACACTAAGTTTCTCTCATCAATCCCCCCCTCGCTTTTTCTCCATTTGATATCGCTAATCTCGAGTTAAAAAAATGTTAAATTCGCGTTTATCTTTGCCACCGATGCCACGACTGTCTCGATACCGAGTATGTTATCTGAACGAATTGTCAGATTCACGGAGGCGATACCGAAACTGACAGAACGAATAATCGAGCGAATATTGATTTGATTACAGTAGTAGCGTACGCTATTATTGGTCACGTGCGCGGATGTCAAGGTGAACCGACCAATGGGATAGCTGGATCGCGAATATGGAATTTGGATGAACCTTGATTTATAAAAATATTGCAAAGTATATAATCTACCGCGATACGATGCCCCGTGGAGATGTATTCCGTAAAACTATTATTATGTAAAAGCCATTATATTATTTTTTTTATAGGTCGACTCTTGCACTCCCGTTCGAGAGCGAATTCAGAAAAACAAATATCTTTAAAGGAGAAAGAGAGTTCAGGTGAGCAATATTGATCTTTATATATGTAAAACAGATAACTCGCCAATCTTCTTTTATAATAATGAGGAACATATATAATCGCGATTGCGCTCTAAGATAAGAGAACAAATAAATGCGTCAATAATTAAAAAAAGCGATATCTCAGATCGCACGACACGTGATATTCACGATATATCGAACATGTGTTTGCGTATTTGGACAGTGCTACCAGTGCTGGTACTGTGCGAATGTTGCACACGTCACCCTTTTTTTTTTGTCTCACAATCAGCTATGCGGCTGTCAATGTTGCAAGACTTATAAATTGCTGCCGGTGATCGCATCATTCCAGTCGACGTTGTTCAACGAAACGATCGAGAGGAGATCAAATCTTGCCGGTGAAGTTTTCCGAAGAAATTTTTCCTGCTAATTCGTCATCAGGTAAAACCTGTGGGTAAAACTTTGATTTCATCATTCAAACCGTAAATGTGCGATCGGAATTAACGAGAGTAGCCCTGTTGTTACGCAACTCTAAGCTGCACTTTCTGGGTTGAAGAAGAAAGAAATTTGTGTTTTCTTTTTTGTCCTGATTGGTCAATCAAACTCTATTTCAAGAAGTAAATTTTGAAATCCGCAACTCTGCACGGAAAATATATAAGAATGTAATGCTTCGAGCCAAACAATAGAAAACGAGTGCATAAAGTGCAGCTGAGAAAAATAGATTGGAACTCGTGACTACCGCCAAAATTAAAATCTATATAACAAATGCAATTGAGAAGTTGTAAAATATTGATAAATATCATAATCTCGAAAGAAAATATCAATTTTTATAGTATTTCTTGTTACTGACAATAAAAATCAGTAATTTTCTAATTTGAATTTTAAATATTGTAAAATTGTTTATAAAATTTGTGTTATGTGTGTAATTTTAAATTTCTGATTATCAGATATTATCATATCTCTTCTTCCTTCTATACGTTGCATCATATAAATATGTATTTTGTGAATTACAATTTTATGTGTATCATATATTGATAATTTTTTCATTTATAATGTAAGAAGCAACTTGTAACTGATGAGTTAGCTATCTCAATACAATTTTTATTAAACAGGCCATGAATTCAATAGGAGCGCCTCAAACAGAAGGTTTTTCTACAAAAGCTATTCATGCGGGACAAGATCCTGAGCAATGGAGCCACTATGCGGTTGTGCCACCTTTGGTAATGTCCACAACATTTAAGCAGGATGCTCCAGCTGAGCACAGGGTAAGTTTAAAATATATGAATGATTCAGTAAACTTTTTACGATTCCATACATAGCTCTTAATTGATAGTAATTCTTTTTATTCTATCAATCAATGTCACAATTATAGCTAACAAACTGTGCACATTAAATTCCATATATAAATATTGATAAAATTAAAATTATATATAAATTGACAAGAAAAGATTAATCATGTTTTCTTCTAAAATTGTTACTTTTTGTTAAATTAAGAAAGGAGAAATCATCACGTGATTAAAAAACCTAAGAAGTAACAATTTAGTAGACGAATACGAACTATCAGAGCAAATATATTTTCAAGACACAGATACTTAATACAGTTTAGAAATATTTCAATCATTATTCAGATTTTTATCAAGATTAATGAACAATAATATTTTATAACAGTTTAATATTTTATAAAGTATAGTAGTAATTTGTTCATAATCAAATGACAATTCTCTTTCAGTTGTATTTGCTTATGGAATCTTCATTTATTCAGAGTTCTTTAATAAAAAAACATTTGAAAGTTTTGTATTTGTAGAATGTTAGAGAATCTAATTTCTAATTAAAAAACATTCAAGCTTAAATGTTATCAAATAAATACTATATATATGTATTTAACAGCATTTTAATTTTAATTTTTTTAGGGCTATGAATATGGTAGAAGCAACAATCCAACACGTAATGTGCTAGAAACATGCCTCGCTGCCCTAGAAGATGGCAAACATGGTTTAACATTTGCTTCTGGTTTGGGTGCTACAACTGCAATTACAGCTTTATTGCAAACAGGAGACCATCTTGTTGCTTGTGATGATCTTTATGGTGGCACCAATCGTTTTATTAAAAAATGTTTAAGCAATCAGGGCATCACATACTCCTTTGTAGACATGGCTAAAGTAGAGAATGTTACAAACGCCATAAAATCAAATACAAAGGTTAGATTAAAAATATTATTCAGATTTACTTTGTTTTAGAATTTAATGATATTTTACTTTAAATGTATTATTATAGTTTTTAACATGATTTTTTGTTTTAAAATTTACAGATGATATGGCTGGAATCGCCAACAAATCCTCTATTGAAAGTGATAGACATTAAAGCTATCGCTGATAGCTTCAAATCTCATCGTCAAGACATTATTCTGGTCGTCGATAATACATTTTTGACATGTTATTACCAAAAACCATTTGATCTCGGTGCCGATATAGTCATGTATTCGTTGACAAAATACATGAACGGGCATTCTGACGTTATTATGGGAGCTGCAATCACGCGCCGAGATGATCTCGCGGAAAAGTTGCGATTCTTACAAAATGGTAAGCCGACAAAAACTTTTTAAAATCGTGTATTTGAAAGTTTTGTATAATATCTCCTTGTAATTCCTTCCAGCCATGGGTATTGTTCCGTCGCCCTTCGACTGCTCTATGGTCAACCGCAGCTTGAAGACGTTGGAACTTCGAATGAAACAGCACATGAAAA
This sequence comes from Lasius platythorax, assembly GCA_963971435.1. Lineage (NCBI taxonomy): Eukaryota > Metazoa > Arthropoda > Insecta > Hymenoptera > Formicidae > Lasius > Lasius platythorax. Next base: position 938,969 of record OZ020540.1, read on the forward strand.
ATTCTCTTTCTGTGGCAAAGTTTCTGGAGTCTCATCCTTGCGTCGAGCAAGTGTTTCATCCATGTATGTACATATGTATTATTTTTCCCCTTATCTCTATTGTGAATATAATTAATGCTTTAATCCTTAACAATGTATGATAACACATCTACAAGATAAAGCATGCATGTATCATTGTTGCAGATCTCCCGTCGCATCCGCAGCATACTCTGGCGATCAAGCAAACAACTGGTCACAGCGGAATGGTTTCTTTCTATCTGAAGGGTGATTCGCGAAAATTTCTAAAAGCACTAAAGGTCTTCACCTTAGCAGAGTCGTTAGGAGGTTATGAATCGCTGGCCGAATTACCGTAAGTACACCAATTTATTCGGCATTAAGTATTTATAAGAATATTAATAAATTGTTCTCACATAGATCCGTTATGACTCATGCATCTGTGCCTGAAGATGAACGAATTAAATTAGGCATAACAGATAAATTGATTCGGTTATCTGTCGGTCTCGAAACGGAGCAGGATATCATAGCCGATCTCGAACAAGCATTAGCTGCTTGTCAATGAATTAGCAAACGTAATTAGATAGCCACAAAAATAATAACAATAAATATTCTAATTTGTATGTACTAACTCTATTAATGTACAGTTGATATAGACCTGTACACATTTGTTAGAAATCTTCATAGACTTGCAAATACTCCCTATGATATCAATAGATATATAAAGAGATTTTATTTTTATCAAACATTTTTACATTCCACAATTCTCTCAGATTTACATTAGAAACACTATATAATACAGTACAATAATCAAATACTTTTTGACACATGTACATCACTCATTCCGATTCCTTTTGGTTTCCTGTGTACTTGCATCAGGCATGTATGAATATGTGCAAATATCTTCTAAGTCCAAAAACAATAATTGTATTTTAGAATGACATTTTTGGATCACAGAAATTACAAATAGCAAAAAATTAATAGATTTGATGAACATAATTTTCGATTGAGCACTTTGTCTTAACATATTTCTGATGCTTGTAATATACATTATCTCACATTCTCCACTGAATGAAATATTGCTGTATAAAAATTCGGGATATATTATTTGTACTACCAATATGCAATAGATTTGGTGCTGTAACACACATTTCTCTTTTCCCATGTATAGATGTTTGTCTTGTCTTGGCTTTGAAAAATTGTCTTATTGTAAATTGATTTTAGACGAGTGTCGTAACTTAGTTTTATTCATCTTGTCGTATTCTTGCGCCCGATTGTACAGCAACACTCCCGCTATAACCGAGGAAGTGCCGAGCGCCGATAATCCCGTCACCGGATTATTAAATAGTAAGACGGAGAGCCATATTAGAAAAGCTCTCTTTGCGGTATTAGCGACACTGCAATATAATTTTATGCTTTAAAATCATGTACAAGGAATACATTTTGATTACATAGGCAAAAGACACTATTACATACCTGTGTGTTACAGGACTGATGTAGTCCATAAGTACATAAGCAGTGATACTTTGAAAGTGGAAGAACACTCCGTTGAGAAGGAATGCCGCGAATAATTTAAAGCTCAGGGAATGCTCAAGTGTAGGTAGATCGACCAACAATATCGATACTGGTATTTGTACGACGATTGACGCTAAACTGGTATAAAACTGTAATTCCGCCGGTCTAAAAATAATAACAAGATACCCTTTTTTTTTTCTTTTACAGTTTACACGATTTTACATACTCAAACGATATAATCGATATCACTTACGTATATTTAAAGTTATCACCACTGATTAACATTTTCGAATACACGTTTTGCAAGCATTCAGTTACATTTGTCGCCATAGCAGCGATGAATCCTCTAAGATCGAAACTAATTTCATTGATGGAACATAACGCCAGTCCACCCATTACAGGTATTAAAGATAAATTCACATATAATCCCGTGTGTTCCCCTAAAAAAATTTAATGTGTTGAATACAATCAATATTAATTGTTAAAAATTAAGATTGAATTTTTATGGTATATGTATAAGGACAATGTAAATTTATATGTTCTCACCTAATAAATATCTGCTGATGAGGACGGTGAAAAGTGGTGCACTACTCTTTATAGTTTCTGTGAAACTTACAGCTACATAATTCAACGACACTAGACCCAGAACTACCGTTGCGAACCTCGTACATCCTACCAACGTCATGTGTTTGTAAAATCCAGGGGGCCTCATTAATCTTGGACTCGCTTTGTACATACCGCAGGGAAAGTACATTTGTATCAGCCCGCAAATTGCAGTCATCAACATCTGGCAAGCACCTATATTTTAAACATGGATATTTATAGTAATTACGAGATAGAAATATTAATCTGCGAAAATTTAGACGCTTGATTGTATTCTCGCGAAAATAATCTCGCTTACCCAGAATAGTCGGATCGCCCTCCATGTAAGACAGTATGTATTTGTTTAGAAACAGGGTACATCCGCTGAAGACGTACCACAGGGTGAGAAAGAGGAGTGCTCTAGGATTAAACAGGCCGCCCTTCGTGTCGCTCGTCAGAACGATCACGTCCTCCCGCTTTCTCGCATGATCCGCGTACTGCTTCGGCTGACAAGTGTCGTGCGACGAGGACGAGTCTTCGCTAGGGTCTCCACTACGAGTTTGCGGGTAATTGATGCGCACGGAGTAATTCTCCATCGCGCTCTTTTCTTTTTCTCTCCTTCTCGCCACTTCCTCGCGAAAGCGCGAGGCTTACGAGAGGCACCGCGAGCGAGAAATCACATTTTTTCACGTCGTTCCGCTGCTTCCTGCGGAAACTTTTTCTTATCTCTCGGCGACTTTCGCGCGTTTTGTAGGTTAGATTATCGAACCGTGGCCGCGGTACCTCGACATATGGCAATCAACCGGATCGGCAGCGTTTATCCGGCTGAATGCTCATTCCCGTTTCACAATAGCGAATGTCATTGCATTCTCTTCTCTTTTTCTTCCTCCTTTTACGGTTATCCGTTCCTAAAAGCGGGACCGCTCTTCCTCATTTCCACTCCGTCTTTTTACTAATCTTCGATATCGTTTATGTATTAGCTTTTTTCTATTTGAAATGGAAATGTATAGAATCCGTCTGTCATCGTATTCTCACGTAATAATTTGCGTACGATAACACTTTACAAGGCCGCGAACGACGCGATGTATTTACCGGCGAAACCATTCTGTCATTTCTGTCATTCTTCCGTCACTTGACAAGCGCGCGATTGCTCAACTGAGAAAGGGACGTCATTATTGTGTAACGCGATTCTGCTCGAAAAAAGAAATGCATGGTGTTTTTAGTATAAACTTTAATATTATAATTTCTTTATTAATAATAAACAAATAAATATTATTTATATATTCATAAAGTAAATTTTCTTTTTGAGAGCAGAGATTCCAGGAACATTAATAGATAGTCATCTTTATTCAACAAGTATTTAATAATATTTCTTTAAATTCTCCACCTTTAATATTTTTCAGTTTTGTAACTTTACATCTGTGTTATAAAAATAATCACATCTTCAAAAATATTTTTAATGAATATTAATAATTACGTATAATAATATACCTAATATTATAATTCTACTTTTCCAATTGAATCTTTATAGACTTCTTTATCCGATGTGAAGTTGTATTTTTGGACAAAATCATTGTATGCCAAGATAGCGACGTTCCTTCCAGCTACTGCACTCATTTCCATCGCGCTACCAGCCCACTCAATTGCATTGACATGATATATCGCATCGTGTAGCTTGAATTTATCAAGACGTACATTTGTTGAGTAGTGGGGATATGCTTTCCAAGCAATTTCCTCTTTTTCAGTGACCTTGCGATACAAGAAAAAAAATTATCAATTACATTAAAATATATCTTCTTTTTACATCTCATAAAATAATTATTTCATACCTGAGAAAACATATTGTCTATAAGATTTGATTCCATAGATTCTCTGCTACAGATTTTCCAAATTCGCGAATTTATTTTAGTTAGTCCATTCACAGAATTCACTTTTCCAATTGAGCTGATTTTTGTTTTGTTGGGATTACAACTTAGAATAGCTTCCAGAGTATCTTGCAAGTCAAAATACTTTGGATTAAGATCCCCGTTAATAAATGTTGCATACGTCGTTTGATAGTCTCCTGGAAATACTAAATCATCTAAAAAACCGGCGAATTTTATCGGAAATTCTTGGTCGTGTGTAAGTGGTGCAGCAATAATTACAATATCGTAACTAGATGTCATTGAATCTGTGCTATCTGAAATGTAATATATGTACAATTATTTAATTTAATTTATTATTTAATTTAGCATTTGTCAATTTGATTTTATACTCGCTCACCTTTATTCATACTGGTCACTTCGTATTTATACGAATCGTCAATAACTTCTTTTTTGCGAACTATTGTAACACGGCTTTGTATTACATTTACATATTTATTACTATTAATGAGATGTTCCGGTACCTAAAATTTTTAAGTGCATATTTACGATTATAATTGAGATATATATAATGTAACAATAACAATTTAATAATATATTACTCTTTTATTTCCGCCTTTAACAGACCACAGATCAACACCTGCTCCAGCTAGAGATATTAAACCAACAAAACTTTGAATATCAACATCCTGACCATAATCTACTACGGTAGTAGCTTCCACTACTTCATCGATTAATCTTTCTGTAAAACCCTTTTGTAAAAGATAATCCTTCAAAGACACTTGCAATAATCTCGGGAATTCCTCGTTCATAGCTGATAGCAATTCAGTGACATTGACAAAAGACTTTCCATCATCCTGCAGATCATATATCTTTCCAAAATCTTTTACTATGTCATCTACATAACTGTCGAAAGAAAATGTAATATAATCTTACTTTTTTCTAGTCTGTTACGGCGCACAATTTTACAGTACCTTTTAAGTCTATACAGTTGAAAACCGTATCTGTAAAATAACTTTGCCATTGATACAATGTACCATGTGCTTTCCTCAAATACAAACTCGTCTCCATTCCATATACCATATTTTTGTTCACTGAGATAATTATGATCTAAACCTGAAATACAGCGTTCGTTAATAGTATTCTTTGTGTAAGCATTTAGTAATCAAATTGCGTCTAAAAAAAAAAGACTCCGCACTTACCCATAAGTTTGACAAACTTTTGCATATACATGTTCTTGGGATGTATAACTGAACCACCAGCTTCAATTTCATTGTTATCAATGTTTACAGTCGCCAATCGTCCGCCGATAGTTTTTGCTTCGTACAAGTCAATCATCAAACTTCCATTGAACAATTCCGTGAGAAAATGCGAAGCGGAAGCACCACCGATGCCACCTCCTACGATGGCTAATAATAAGAGAAGAAATTAATTTCGAGACAGGTACATTAAACTCATATAAATCTTTTATAAAATATTAAACGATAAATTAACTCTTACCAATACGTGGAGCACGTATTTCAAGAAAAGTCCCATATTTGAGTACCAGTACTCCAAATATTAACAATGTTATATGCTGCTTCATCATATTTTTAATGAACGTTAGAGATTTCGGGAAACATATTTATACATTTCTACGAGTTATGTAATTAAGATTAAGTTATGTAATTAAGATTAAGTTATGTAATGTTGATAATTTTTACAAGCATTTCTATATACACGATTCTTATGTGTGTATTATATGCGACACGTGTAACTATCAGTAAATATAAACGCGCAAGTACAGTTCATACAGTAGATGTGACATTCAGCGACTGTCACGTGACTGTGAAACGAGGCTAACTCTGGCGATTGAGCTCTGCGGAATTCAGTATGGCTGAGTATGGCCTAGATTCTAGATAAACAGCTGGGAGTAGTCCCAGGGTGTCTTCCAGACGTTAGCTTTACAACCGCGAATTGGCAACGCGATTCTTTTCTCATGATGATCATTCAATTGGCAAGATAAATCTGACAAGGATATTTCGCACCGATCAAAGTTCCTAACATTCGAGATGTCATTAAAAATTGTTCTCTCTCGCGAAACGTCACGATAACAGCCAGCGTAGAAAGATGTGTCGCGACTGCACGACGTAGCTTCGTAACACCGAGAAGCTAGGAAGATTCGATTTGTAAAGCTAATCGTATACTTAAGTGACGGGATAAATGCTCAGAGAGAGAGTAGAGATCGCGACCTTTACGGTAATTCATTGTATTCTTGCACGAACGTTTCTCATTTTTTTTTTTTTACAATTTTATTACATACACCGCATTACAATGCATCTTATCGTTTTTTTACATACAATTTTATACGTGATTTATCGATTTAATAATTAAGTTACGCATATACAAATAGGGGAGATGTACACCGGATGGTTATATATATATGTATTATTTATTCTGTCCATCTGTGGGAGCAATGTTGATTCGTACACACATAATATAATCTCATTTCCTCCTCAGCTCGTCTAGTTTGTGCCTGGAAAAATACAGCTTCTCTGTGATTGCACTTTGGGCATGGATGTTCTTCGGTTCTTGGCAATGTAGGATCCGATATTACATCAGCGACAATGTGTGTCAGCTCGCTAAAAAAAAAAGTGATTAAATAAATCAGTGGTGATGATTCTCAAATGGGACTAGCGCATACATCTATCTTCAAGTTTTACAAATCTTATGTCTGCATTCATAATTACATATGCTTTCACAATTACATCCGCAAGTCTATGAATTAATATTGAGCTTAGGACTCATCATGTTTAAAGCATATCATTTTGTATGACATATTTGTGCACAAAATGATATACTTCTTTGCACGTATTACAAACTTTACTAAAAATTGTTACACTTGATAATATATTTATATAGATGTTAATCAATATTTTTAATCCACTTATTTTCTACTCACTCTATTTCGTGCATGATCTTGTTCACATAAATACAATTGCTGTCCGCCAGTTGCTTAAAATCACAATTTCTGCACTGAAATGGAAACAAAACAATTCCTTGCATATAATACAATCTTTTTCTCATATAATCTATGCGATAATATAATTCAAAATTGTATCTTTCCCTTTTTTTTTTTTTTAAATAGAGAAACAATTACAGCTAAACAAAATTTGTTACTGGAAACACTCGCAATCATACTTACTGCATACATGAGCACCTTGTTCTCTTTATCTTCTTTAGGATACAGCATATTGTTACACTCCTGGCAAAATCTTATACCCACGAATCCTGGTCCGTCGTCGTGCGTGTCGTAGCCCGTTATCTTCGACATATTCGCGATCCTCGGTTAATTGATAACGACAATAGTAATTGAAGAATCGTAGCGCGTGGTAAAATGTCGATGCGTTATCTGCAGGTTCAGAAAATGAAAGATTATTTCATACAGTATAAAAATCTATCCTATTCATAAATTTCCGTACCGTGTTAATGTGAAAAATCTTTTAAAAATCGAAATTATGATTATATAAAATTAAAATCTATTTATATGTTATTATAGACAGAAACATATACGTACAGAGAAACTCACAGGCTTAACCTACAATTTCTACTTTCAGCTATATCCGTGATATTATTCCTGTAATTAATTATCTTGTGTGTATTCCGTCGCGAATCATAAAATAATACAAAATAAGCTTTAATTGTTGAATAGGAACAAGATCCATTGAATATATCGATATACTTAATCAGATTCAAGTGCTACGAGCAATTTAACTGTTGTATTGTAATTGATGAACCGAAAGGTGCATTTAGAAAGGATAAGCATAGCCGGACAAAACTTGTAAAGAATGACCAATCAGAAGATCACGTGATTTTGATATAAAGTCCCGTTTTGCACTTTAATTAAAGTGTGACAAAAGTCTCTTCGTAACGTCAAAGGAATTTAAAAAGGAATTTCTGTTATACAGCGCGCTTTCCCTAATTAAAGAAGCGTACTGTCAGATTTTTTATCATATGCAAAAATTAACAAATTCTATTTTCTTCATAATTTATATTTATTACTAGAGCTAATATTTCCTCGAGTCTTGCATTCCCTTTTTTTTTTTTTATTCGCGAACGTAAAACGAAACGAGCGCGAACGAGCGTGGAAAGTACAACGTAAAAAGAACCGACCTCCGCTACGTAAATATGAACCCTTCGGGCTATGTTTCTATGTGATATGCGATTGTTCGCGACAATATCGCGCTATAGTTTTTATCCGCGTCGACGTTCGTGCGCGACACGTGGGTGAAATATCGTATCGGGAAGCGTGCACGCGTGAAATCACGCCGTTGAATTGTCCGGTCGCGCGGTCACGTTCATTCATCGGCGCCCGATGCCGGCCGCGGGAAAAAAAAGGTCCGCTTAATCACCACCAAGAAGCCCGTCTATAACAAATAAGAATCGTCTCTCGGGTTCGACGACGGAAGATCGGCGTTAAGTTCGCTGCGCAGCAACGGATGCGCGCTAGAGGCCGTCCCGACGCTAGCTTAGTTCTAGCGATAGTTTACGATAGAGTGCGCGTTTCGGTGCGGTTAAGCTCGTCGACATCGGTAACGCGGTTACGAGTAAGTATCGATCAACGTCGGGGACGACGGCGACGGTGCCGGTCGATTCTCTATTCGTCTACCTCGCGGCCTACCTTCCCGGGTTCTCTCTCGCGCTCTCTCTCTCTCTCTCTCTCGTCCGGAATCTCTAGCGTCGCGTATATAGCAGCTCGCGGCACACGCGAGAGTGTACGTACGTATACGCGCACGCACATACACATACATACACATACGACAGAGAGAAAGAGAACCGACCAACGCGGACGTACCCCCCGGCCCTACCGCTCGCTTTCTCACCCTGTCGTCCGTCTCTCTGTACCCCCACCCCTTCCGGCCGCGGTTCTCTTCCCCGTCTATATAGCGCAAATCTCTCGCGGCGGCTGAATGTTTTCTTAAGGGATTCTTCCCACGAGCGACGCGATATTCCGTAAGCCGAGGAGACGCGCGCGAAACCGGGAGATTCGTGAGTGCAATTAATAAAGTTCGTCTCTCTCGACGGGCGAATGTGAGGAGCGTGAATTTCTTGTGCATCGTTTCTCCAGGAGGCCGAGACACGACGCTCTCACGGCGTTTCCCGTGAGAGGGGAAGAGTGCGCGCGAAGAGAGAAAAAAAAAAAAAACGAGAGAAGCGAGTAACAAACGGACGCATACAAATACATAACGATATCGCGTACGTATTAACGAATAGTGAAATTTATAAGAGCCCGGAGGCGTTTCTGTGGGGGGTGACGTCGCGTCGTCTCTCCCGCAGAGAAAGAGAGAGAGATATATATATATATCGAGAGAGAAAGAAAGAAAGAAAGAGAGAGAGAGAGAGAGAGAGAGATCCCGTTTTTATTCCCGTCATAGGGAAAGACTCATCCGGCTCATCCGATGTAGTCGCGCGCGCGTTCCGCAAACGACAACGCCGACATTAAACCTGCTCCGTGCCCATTCGTTCCTCTCCATTCGGCGTCGGCCAATTCGTGTGATTCGGCTCCGACACGTGATTACGACGGACATCGGAACGGCATTTGTTTGCGGCGGGGACGGCGGCCGCCCGGCGATAATAGGTTCGAAGGCGCGTTGTTCCTCCTACTCCGCCGCTGTGCGTGCGTGCTTGCCTGCCTGTCTGTCTGTCCTGTCTCTGCCTCTATTACACTTGTGCGTGCGTGCGTGCGTGCGTCTAGTGTGTGTGTGTGTGTGTGAGAGTGAATGCGTACGTGCGTGCGCGCGTACACGCTTCGTTTGTCCGCCCGAGTACGTACATCATCCGGCTGTACCCGTGAATTTTTTTGTGTCGCACGCGTCTCGAGACTCGGCCGAAAAAAATCGGCGTTCCCCCCTCGTCCTTCTCCCTCCATCCCCCACCCCCCTCTTCCCCGATTGTCGATCGATTTGACGACGCCACGCTCGATCGCGGTAACGTTCGAATCAAATCGGTCGTAGACCGATACATTTCGCCGTATAATCGCGAAATATAATGTTCACATGTATATGTATGTGTGTCGTTAGGGAGGAGTGTGCGTGTGTGTATCTTCCTCGGTGTGCATGGCGATGTATATGATATTGTTGTTACTGGAGTTATACCAGACCAGCCATATTGTACATTTTTTTTTAACTCCGACCATCATGTTTCTCGTTAACCTATCCCCGCCGATAATCTCTTTTGTTCGTCGATCGTGATATTTTTGAATAAAACGGACGCGGGATTTTGGACGCATTTTTTGAGGGGGGTGAAATGGGGGGAAATCGCGGACAATTTCTGTTCCGATTTTCGAATTAGCGATCGGACCGCTACCAGGAGACCCCTCTTTGTCTTTGTTTCGATGACGTACCCCGTTTCGCACGCAGGTGATGTGTTACCGCCTTACGGAAAATAATACGTTGGTTTTTTTTCCTTTTCCTTTTTCTTTTTTTTGATAACTGAAAAAAATCGTTCTCGTCCGCGCGCCGCGTTTCGCTGTACCTACTTGAAAAAGTCGGACCCGGTAAATCAGACGTCGGGATGTTAGAATCATTATTTGTTTCATTAATTATGTGTCCAAAAATAGATCTCGAAGAAGGTTCTTCTTGCGGCAATTTGATGCGTTTCTTCTCTGATTCTGTCCAAACTTAGCAGTGGCGTCTTTGTTATATAAACATTTTACACTTTTATTTTTGATTTTTTTTACTACTAGTGTTTTACAAATGTATCACTTTGTACAATTATTATTATTCAGATGATACAAAAGATATAAAGGATATATAGACGTTATTTTATGAGTTTACAACATTTTTTTACAACTGTTTGCTGTAATTTTATTTTATAAAGTATATTTTGTATGTGTGTAATTGTAATAATTGTGCAATATTATATTTAGCATATGACATACGACTTTTTTTTTTTGTAATTTAAAAGATGTGGCATTAGAATAGATTTCAATGAAATACTTTGTGCTTTTGACAGGCGATTTGTCTATCATTGAACTACAATCATGGAATCCGGGAGTAACTTGCCTAATCCGGGCAATTATCCTGGAGGCGATCGCCAGCAGTTCTGCGTCTCTTGGAATTCCCACCAGTCCAACATGCACAGTGCGTTTCCAAAGTTGTTGAGCTCAGAGCAATTTGTGGATGTTACTTTGGCTTGCGACGGAGGCTCGATAAAATGTCACAAAGTCGTGTTGTCCGCCTGCAGCGACTATTTGGAGCGCCTATTGTTAGAGATACCATGTACTCATCCTGTTATCTTCTTGAGGGACATGAAGATGTGGGAACTTCAAGCTCTGGTCGAATTTATGTACCGTGGGGAGGTATACGTCGAGCAACAACAACTCGCTACATTGATGCAAGCGGCAGAAGTTTTGCAGGTACATGATTTAATCCATTGCGTCTACCTAACAATATCTTTTATCTAGTATATGGGTCATTTTTCTTTTTTTAATTCTTGGCATTTTTTACCTTAGCACAAGTATTGTGTACAAAACTTTTATGTAAAATTTTAATATCCAGGAATCATGGAATTATATTTAATTCTATACTTTTACACAAAGAGATGTCATTTTTATGCATATATTTTTTGATAGGTTCGTGGCTTATCTACTCAGGGATGCGATAACTCGTCGAATGAGAGCAATACACAATCGTGTGATTCTAACGCACCTGTCACTCCGTCGACACCTACTCACGGTGACACTACTAATTACAAAGCGGATAATACTTCATCTAATGATGGAAGTAACTCTGACTTCCTCTCATGTTCGACAATGGCCGCGACTAGCACAGGGAACAATTCGTCCACCATCACCCCTGTTTCACACAATCCTAATCCATCTAACTTTGTAAACATGGAACATAGCGAAGCGTTGCAACATCTAGAGAAGGCTTTAAGTGCTTGTGAGGCGACTCTCACTGAAACTCAGGGCATGGTAAAAATGGAACCAGACGAGCAATTCACTCAACAGCCTGAAACTGTCAAACCATATTCCATTAGTATGGTACCCAGTAGTAATTGTAATCCTAGCAGCCCATTTCCTGCAATCGAAGGTAAGCAACTTTATCTCTCTCATTTATCCAGGCGTCGATATATAACGCGCTCGTGTAAGCTAGATGTAATGACATCTTTTGCGCATATCTTTAAAGGTTATCAGAGACGACAAAGGCGATCAGAAGAAGAACTGAAACTAGCTTCGGATATGGTGTCGCGCGGCATGACATTTCAAGTAGCCTCGGAAAAGTACAAGATACCGATCAGCACGATTCGATTCTACATGGTCAGAAAGGGCATCCTGCAGAGGCGAAAACGCGGCCGTGGCTCGAGCAACCTCGGCATGAACAGTCAACCGGGTAGTCCGGCCAGTCCGCCGTATCATATGATGAATTACCGTTTGCCGGAGAGCCTAAATTCCAGCCTACCGTAGTGCTGTATAAAGAAGTAGTGAGTTTTTAGACTTCAGTTTTGAATCGAACAAATTTTTTATCGCCACATCCATAGAGCTGTTCCAGACCGCGTCTCTTCGATATACGTTAATTCCCTTGCACTGAGAATTTATTTATATTTTATATTACTATTATTTCTTTTTTTTTCAGTTTGCACTTCATTATTCATTTGCGGCACAGCGATATGTTTGTGCGTTGATTTACAAGACTTTTACATTTACAGCATACAAATGTATTTTCCACATTTTTATGCTATCGTCGACCGTATATGCATGATAGAGATATAATTTGTGTCTCGAACAGCTCCGCTCCATGTATATAAAAAGATACCATATGTAAAAGTTCGGACACAGCATAAAGTTAGAAAATTCACATGCCTTATATCACATTTATGTTGAATTAAGTGTCCTTAGGAAGATTTTTCCAATTTTTCTTTTTACGAGTACAAAGATATGTAAATACTAATTCAGGTTCAGGAAACGGGCTAATAAGAGCTAGGCGCAACAAACTTGTTTTTAAATTCTTTATTTAATTCGAACGTTACTGTCCTTTGGACCATTTTCAGCAAATCGATTAGTAAAAAATTCAAGACAGTGTATTGACCAAATTGTCTTGTAAAGCCCGTATCAGACTATGCATTGAAAATTAGCGATTGAAGATTAAAGATTGGAATTTAACCAATCAGAACAAAAAGAGCTAAAATTTCTTTGTTAATCGATCTGCTGAAGATGGTCTAAAAGAAGGACCGAAACGTTCAAATTAAATAACGAAGAATTTAAAAACAAGTTTATTGCACTTAATTTCTGCGCCTAGCTTTTATTAGCTCGTTTCCTACCTGAATTTGTACTTATATATCAGATCCTTTTCGTTTTATTAACAAAGATATGTTTTATTATATTATAGAATATGCTATATTTCGTAATTTATGGGCGCACGTTACCGAATAAAATATAACAGCCACGTTACAAGGGGGGGGGGGGGGAATACGTTATCGAATAAAATATAGCATATTGCGCGAGAACTTTGGCAATCCATCATGATTAATATTGATAATAATAATGTGATTCCATACTTATAAGTACTTGCATTACATAATGACGCTATGAGAGAAATGACACTAAAGATCAAAATATTAGAGTACGCATTTAACTAATTCTGTTTTAGATTTTATTATTTTGAAAATTTTTTTATACACAGGATTTGTATAAGCGCACTTAATAAGATATATAATGATGAGACACAGAAATGTGTGTTCTATGGAATATAGATATATTATAGATACAAACAACAATTTCTTTATGCTGTGGACGAACATTGCGCATATGGTTGATTCTCAGCCGTGTTCCGTTCTTCTACTTAGTGACCAATGTAGCTAGCCTGCATATATGGATAGTGTGAGATGGTTAGTATGGTTTGGATCTTACATCAATGTCGCTCATAGCGAGAAACAGATTTACAAAGTACAGTTCAGAAAAAAAGAAAAAACAAAAAAAATAACAGAGAAAAAGAAGAAAATTGACTATGTCATATAATGGATATTTTTTTAATGGCCTTGAAATATTTTGACGGGAAGACATTTTGTAGCATATAAGTTATTTTTTATTACATCATATTTATATGATTCACAGTGTAAAGCTTATCTCGTTAAGTTACTGTGGCATCTGTATACACACTTCTATATTTTAAATGAGCCCTCCATAGGAGGTAAAAGATTTCGATCACTGCACATTGTATATCCTGCACCAGAGTGATGCTTAAAGATCAAAAAATGTATACAATTGTAGAAAGACAGGACTTGTCCATGAACGATCCATTGTCGATTAGTAGTCACTATGTTTAAGACTGGTAACACGTGGCTAACATAACCAGATTTTTAAAGTCTTAGACACAGCAATCCTCAATCTATTATACAAATATTTTTGTAGGCACTTTGTCGAGAAAGGTTTCTTCTTTCTGCCTCTTTATTCTACAATATATATATCTTCATGATAACTTATGCAGTAAGAGGAACCTGGTATTTATTCGAAGTTTACCATTTAGCTTTGTTGAACATCACAAGAGATGAACGATCATGACGTAGTATAATGCTTTTTACATGCTAGTGTACAAATAACAGCATTTGTAATTGATGATAAGAATCATACTCTGGTGTCTGTAAAAATCGAAACGGTGAAACGTCGAGTTCTCCGTTATTTTTACAAACGCCAGTTCTGCCTTTTCAAAGATGTTTAATTGTATGACAACAACTGTGGCGCGCATACAATTGTAATTGTACGGTGTATTGCCTTTGTTACATAGCATTTGGATAAAGCCATATTTTTCCATGCAACGCAATAATCCAGCAAAATAAATGACAGTTAAAACTGAGAAGCAGCCTAAAATAGGAAAGAGTGCCAGATACAAAACTAAAGCGGACATGAACAATAACACATATAGAGGATAAAGTTTTATCTCTATCACTTATAGAGTGTGTAACTGCCTTTCTCTGGCCTCATACCCTGGATCATTAATTTATTTATATTAGACAATATTATACAAAAGCTACATGTAAAGGAAGAAACTAATCTAACTTAGAATGCTTGTTAGAGCTTCTATCGATTGCAGTAAGACTGCTGCCATCCGACTGACGATAAAACACGTTCTCGAGAAGCTAAAGTTGAACATTTAATCGAAACATATGTCACAGATCTTACATAATTGTATTTATTCTCATTTATTTCATTTTTTTAAGCGATTATTACATAATTTAACGTCATTGGTTATTTCTCTACTTGTGTTTCACGATATCGAAATATCGGAGAGAAAAGAAAAATTAGTCACATATTGGACATTGTGATGTATGTTAACGCGAATTAAAAGCACGACTTACAATTGTTGCCTGTTGTAATGTCCAGTAACTGAAAGACAATTGAACTGTAATGACTTACTCGTATATAGCATTCTTTCCAAATGAGGAATCAGTATATCGTGTAAATCATTGCTCTAAGAGTTCCAGTTGACAAAGATTTTATACAGATCTATTAAACCAGTATTTCAAACCAATGAAAAATAATTAGTTTTCTAATAATAATACAATACATTTTATGTGAATTTAGTACAGTGCTTAAGTCATTAATGCTCAGCGTATCTAACAAATATTTTTAGTGGAAATCCGTGTCATACTCACATGTGTATCATAATGTCTTAAAGTATGTAACTAAACCACAATCAAAGAAGTGTGAACGATACTTAATGACTATTATCATAATAGCAACTATTAATAGCAGTAAATAGGTAGCCATTTTGAGGCAGTTTATATTATATTTAATTACACTGTATCGCTTTGGTCTCTCCGTTTTTACGATGGTATTATTATTTGTAGATAGAATCATAACTCTAGAATCGATCGAATCACTTATTTTTAAGTCTTTTTTTTACAGTTACCGAGAATATCTAATGAATTAAATAGGCAATGCAATTGAAAACACACATAAACACACAGATGAGATCTGTAATTGCGTAATCGATGCGATCGTGATGGATGATTTGTCGTCTAATTTTTTTGTTATTTTTTTGATTATATATATACATGATTACATTATCAAGTGTGACTACATAAATCCCTATGCGTATAAGTAAGTATTTTTATACAACCGTGTTTTAGCTTAAGTTTTTATTATTAGCGATTTGGATGATAGATACTGCTGGAAACATTATGTAATGAACTTTCCGATGTAATACTTTGCACGGGAGTTAACGGGTGTGCGCAATTTTTAAGTACAAAAAAATAAATAATTAAACGTGAATCGAAATATTTCACGAGAATAATTTTCGTGGAATTATTCCATTTAATTTGATCATCAATATTCTGTATTACGTCGGAAAGCGTACTCGAGACAATTAAAATACATTCTTCGATATATGTTAGTTTTCTTCCTAAGAGATTCGATAACATATATAGTTGCTTGCCTATTTACGACGAAAATTTACGTGCTTTGATGTTTCGTAAATGATTTGTAGCGACAACACACGCTATTGTAAAAGTTCAATTTTCTATAATTGTAGATGGCGTAAGAGTAATAAATATGATTATAGTTATATAGCTTTATATGGATATATCAGGAGTGTGTGCCATATTACATTGAACCGCCGCCGTCGTTGACACTTGGATCGTTTTCCATAAGACTCAGTTACTCAGTTTTCTTCGCGCGACTTTGTCCGAAGCGCGCAATCCCAGTATTATACATAATCGCAACATATGCGAAAGCCTTCGACTGCATCCGTTTAACGGATCCTTAGGTCCTTAAGATCCTGTAGAATATAGTCACACTTATTATTACTACACAAATGTATATCTTGCGTTGTTCTCGAAAACTTGTATTCAAGATTTACTCTGACGCGTGTTACGTCTACTGGTCCCTTAATGACGTCATACTGAATTATGACGTGAGAAGCGAGAAATTGAGTTTTTTTTTTTTTAAATACATTGAAGTAAATAAGTTGATTTACCACTCGTGTTCGATAATATAGATTAGTAAAATACGGCGAGAACTCTCCCTTTTTATTATAATAAATGCATGTATAGCTCATTTTCTAGCAAAAATGGACTACGATGATTGACCAAGATTTACTTAGCTGTTTATTAGTTCATGAATTAAAAAGAGAGTTTTCGACATATTTTATTAATTCATATTATCGAACACGAGTGGTCCCATTAAAAAAAAAACTTATTTATTTTGATGTATTTAAAAAAAAAAAAAAAAACTCATGATTTCTTCTAACGTTATAATTCAGTATGACGTCGATAAAAGGAACCAGGAGCCCTAACACATATTCATTTTTTATGAATACTTTCGCGCTCTTTCGCGATTTCTTTATTAGTATTCGAAAGATAATAACGCTATCAAGTGTCTCAACGAAACCTTTTAACATCATATAACGAATCATCTTGTTATACGCAGCGGCTGTTAGCGCGTGTTTAATGTTGCGCACGCCAAATGTTTCGATTATGAGTGTATTGAATTAGCATTGCGTTAGCGAATAGATTCGATTTTGCGGGATACGGCATTACGAATACGCTTTGAATATGAAAACGCCGGTCGAAAGAGCGACGATTTGCATATGGATTTGTTGGAGAACACTTGGTATCGTTGTATGCGCGTTCTCCGAAAGATGGGACGCCGAAGCGTGCGGATTCAGTGTAATACGGCGAAAGACACGTATGTGTACGCGAAAATACGACGCATATGGACACATATTACATACGTGCATACATACATGTATGCAGTGTATATTCTGTACACAAAGTACAGAAGAGAAAACGTGTAAGAAGAAGGTTATATCTAAC
Source organism: Lasius platythorax (assembly GCA_963971435.1). Classification (NCBI taxonomy): domain Eukaryota; kingdom Metazoa; phylum Arthropoda; class Insecta; order Hymenoptera; family Formicidae; genus Lasius; species Lasius platythorax. The sequence goes on from OZ020540.1 coordinate 956,713, forward strand.
TAAGAGATGTAAGACAGATGAAAGATAAATCGGATGATAAGAGGGGATGAAGTCGGATCGAACTCGTCTCGCGCAATTATAATTCGCAGAATATACCGTGCCGTTTGGTTTGCTGATCGCAACAAACCAGCTTTTATAATTCGCATGTAAGATCACCGTCAGGGTGTAAGATCTTAATAAAATCGGTTACGGGTGTCGTATTGTTATATAGAAAGGCACACTACGTGCATTATACGACGGATTATAAGAGGAAAAAGAGAGTGAGAGAGACAGAATGAGAGTAAGGGCGAGTAAAAAAAAAAAGTAATTATAACGATAATGTTAAGTGTGTAATTTGAGAATGAGATTTTTGAGCGTAGATAGGTCAGAGTTGCGAAGTTTGGACAAGATGAGAGAAAGGAGGAAAGAAATTTTTTTGGCGCAACGAAGGACATGTCTTAACGGTCATGTGTGTATTTGGAGTACTTTTGAAAGTAACACTTCCGAGAGTAAAGATAAGAAAAAAAAGAGAGGTGTAAGTGTGTGCGCCGAGGGAATATACTACGTTTATTGCCGAGGTTCACATCATATTATCAGATAATAATTATCATTATTTTACTTTAATGATTAATATCCATATATATGATTCGTATTTGGTCATAAAATCCTTATCTGGAGAAAATCTAGACTTAATTATATAAAATTATATAATTATATATGCGATATATATATTATATATACATATACATATTGGATGAGTTGGCCACAGTAATAATCTCCAGCAACAAAGAATCGCGTGGGGCAATCGTCCTCGCGATCCGGACGATGCACCGTCGCTCCCCCTTCCCCCCCTTCCTCCCCCTCATCCTATATATTTTGACGATCTTTTGATTTAATCTTAATCTTTACAAGATATTCCGAAGAATTTCATTACATGACGTTCTCGAAAAAAAAGCTATGAGGAACTGTTTCGAAACTCTACGCATTTGTCGGCATTGTGACATTCATCAAGTATTGTTGTTTAATTTACGTACGGTAAGCTGTATTTTAAGAGACGAGAAAAAAAATGCTTATAATTTTAAGATCGTGTAACATGTGTTAGTGAAAGCATGCTTCTAAGTAGAGAGATAGGACAATGCTATAACAATAATTATAATTAAAATTAATTATGAATATAAGGCGCATTTAATAAGTGCAAAGTATTTCCTAATAAAAGTACTGCTAAAAAATGTGCTCGCCCTTTTTTTTTTTTTTCGTTCTATTATCCCGAGCGTTAATGTTGTATCGAAATGTCGTTGCCTTCTTTGTCTCTGTTTCAGGAAGCCGATGATTACTTACTTTTTGTCGTAATGGGGAAAAATGTATATACTTATAAGCAGTTTTTTTTTCATTTATGTGCATCTCTTTATAATAAAAAGATTCTAAAATTATTGCACGAGTGCTGCCGAATTTTCTGTGCATTTTCCAAAGGATTTCTTAAGCAAGTTATTTTCTAAAGTAATTACAAATGAGATATTTTTCCCAGGAAAAATTCCCCTGTTGTGTCCCCTCTTCTCGTTAACTTTAATGTCACCGTTCCGCGAATTGTCACATGCTCTCGACAGAATTTGCGCGGTGCAACAAAGTCGGGGAAATTCAGAGAAATCGGGGGTTCGGTTTAATTTCGGATCGCAGGATCAGTGAACTTTCCAAAAGACGTAGTTGTAGACAACGGGAGTGAGAGAGTTGTTGTTGCTCCACTATTGCATACTCGGTGGAGAGAGAGAAAGGAGGGGGATGAGGAAATTTCTTTGTGTGCGTTGGCACGTGGAGTACACGTGTCACCGATATGTATATGTATAGTATTGTAAATAATTATTATATCGAGCCGTAAACTTTTGACGCAAATGTGACTGATAACTTTAATAATTAACTTGTTCACATTCCATCATTTCGGAACTTTGTCATTTTGAATCATTAGCAGCACTTATATAGATATAATTCAGAGAGATTCATTAGAAAATTCGGTTATATCTGCGTCTCGGAAATTATTTCCGCTGAAATAGAAATAGAAATTTTACATGTCTACTGTCATTAACGTTAAAATGTTATTTACCATTGTTTCTGTAAACAAATTCTTCAAATGGCGTCAATGATACGTGTCTTGAAAACATCAACATTAAAATTTTTTTTTTATAGACGTAATGAGATATATAAGCCGTTCGCGGAATAAAATACATATAATATTTTTTTCGCACGTAGCAAGTTAGTGATGCCATTCTTGGAATCAAGTCATATGTACATTTTTAAATTTGTTAAAAGTTATTCTGCGATTTGCGTATCCCTCGTACAGATTGTCGCGCAATTTCGCCAAATGCGAATTTTTATCTCGGTTATCCGTTGTCGCGCGCGTCAAAAGAAACTGCGAGCAATTTCCAAAACAAACGCACGTGACAAGAGCGAGTCCTCGCGAGGGATCAACACGATGACGTTTGTCGAAAAATCGACAGGTGAGAGAGAAAAAGGGGAGCTTTTTCCCGATTCCCTACGCGCTAAAAGACAAAAATTGCGTAGCAGACAGAGAGAACATCACGCACACATGCGCAAACTCCCGCGCCGTCCCTTTGTGTTATTTTCGGGCGGCGAATCGCGCCGTTTCGTCGGAAGCTTTAAATAGGACCAGATTGCCCGACGAAGAAGGCAGTTTTCGTGACATCGTTCTTCTACATGCTGGAGCACCGCACTATCTTCGACGTGAGTAAACAATAAGCGGCGGAAATGTCAAGTTCGCACGCAATTACGGATGCACGATCGTCGTCGTCGGTCTTTCGTCGATCGTACAATTCGAGAATTAAGACATTAGTGACAACAAATAGTCGTTTAGAGAATATTCTCGCAGAGGATATATATAAAGTTTCTCGGCACGATATGCTAACTTCCTGATTGATGCAAAATCGAAAGGTAAAGTGTTGAGAAATTATTTTCTCGATTGGGATATTTCTTGACTCTATCCTGATTTCTCTGTCTGAATTTTTCTGAAAGTTAATATTGTCAATATTATTATTATATAATAATTATTTAAAATAACTGAATATATTACTAATAATATAATAATATAAGTATTTCATATTAATGTAAATTCATATATATAATATTTTGTTTGCGATTTTATGACAAATGTCTCTCAATCATTTCGCGATATGTCACAAGTATCGTAGTACAATATCTAGGAACATACTAATACTTTCATTTTGATATTCACTAAAGTATATCGAATCGAATTGCGCGATATTATCAAGATCTTGCATCAATCTACTAAATATTTACAATAGTCGGATATATGCGGCGAAAATTGGCAATGAATATCGAGTCTTTTGCGTCGTTCCGCTTGCGCTGATCCGATCAATCTTGATCTTTGCGAGCAATCTAAGAATATATATGCCAAATGATACAGATGAGGGATTTTTAATTACTTTTGCTATTAATAATTCAAAAGTTATGTAGTAAGAACCATAGAGAGAGAATTTCCTTAATTAAATTTAGCTTTAAGCCATTTCATTGAGAGAAACCGGAAAATTTAATTATATAAAGTGTTGCCAAAAATAAAATTACGCACGCACTTTTTTTTTTAAGAATTCGACAAATCTTAAGGCTGCATTTAGATGGATTTTCTCAAGTTGTGAAAAAATTATGCAAAACGTCGTTACATTTTTTGGGGGGAAATTTGCGTAATAAAGAAGCGATGCGAAAGACTAGCGCTGAGAGAGAGAGAAAGAGATAGAACAAACTTATTGCGTGACGTTCATTCAAGCGAAAAAAAGATCTCGCGCATTGCTTTCGCGCGAAGGCGCAGACTGCGTGATTCTCGATCGACGACGCGACCACGAGACTTCCGGCATCATCGCCAAAATTGCGCCGTCTTCTTGGCAGAGTTTCTGCAGCTCGTGACGCGCGTCAGCAGAGTTCTCGGTGCGAGAAGCAGCATTGCATTACTCACTTATCGTCAGCCAAATCGTAAACGGAACGTTGCGGGATCGTCGTTGGAGGAAAATCTTTGCGGCTGCGTTTAACGATAATACATTATCAATCAATCAATCATGTCCGGGATCGGGAATCGAGGTCTTTTCTATTACATCTCTGCATTATACACATATTTTTATTATAATTTTTTCGTAACGTAGAATCTATATGATACCAATTTTATTTAATTATCTTTTAACTTTGCGTTGTAATTTTGCAGTTTTTTTAAATATCTATATTTATATTTTTATTCTTCTCTTATTATATATAAATCCTTTGATAATTATACTTGTGTAATTATAGTAATTTAAGCCATGCAGAAATATAATAGAAAAGATCGTGAAATTCGCACGGTGTTTCACAAAAGAATACAACACGTATATATTCTTATTAATATATAATTCATTATATTTCTTTTTTTAATCAGTTATTAGAGCAAGTCTTACAATTATGTACTATAACTTTTTTAATATTGTAATACTGTGAAAGAGTTACACTCTGTAATCTATCAGTTCTTATTAATCTCTCTATCTTCTTACATTACAGATTTATCGGATTTCCGTGCTCGTCGTATAAGGCAAATCAGACTCTCTATTAAAGTGCGTATCAATGTGTAATAAAAGCACATGATAGTAATGCATGTCGCATGGTTCTTTCGTCTTTGCGAAAGATTTTTCTCAAACGAGTATCCCAAAATCACACAGAACGTGTATGACTCTAACAATAAGATTTAATTCATTATTTTTATTCTTATCATGCATCGTATTATATATTCTACCGTCAATGTATCTTTTGATACCAACGAGAGCAAATCTCATGACGATAGAATACGTTTTATATCTATAACAATTTTATACAGACGGAGAACATTAAGAATTGAATTGCCGATATTAATTAATTGAACCTAGACTCTAAATAATTAAAAATTAAAAGGTAATTTATGAAACGAAATTACCTACAAGCGCCAAATTTATCAGAGACGTCATATTTTAGCAACAAGAATAACTATAACAAGTAACTATAAAATTATTGAATAAATTAATACAAACTGTATAATTTTAATATGAATGCATTACTAATATATTACTATAAAAATTGTAAATCAATTTTATAACACTTGGCCAAAAGAAAAAAAAAAAACGTTTTTATTCGTTTCTATAAAATTTCTTTGAAAATTGGCACGCTTTCCCGAGAAGCTCTTCGGTTCCCCTCTTATGTAGAAAACCTATCCCAGGATACATTGCTATTAATGGAAATGAAATAATAAATTCGGCAAACAGTCTCGTTTGTTGTCGACAAGTTACGTATCGAAAAGTCGTCGCGCATATTGTCTCGTTATAAATCCTTGGCGATTTCTGCCAATACGATGCACGCATTATGTAATCTTTCTTCTTTTCTCCGTCTCTCTTTCTCTCTTCACCTCTCTATATATCTCTATATATCTCTATATATCTCTGTGCGTTACGCCATGTAGATGCCGACCGAGTGCATCGCCAACCCGTTACAGCGGGAGCTGGCCGACTCGATAATACGGCTGCAGCCGCTCGACGAGATCCGCATCCTCCTCGCCTGCGGTGCCAAGCCGAACGAGCCGGTCACCCAGGGTCTCAGGCCCCTGCATTATGCCGTCTGGCAGCGCTACACCGAAGCCGCTCAGCTGTTGCTGGTGCGAGGCGCCGACATCGACGCCACCGACGAGTGCGGCTACTCGGCGCTGCATCTCGCCGCCGAGCACGGCTATCTGGACCTGGTGAAACTGCTGCTCAAGTATGGTGCCAAGGTGGACCACCGGCAGGACACCGGGGAACTCTTCCCCAGGTACGTTTCAGCGAGAGCGTTTCAGCTTCGATTATCAAAATGTACATCCAATAGTCTGGAAAAAATTTAATAAAGTTAACTGAGAGAGAGAGAGAGAGGCTTAACTATAAACTTATAGAAAGTAAGAAAGAGTTCGCTACTTTTTTGTCTTAGAACTATGTTGTGCGACGAACCGCTACGTCTGGCCCTGAGGAACCGCCACGTCGAGGTTGCGAGAATTCTTCTCGAGGCCGGCGCTAATCCGAACAAGAGGTACTTCTTCGGCTCCGAGATTAATCTAGTGTCACCGCTGGATCTGGAATGCATGGAGTTGCTGTTGGCCTTCGGCGCTCATCCGAACACGCGAGATCGCGCAGGGTTGACGCCTCTCATGAAGGCTGCCAGATTGCCCCAGGTATAATAATCAAACTAAAAATAATGCATTATTTTCTTCGAATTGTTCGTATATATTTTCGCAAATTTTTAAGAAAATAAGTCGATGGCCGCGAATGTTTGCAGGGTATAGCTTCGGTGCTTCTGCTACTGAGCTACGGGGCGGACGTGAACGCAATGGCAGACGCCAGACACGATTATCGTACGGTGTTGCATTACGCGATCCTCGGCGGCGATCCGGCTGTGATCAATCTGCTGCTGAAGCAGGGCGCCCGGCTGGATCTCGGACCGGACTATCAGAAACCGACGGCCCTGGACCTGGCCATACTCAAGGGAGACCCGTCAATCGTCGAGATGCTGCTCCAAGCAGGCGAGTTGCGATATCGTACGATTGATCCCGCGATATCATACTCCTGGCATACGATCGGATCGCGTGGCATCCGAAGGACGTCGCGTGCCGAATATTTGCGCGCTGATATATCGATGCCGTTCCTCGGCATTTAACTCTTCTTTCTCCTACTTTCGCGATCGCATTGATAGACTCCCCTCCGTGATTTATCTTGTCGGCCAAGACCGTCGACGATGTCTCAATCGCTGTAATAAATTTAATCTAAAATTTTCTATGTTTTTAAAAATACAAGTAATAATTTAGTCTAATTTTCCATAAGACTGAATGTGTATATGTATATATAATTATATATTAATTAATTATATTATATATATATTATATTTTATAATATATTAATCTGAAAAATTGCATTCACAGGCGCAGACGTGAACGCCACGTCGCCGATCATCGGCTCGGCGCTGCACGTGGCATGCGCGGACAACATCCCGAATCGGCTGGAGATCCTGCGCATGTTGCTGGAACGCGGGGCCGATCCGAACCTGGTGATCCGCAGCGACGACGGACCGGCGCTGCGTCCGGTGCTCGCCGAGTACGTCGCCTCGAACGAGAACCCGTCGGTGGAGGTGGTGGCGTTGCTGCTCAAGTACGGCGCCCGGGTGGTGATCAAGACGCAGTTTCGCGACCCGCACGGTATCCTCAACTCTCTGCAAAATACGGCCGATAAACCACGGCTGTTGCGCGCGCTTCTGGAGGCGGCGGAGAGCTTCGATCCCTGCATGATACGACGATCCAGCAGTCTGACGGACGCCCAGAAGGCCCTGGTGATGGAGGCGGCCAGGACCCCGTTACCGTTGACTCATCAGGCGAGACTGATAGTTCGCAAGCTCTGCGGCACTCGGCTACCCAAGATCGTCAGGAAGCTGCAGCTACCGCAGTCGCTGCACCGTTATCTTCTTTACGACTTTTATTAGCAAGAGGATGGATCGAGAAGAGAGATATTTTCCTTGGATTTCCGAGTAAATTTCAGAGGTCCGGTTATATTCTTATATTCCTGCCTGGGCTAGTGCTCGGCCACAACTGAAGCTTCGAGATGCAAAACGATACGAATCCATATAGGCGCAAGTTAATATTATATGAATTATATATTAATTGTAAAAAAAAAAATTTTTTTAACCGTTTGACAATATTTTTATTAATATGAATAATTACAACTACACATGTATACATTATTAATATGTGAAAAAATAATCGCCTCGGTAGAGCAATCATGCAATCGAATCTGTCTGAAAATCTCAATTAATATTTTTTTGCATCTCGGAGCTCACACAGTTGCATCAAAATCGTAGACTTGACACAAAAGAAAGCTGTAAATATCAAGAATTGCCAGAATCAATTCCTTGGTACTATATTGAAATTGACGGCATTGTCAAAGGTTGCTAACCGCTTTAGAGATGATCGAAATCGAAGATGTAAAATACTTTGCGCTATTATGTGTCTATGTCAGTTCGTTGAGTACAATAATGAGGCTGTTGAGGCATGATCCTCTTATTTCTACTTGTTAGTATTCTATTTTTGCACGACGCGTATAAAGGCGAGCAACGTGATATAATCTAGTTTATGGACACCAGCAATATATATATTTTACTTATACCTGTTAGTCGTGTCAAATGTACGTTTTATATGCATATATTTTCTCTTTACTTTTTTCCGTACGTGAGAAAAGAATCGTTCGCGACGACAAGTGATACAAGAAGTGCGCTCTCGTTGTTTAATCGCGCGAATAAATATCACGACAGTCAGTTTATCCGAAACTTTATATGCGAATTTCTAATTCGGAAATACATTTGGAGCTTTTCATTTTTATTCGAAGTTACAGAGCGAAATTATCCGTCGCCGTGTCTGTCGCGAAAGATCAGCGACAAACATTCGCAGACGATTTCTTCCGATATAACCGAACGCAAGGTGATTAACTTTTGTACCTTTGTATATATAATTATATATATATATACGCTCAATATATATTTTATATGTACAAAAAAATAAAGGAAGAGTTTGAATTGGAATGCAACCTGCGTGATTAGCGTGTGCTTGATTAAGAGGGCTATATATGTATGATCGAATGTGTGTGTGTGTGTGTTTGCTTGGCCACGACGTGTAGAATGTTGGCTGGTGGGAGCAACAATGATTTATACACTATCACTATCCTCGAAATAACAGCCTCAATACGTGACTTACGTCAAACTTTTGGCAATCGCGTTGTATGAGGAAACTCGTAGTTTCTGCAGCTTGCATCTCTACTGAGCGCGAATGTGCGTATACGTGCGTATCAGTAATTTTGTAATTTATTATTTGATATAGAGGATAGAGAGAAAAGAGACGGATAAAGTTGTGCTTTGTATACTTCCAAAGTATATAGTACGCATATGTCAACCGCACCATTGGCTTCTCACGGAAATTCCATGGCGATCTTCCAAGCGCGCGGTTCGAAATATCCGCGAGAAAACGGGGATTGTCTCCATTGATTTTCCTTTTGTTTTGATGCGAACATTCATGCTTATTCACGCGACTCCGGATATTTCAAGTTTAGATATACAAATAGAAGGAAACAGGCAAAGGTCAAGATCCGCGCAACTCGCGTATCTAATTAGAATTTAGATTTAGCGAAATAAATAGATGCGTAAAACGGGAAGCGCGAATATAGAATACGCATTCTCTCAAGGGGGTGAGGGACGGAGAGAAATCCTAATTGCGCTTTCGGATTCTCAACGTAAAAGTATATAAAGAAACGTACTAAAAATATTACGCGTGACAAAAATTATATTGCGCACGTAATGGATAGCGCGGATCTGGACCGCGTCAACTTTCTCCAGTTTCTTCTCGAATAGATATCTAATGTATTTCAGATTGCAACATCATTCTTTAAACTCTCTGGTTATATTTCAGAGAATTTCATTCATAATTTCATTCATGCAAACATGATAAACGGTATTCATAGTCAGATCTTTTCTATATACATACGTATAAGATGAAAAAATGAGGCACTAGCATAGAGCGTTGCATTACCGACAACCTTGAGAACAGCTGATCACAAAACATTGGATCGCTGTACCGACCGAGTTTACCGACCGAGACGCCATATTGAAGTGCGTTCAGAAATCTACTTTATCCTACGGGTAAAGTAGGATCTTTGTCCTGATTGGTCAATTCAAAGCTATTTTATCCCGCGAGTAGGATTTTTGAACGCACCTTGACGTGATGTGAGCATCATGGCGGCCAGAGCGTTAGGGTCAATCCTGCGTAAAAATGCAGGATTTTTCGGCGCGGGCAGGTTACTGGCGCAGAATAACGCGCCGGCGATCGTCAATATGTGAGTTAAATTAATCGCCCTTAATTGCATAGCTGTAATGTGATTGTATATCGCATTATGTAACCTCCGTGATATCATCGTAACCTATCTGCTCCGACGAACACGACTGACAATATGTATGTTTCCGTAGTCAACATCGCAACGGCCACCAATGGAATCCGGACGCGGAGTTTCTCGAGCAGTTCAACAAGCCGTTGGTGTACTGCGACGAGAAGCTCGACTGGCAGCCACCGGAAAAGGAGTCCATCCTCGCACAACCGCCTTTGGCGCAGCAAACCATACAGAACGTAAAGCTCAACTTCGGTCCGCAGCATCCCGCCGCTCACGGCGTGCTCCGGTTGATCCTGGAGCTGGACGGCGAAATCGTGCTCAGCGCAGATCCGCACATCGGTCTCCTGCATCGCGGCACGGAGAAGCTAATCGAGTATAAGACCTACATGCAAGCGCTACCCTACTTTGATCGCTTGGACTATGTGTCCATGATGTGCAACGAGCAATGTTTCTCCCTGGCGATAGAAAAGCTGCTCAACATTGATGTGCCTCTGCGCGCAAAGTACATTCGAGGTAAAAATAATACGACTCTGTCTCTGGATTTGAGTAACGTAGAATATCTTAGAATAGATCTGTTCTCTCTTGTACATTTATACCTTTATATGTACTTACATTCTTATAAATTTGTAAATCCTCTTCCTCGTGCTTGCAGTTCTCTTTGGGGAAATGACGAGGATTCTGAATCACATTATGGGCATTGGAACACACGCGTTGGACGTTGGTGCTCTCACGCCTTTTTTCTGGCTCTTTGAGGAGCGCGAGAAGCTGATGGAATTTTACGAACGCGTGAGCGGCGCTCGCATGCATGCAGCCTATGTACGACCCGGCGGGGTCTCGCTTGATATGCCGTTAGGTTTAATGGACGACATATACGCATGGGCCTCGAAGTACTCGGAGCGACTGGATGAGGTGGAGGATCTGCTGACGGAAAACAGAATCTGGCGGCAGCGTACGATCGATATCGGTATTGTGACTGCAGAGGACGCGCTGAATTGGGGTTTCAGCGGCGTGATGTTACGAGGTTCTGGAATAAAGTGGGATCTGAGGAAGGTTGCGCCTTATGATGCTTACCATCTGGTCGACTTTGACGTTCCAGTTGGCACAAACGGCGATTGCTACGACAGGTGAGTTTGTAGCTGTGAGTTGATTTATTTACAAAAAATATAAATATATAAAAAAGAAATAACTGGTTAAAAAAATTGAGAAACATAAAAATTGAAAGTCAATAGAAATCGAATGTAGATGGTGCTCTCACAAAAGATTCCTCGGATTGAAGTGAAACATCAGTCCTTTTATGTATTTTTATAGACTTCTTTTCATCGCACACTTATCTACATTTGATTCTAATTAACTTTTAAAAAGCATTTTTCTTCCTTTTTTCTTATTATTTTAAATTACTTATTTCTTACAAAATAATTTTTAATTATTCCCAATATCCTAAATAATTTTTAAAGCTATCTTGACGATACGAATAGAAAATATCGATGTGTATATAACTTGAAAATGTTATTTCTATATACACTTACGATGCCTTCACTTGTTGCTCTTAGGTATCTATGCCGCGTCGAGGAAATGCGTCAATCTTTGCGCATCATCCACCAGTGCTTGAATCAGATGCCCGAAGGCGAGGTGCGATGCGACGATGCCAAAATAGTGCCACCGCGGCGGGAGGAAATGAAAACTAGCATGGAAGCACTTATCCATCACTTCAAGTTGTTCACCCAGGGTTTCCAGGTACCGCCGGGAGCGACGTATACCGCGATCGAGGCACCGAAAGGCGAGTTCGGCGTTTATCTTGTGAGCGACGGTAGCAGCAAGCCATATCGGTGCAAGATCAAAGCGCCGGGCTTTGCTCACTTGGCGGGTCTGCAGTACATGGGACCCAAGCACTTCCTCGCCGATGTGGTTGCCATCATCGGTACATTAGACGTGGTATTCGGCGAGATCGATAGATAAATACTTTGATAGTCGATAATTTGTATAGTATAAACGTATCTCAAAAATAAGGTAAGCTCTAGAATTTTGTCTATATATATTATATATATATATAAAAGCGCGATATACATTTGCGTGTGTGATACATCTTTATGTGTAATTGCGCACGTGCGCATGTGACTATGCGATGAGCGTATAAATATTGTATATATCTCGTCGCAATAAAAAAATGTGACGAAAAAAAAAAATATATATATATCTGTAAAACCTGTAATTATATATGGAATAATATCGAAAAATACTGCATCCAAATGCCGAATATGTGCATATCGGTCGAACTTATGCATTACCTCTATAATATTACCTGCTTGATAATAATCTTCAAGGATTATGTTAATTCGCGCGAGAACGCGACGTGCCTCTTCTATTCCGAGTTCTTTTTGATTAAAACGCTGTAAAATCTTGCGGTGCGGCGTGAGGTTGCAGTACACGACGCGCTTTCTGAGTCTTTTCATTACCGAGGGATGCGCAATTTTCCCGCACGCAAACCATAGTGCAGAATGCAATTGACAAACAAGAGAGAGAATTACAAGGGATCTTTGCTCTCTGCGCGCAAAAACGGAGAATGATGTTTCGCAAATTTATTCTTTTAATACAGATGAAATCTTTCAGAGAAAAATGGTTGTATTTGGATAGTATTATTATTATAACGGAGCCGGTTCAAACGCGATAAAAAAGTGAACGGTTACAATCGATGACCTAAATTTCACATCACTAACATCGAAATCTGAAGAGTATTCAGAAATTCTGAGATGAAATCTAATACCTCGTTTATTTTTTAATATTTATTTGAAGTATTGTTTTTTTTTTTTTTTTGCTAATGTCACTCGTATTAGAGGAAAGAATTTTTTTATTCTTAGGAATTTAAGAATACGCATCATATCTCGCATTAAAAAAAGAGTATGATAAATGGCATGATTTCAAATTGAGATAAGTTTTCTATGCGCTATAATATATATAATAGTTTAGTATATATTTCACATACATGCATATTTATTTATTCGTAGATTTCACAATCACAAATATCAATGAAAAGTACAAATATCTCGCATTTCTAGGTTGAACATGCGAATTTAACACAATCTCAAATCAAATTTTATCAGAGTTATCGTGATATGGAATTCAGATTTATTTATATTGCTTGATGAAAGGAGAATGTCAAGTTAGTTTTTTATCGGTTTCGAAACAATTCGCGAAACGACTTGTTAATTTTCTTTCGACCTTTAGCAATAAAGAATTAGCAAGCGTTGTAGAAGCACACGGTGTCGATTCACACGTACGAACTCGCTTCGAGCTTGTGAAGAAAACCGGCAGCGCCTGCAAGATACCGGTCGACCTCCATAAAGTCGTTCCATTTCATTAAACCACTCCGTTTGCTTCGTCTATACGTTTCCGTAAAGAACCGAGCAAACCGATGAAGTCTGCCAAGCCGCGACAGCAGTTAGAATTTGTACTTTCAACGACACAAAAATAGAAAAATCGTTTTGCGGCCGACATAAAAATCGCGCGCGACATCGACGCGTTAAAACAATTTTTTTTTTTTAAACAACGCAGTTTCTTTTCCTCCGTCGATTCGGCAGCTCGCAATAGAGACAACACGATGGACGTCCATTACAATCGGAGGAAATCGTAATTCATCTAATTACCGTGTCCTCCTGTCAAGCACGACGAGAAGTCAAAGCGCGGCTTTCTATTCCTTTCGCCGGTGAAAACCGAACTTCGCGTGTACGTTAGCGAGACAATTGGTAATTTTTGTGCAACTTGCGCGTGTCCAAAAAATTCCCTTCACGAACAAACTTTATAAACTGCCTTACGAAAGATAAATTTCTAAATTAACACAAAGGCTGCGAGTTATAATACTGTATCTCCTTAAATATTATAAAAAGTTTTATTTTGCCGTTCATCTTATTTTAGATCAAGATTCGGTTCTCTTAAATCGTTTTCTCAATGAAAAGAAAAATACATATTTTAAATAGTTCTTTAATTGAAATGTGATTGCTTATTTTGTACTTCAAAAATATTTTTGCTTGAAAAATAATTGTGTAAACAAATTAACTCGACATGTGCGAGTGCCACATGAAATAGAATAGCTTCTTTTCGATTACAAAATTAACTATTGCTTCTTTTCAATTACAAAATTAAACTATTACTTCTTTAAAATGTTAATAAAATTTTTAATAAAATTGTATCACATCGATTTCGATAATAATACAGGCAAACAAAAAGGCAAAAAAAAAAGACCACGGTTTTTTGCAACAGTTTATCAGAATTAGAAGGAATGCAATGTAATAATTTTTGCACAAGAACCGAGAAAATATTTTTAATAATAAGCCTTCTGATCTTATCAAGCAGCGTTGCGAACTAAATGTTATAGAATGTCATTATCGCTATTATATCTATTGCTTGTGTAATTAACTAAAATAACCTTCTTTTTTCTATACGCAATATTTTTCTTTTCTATATCACAAGCAAAGTGTTTATCGGTTTGTACACATTATTTTATGCATTCCTATCCGGTTTGAATTATTCAGAAGCTTTTTTCCGTGATATTGATCAGGCAATTAAACGTTATTTCCGCGTTGTGTTATACGCATTATTGTGTATGTGCAATATCATAAACTATACTAATTAAAACATAACATGCACATCTGAAGCATTTATCCATATAACATTTTATGATAAAATGCACGGTCATATTTATCTTATCGATTGAACAATTAAATTTTACAATTAGTTGAATATTACGCCGCATTCCTCTAATGAATTTTGCCAAACAAAACCAAGGTCTCTTTTTTTTTTGTTAGCTTTACCCTTCGTCGGATCATTATGAGTTGTGCTAATTATATTTACGTGCTGACATAACTGTAATATATAAGGATGAAATTAATATTTCTAATGGAAAATTATTTAATTTGAATGTCGAATTGAATGCTCGAGTATTTAATTGTTATATCAATCACAAATCTGTCGCGACCTAGAATTTATTTTCGCGTTACATACATTGTAGAAAACATTGTTATTTTTATTTCGACGTTTTGCGCACTTGTCGGTGTTTTCTTGAAATCTTTTCTCTTTTTATACCCACGCGTCACTTTCCAGAGTATTGCTCTGAGAACTAGGCCCATCGAGATATACTCTGTTGCGGTTGCAAAAGTGCGTGTCTTCGTTAATTATCGAACGTGGTTTTCACTCGACACGTCTGTTCGTTTAAATTCGCGCTTTTTCCCCTCACTTTCAGTAACTAAACAAAATAGTAAAAAATCCCAGTATGTGTTTTTTTTATATATTTAATCACGTAATAATATAAAAACTAAATTTGTGAAAAATATGGCAGTAAAGTAAGCTCAAATGATGTACAACATTAAACGAAAAATCAAATATCTATTTTATAAAATATAATTGAAATAAGAAACAGTAATTGTTTTAACAGATTAACAGTTTTAATTGTTTTATTTATTTATTTTATTAGATAATATTTTTTTAATAACTTGATACAGACTGGTGACGTATTTAAATGAATAAATATTTCGAATTATATCGAAGATTTGCGCTTGATGAGGTGAGAGTTTTTTTTTTCTCAGAACAAAGTAAACACCGGAACTTACATCACCGATGAAAGCTGGCTGATAGTGACGTATGTATGTACTGTCGTGTAATGCAAAGACACGATCGTACAAACAACAAAAGTGTCGTTAACCCTAGGTCTACTTGCGGCTAATTCTTCTCCGATAAATCAATGTCATAGGTGTATATGTGATTTAGAATATTTCCTGCCCAGCGCATTTCTCGATATAATTAACTTTTTGATTTTATTTAGTTTTATTAAGACGTATATATATATATATATATAATAAAAATTAAAATGTGATATATAAAATGACTATGAAAAAATTATTTGATTACATTTGTTAATTTTACACACACACACACACACACACACATACACAATAATTTTGATAAATATTGCTCTATCGACTGTAGTTTTTTTAAAACGTACAGTGAGGGGAAAAAGTGCTTTAAATTATTTTGAAAAATAAAAACCGCGTGCAGCATGTGGAAGAATCGCTTTCGCTGCTGATCAATGCAGTTTGGTCATTCATATAATTCAAGAACGAGAGGCAATTACACGCACTGACGCTCTGCCCGCCTTTCTTCCGTTGGCATGTTGCGCTTCGAATTTTTGTAAATGAAGGTAAATAGTGCATTTTAATATTTGAAACATCTCTGATACTTGAGAATCGAGAGTCTCATGTAGAAAAAAAGTTGCAGGTATTTGCTCTGCTAGTATATTATCGAGGTACAATTCTCATTGACATTCTCGTTGTGTGTGCACGATCGATAGAATTGATGCTTGGATAAGAAATTGCGTTGTTACTAAAGCATTGTACAGAGTGATCCAGAATTATCAAATGTCATTACAGTTATAAACTACGTCAATCTTAAATTGATTTTTCCTCGACAATAAATTTACGATTATTCGTCGCGATTATAATCTTTAACATTTTAAATGTCTTGAAAATTAATTCGTAAAACGAATTTATATATAAGATGAAAAATAAGTGTGTTTTAAGTAAGATTAAAATTAGATGAAAATGAATTAATTACGTATATACATATATATATAATCTTGTTATCTGCCATACATACATACATCTTCGAAGGACACTGATCATAGAATTCTGTGACCCTGTATTGCAATTTATTACGATGATATCGCGACGATGATTCAACATATACATTATATAGCGAGAGCTATAATAAAATTACGTTATATTACTCGATCAATCCGACATTCGCACCTTGCGACCGGCGTGAAAAAGCTTTCAAAATGCATTGCATTATAGTATTTGCGATTACGAGCGCATCTGTCTATCCTTTAATGATTCGATAATATTACAGCTGATCAGAGATTGCAGTGTAATTAGCGCGGCAATTAACTATTCCACCTCAGCATTCGGCGCGATGTCTTTAAATAAGTTATGCCGTAACAGCGCGACGAGCTCAAAAGTGAGGCTGTTATTGTGAAAGATCGTCGTCGACTTACAAAGTTGCGTGTTTCGCCCCGCAAATTATAACGTGGCCGATTATAGCATTTGTTAACGGGGTATTAATCCTTTCAGACCTAATGTCTAATGTGTCTTTTCTTATTTACTATGCAAACTATAATTTCAGAAATACTCGGTACAGTTCATGGACATGTTCTGAACCACCGCTGCGATTTCATTCGATATTCTATCTGTATTTTTAAGAATGATATAATCAATTAAACATAATAATAATAAATATATATAAAAAATATAATACACTAATAATATAAGGCTAAAGAAAGAGAAGAGATGAGAGATTTATTGTAGGAAGAAAATTATTGATTATAGTCTTTTATTTTTCAGATGATTGTAATGAGAAAGAGTTTTGAAGTTGATGTACATTAGAGAGAGTACTACTAGAATTATATTATATATTTAATAAATAATTATTATATATAATTAAGAGGGAATAAGAGAAAAAAACGAAAGAGAGGAGATATTAAAAACAATATCAGTTATTTTATGTAGGAGTTATATCAATTGCGATCTTCAAATCAATCAATTTATTCAAGATGTTAATATTTTTTTTTATCCTTCCTTTTTTTTTAAATAAATATCGACGGTCAAGTTGTCTAGCACGTTGCGTAACGAGCGTCGAGAGCGGCACGTAGGAAATGTCAGGTCGAAGAGTATAACGATTAGATAGGATTACTCTCGGTTTTATACATAATGTGAATAATATCAGCTTGTCGCGCGAATTTATCGGCGCTGCGATCTTGATAGCCGTTCTTTGCATAATACTGAAATTATCCCTCAAATTAAAAGGATCAAGGTCGATGTCATTGTGTCGCAAATAAAGCTATCACATTATTTCGCAATTAGGATTAACGTTTCAAACGATAAGAGCACTCTTCATTAACAGTATGCTTGATGTGCACTTGAATCAGAGATAGAGATGCTATGTTCTCGAATAGATAGAACTTATTTGTCAATACCTGATGATTATGATTGCTCGAATACGTTCGAAGCCTCATTTCGAACAGAACACATTAAATATACATATATTTCGATAATTTGTGAAAATTGATTAGAAAAATTTATTAGAGCATTGATATAATATTTAATTATGTATGAATTTAAGACTGTGCCAAAATATCGATATCTAGAGTAAGAGAATGCAAGCAAGACTTAGGAGGCTGCGAGATGCGATCGTAAGTGCAATCTGCAATTGACAGAGTGCATTTTTTAGAATTTGGTCTTTTTGCGCAAGATTTGTATAAAAGTATTCGAAGTTCGAAAAAGTTCTGGGTCATTGAGTACGTAATCGTTCCTTTTTTTTTTAAATGTATTTTTATAAATATCGAAAATATCTCGAATTTTGTACTTATTAATTATGAAATTAATTTAATTAGGTGTAACAGTCATTTTATTTTTTTTCTTCTTGCGTTAGAAGCAAGAAAAATATCGCCGCCGCAATCAAAACACGATGATAATGTAAAGAGTGTCAGAACGAGAAGGAAGAAGAGGCTCGCAAAAACTTGTAATTTTCCGCATTAACCTACATTTACGTCCTCGATTGCTTTGCTATTACTTGTTCTCAAGTAGCGATTGTCGATCATGAACGTACTAGCGGAAATTGAAACCGGGTTATTTTCGGCAGACCTTTCTCTCGATATTGCAAGATCATTGGATCCAATTAAAGCATTTCAGTATCGTTTATCTACGTTAATAGAATTTATCGCATCATTGTAAATTAATAGTATTCATATTAAAGAGAGAGTATATATTTTGTATCTTTCAATGAGACTTTAATGCGTGGGTTACGTATTAAAGCTTCAGCTGATTTAAAGCTCTAGCTGATATTGTATTTAAATCTTATGAAAACACGCAAATATTCTAAAAAACAACAGTTGGCAAGACCAACTCTAAAAAAAATTTGCTATGTCTTGCGTAAAAAATTCGTCACATTTTTTTATTGATTTTTTTAACAATGAAATATTTCTTTCTCAAATTAAAATTTTTGATTTCTAAATTTTAATTTTTAATACAATAAATTTTCAGCGTTAAATATTACAGCAATTAATCTTAAATTAATTGATTTTCGAGAGAAATGAAGAAATCTACTTCGAATTAATTAAAAATAAGATTTTATTTTTTAACAACTTTAATAATTGTTAATTACTAATATGTTCAAGGAAGATGCATCGATATATTTCTGTTAGAAAGGACTCGCTGCACGTTGATTCTACAGAATTCACAGACAACAAGAAACCCATTTGTAACACTAATGATCTAGGATGATCTAGAATCGCAATAGCTCGTCATGCCTTGAACTGTCAAAGTCCGCAAAGCACGTAGCGTTCTGAGAAAATTATTATGCTCCATCTATATTTTCGTCGTCCACGCGAAACGCTATTATTATTTTTCAAAATTGCCACATCGGGTACGAGGAGGTGGGTCGTCGGATAACGGAGAAGCGCGGGAGAAAAAAATTCGCTGTGACGCGAAGTTGCACACGAATCAAGCGGAAAGGGGGTAGAGGAAAGAAGGAGACAAGAAGAGGACGATTTACTGCGGGCGAAAGCGAGAGAAGAAACGCTCCTGCGTCGCTGGAGCAAGAGGAGAGCACCGCGTGGGGGAGAGGGGGGAGGGGGAGGGGGAGGGAGGGAGAGCTGAAGAATGAAGGAGTAGCGGCGGCAACTTCAAGAGTTAAGTAGTAGTAGTAGCAGGCACTGAACAGGCGCACCAAAGGGGGCAAAGTGGAGCGGCAAGTGGGGGGCAGAAATAAATCGTTCACCTGAACGGGTCGCGCCAAGGATCGCGGCGGTCTCTCGGCAGTGTCTCGGCCGATCTTGCACCGATCGCACACTATACGTTCGCATCAGCTCGTCCAAACACCAACATTCGTGCGCTTAACCTACAGACGTGCACTTACATACGTGCGCGCTCCGGTGTTTCGCTTGATTTCGCATCGATTCCTCACCTTGTTCTCTCTCTCTCTCTCCTTCTCTCTCTCTCTCTCTCTCTCTCTCTCTTTCCCCCCTTCTCCGTTCAATTCGTCTCTCCACTCTTATCCGGTCTTCTCGTTGATCTCTCTTTTTCTCTACCTCTTCCCTCTCTCTCTCTCTTTTCCTTGGTCCTCTTCCTCTCCTCATCAGCATCCCTATACATCGCTCCCACCTCCTGGATCGTATGCCTCTTCCTTGCCAAAGTGCAGCATCACCGCCGATCGTTCCCACGATCACTGTCGCGGCCACCAGCGATCGAGGAGGCAGCGGTGCATTTGCCGCATATATTGGCGTGCATCACTCGTCACGTGCTGGGACCGGATTCGAAGAAGATCGACGAGAATCGCGCGATCGTGGCTGGTACTGCCTTAAGCAATCGATCGGGTGTGGACGTGAAGGATCTACTGGACGGGACATGTCTTAGCGAAACGTTTCTTCGGGACGACGACGACGACGACGACGACGACGACAACGACAACAACGACGACGACGACGAGAAGCAAAGAAGAGGAGAAGCCCGGACCCCAACATCTCCATAATAACGCTCGACCGGCATACTTAGCGAGAGGACCGACTTTCTCCAGTCAAGTTGTGCGCCAGCAGCTCTTCGAGGTCGTCGCGAGAAAACGCGTCGAGGACAATAACGCGAAAGATCGAATGTATTGAATGACATTTCGAACGGATCTTCTTTGAAAAAAAAAAAAAAAACGGTGTATACTGTGCGCGACGCAGCCTTCAAGGGTATCCGAGACAAGAGACATCGCTAGAAAAGAGGCAGCTAGAAACGGGGACGCGCATTTGCATTTTCGCGCTTCTTATTTCGACGATCGGTGTGCTGTGATCTCGGGGTGAACGCTCGGTGAACGCCGGTCCAGAATGAGGGTGCATCGCGGGATCTGCGCCAAACTGCAGGGCGGCTTCCTCAGACGATGGTGTAAGTACTTGAACAAATATTCCATTGCGATTTCAATCGATTGTCTTAGAAGAGATGTCCGAAAAATCGTTGCTTTTTAAAAATCTATTGAAACAAATCTGGTAATATTATATGATATATAGGCATTCTTTTCTATTAACATATTTACAGATATACTTAATTTATAATGAATCAAATATCATCTTTAACATTTTCGGAATCTTTTCTAAATAAGTAATTTGATCGATTGCTGTCTACAAAAATTCGGACAAATGATATTTATTGCCAAAAATGAAAACACTTATACGTAAACGTGAATGAGAATAATTAGCTGTGTGGAAATTATTGAATTAAAATACGCGAGATTAAAAAGTTTGAAGAAGTCAAATTTTATACTCTCTAATTATAAAATTAATAATTCGAAAATTATGTTTTATACAAATAAATTCCATTGACTTTATTGCAATTTTTAGACATCTCGTTTTTCTTCGAAGAACGACATTCCGTGCATTCGTACATTTCCACAATGCACATTTATCTTTATTATATTAGACTTTATTATTAAATAAAAACTGCGCGATAATCGACTTGACGCGAAAAAGCGCATCACGCGTGCATACGTTCGTGCATACATTGTTTAAAAACGTTCGCGATATATGCATACCAAAGTTTGCACATTTTAAATCATTGTAATGTGACGATGATTGTCGACGCTGCAAATCAATCGACCAGACGTCATAGCAATGTGCATTCGAACAAGGATAATGAAATCAACGTGAATCAATCAAAATTCTTCAGCATATTTGGAGGTAAAATTGTGTAACCTCAATGGTTCAACTAAATTTCTCATGAGAGTCTCATTGAATTTCTAATGATGTATATTCAATAATATATAATCAGTAAAAGAGAAGTACTGTATGCGATTGATTCGTAAAAAAATTCCGTGACGTAAAAATGAAAATATTTCTGTAACTTGCACAAAGTATAGTGATTTTAGTATACAATATACGAACTTATCGCAACGTATCTTAGTTGGCAATTTCGAATCATTTTTTATGATTTACGTTCCGCGCAATAAAAAAATCCGCGTGATTCACACTTAATTTGTATTAATCGAGATTTCCGAGATTTAAATCTCGGTTGGATAACTGCGATTGATCTCATCGATCTGTCATTAATTATTCTTTACTCTGTCGTTACTTTATCGATTTTTCAAATTTCTATTTATCCAATTGCTCAATTGCGTAATAATTGTGAAGGATTACTCTTCAAATCATTTTTCTGCGTCGTGCTGCATGTACTTAGATAGTTCATCACGCTCGCAAACATGAATCGAGATGTCTGAACCGGCCGAGAGGCTGCGATTAACTCGATCATGGCGAGTAATGTCACGGTTGTAGCCGCTGCTCTTAATTTGATTCAATGGATGTGTCATCGTGCGCACACAGTCGACCACACTGAATCATTGCGGTTTATTTAGCACGGCATTGTGTAGCTTCATGTTTTTCTCTTCCTCTCTCTCTCAGCTAGTACAAGCCCTACGATGACGACGACGACATTGTCGTTGGCACCTTTAGGAACCTGTTGTCACCTCGCATATTCGCATATTCGTGGGCGTCCCGTTCGGTTACTTTCACCTCGAGTTCGTGATGTGGCCCGAACTCCTCGAAAATTCCTCGGGTTCGTTGCACCACAGTGCGTGGACTGATCTGATATAATTCTATAAGTTCTCGATAGTGCTGTAAAGCACTAGGTTATTAATTCCCGCGGACGCGTTTCCGGAAATTATGAAATTTTTTATTAAAATAAAGCAATGTATGTTTGTGCATGTATATGACTGTTAGTCATGTACATACATCCTCCAGTACAGCAAATAACTTTGTCGCATGTGAAAATAAGAAATTAATTTTTGCGTGTCAAAAGGAATTATTGAACTTTTATAAAATGTTGCCTTGTATAATTTTTGTAGCGAAAATTAAATTTTTTCTGTAAAATTGTTTTATTTTTCTATTCACAAAATGACGGATTATAAATATGAAAAAATTTTATTTTACGTCAACTGTCACGTTTTTAATGATTCATTTCATAATATTTGTCGTTCAATAAACGTAAAGATCATTCTCATGTAGAGGCAGCATTAGCAAACTCTCATTAGTGTGTGTGTTATACTAATTTCAATCTTTGCCATTGTACGTTTACCTCAAGAAAAAAAAAGAAAGAGAGAGAGAGAGAGAGAGAGAAAGAGACGTCATGATTGAAGATTAATTCCGAGGAATGAATCGTTACGTTACGTTCGCTTTTATCATTACTTTAACCACACAGTGATGCAACGGACTGTTTTCATAATATTCTTCCGGAATCTCTAATAGAACTTTATCTTAAGATAAAATAACTTTAATTTCAAACAGAAGGCGCGATAAATGATAACGTTACATTAAATTCTCACAAATTTATTACAGAAATTCTTTGACTAAAAAAATAATCGATGCGGTTGTGTCATCTTGTCATAAGTTTTTCTGAAAATTTTCAAAACGCACGCACAAAAATCGAGATAGTAAAAAATTTGTGTAATTTTTCTTTTATTTATAAATGTAAAAAAAACATAAAGATAAAACAAAATGGAAAAAGTAGAAAAGTAGAAGTAAAAAAGATATATAATAATATCTTCGTTTCTTTTATATAATTAGAGAAATCGTTTCAAGGAGATCTTATTTTTATTATTCGATGTTTTTCCTTAAAAATAATCCGATGTTATCTTAAGCTGCTCGACTCGTCACGCGAGACATAAATCCGATACCGATCGTTCTCATCGTTGCACCGGTTATCCTTGTCAAAGCAATATATTAATTAACAAAGGTCTGCCAGACAGGTTTACGTGGCTGGTAACAATCAAACGACTACCGCGTTTTTCTTTGTATGTGTCAGCCAAAGTACGAGGCCTGTTTCTCGTATCGATTCAGATCCGATATGTAAAAATATTATGTTACCAGATGAGAGGCCTATCGATCGGATCGATTGACGTCAAAGTCCTTCGGATTAACGATGACGATGATGATAATGGAAAAAGAAGAATGCGTTATGAGTCCGCAGGAATAATTAAAGCTATTCAAAGTATTGTAAACAGCTGACATATCTTTCTCTCTTTTTCCCTCTCTCTCTCTCTCTCTCTCTGTCTCTCGAGAAAGAGAGACGCGTTATTTGCTTGCCGGAGGATGAACTTTGCAACTATTAATGTTCATGTCGGCCTCGGCCGGACTACCTATCCGCAGACGAGTCCCGCGATCGTTAGCGAAATGCATCGGGTATCCTGGTATTATCGCTGTTTTTCTCGACGAATGTTCCTATACATGCATATGCAAGGCATTCGATAACGTTTTCACGAGAACGTCGATCGATACTTCAACGACATAGTTAGGATCTTTGGGCTCTTGTACGAAGCTTATTAGAAATCTTTATTTTCTAAAAATAATATATAATAAGGTTTAAAATTATAAAATTATTTAAGATGTGAGATTAGAATTTTTTAATAAGAAAATAGAAAATAATGCCGGGTAGAGTCTTTTTTTTTAAATTCCATTTTCACATAAATAAAGCGAACAACAATTCATATTTAAAATAAGCTTTGCAAATTATTAATTATTTCGCTTCATTCTTGCATTAAACTTAATATCGAAATATCGAAATAATAAGTTGTATAGAAATGGTCAGTGCAAAAAAAGGACTCTACCATTAAACTTAATACAAGAGTGAAGCAATAATTAATAATTTGTAAAGTTTATTTTAAATATGAATTATTTCTCGCTTTATTTATGTGAAAGTGGAATTTAAAAAATGAAATACCGAGATAATAAGTTGTATAGAGATGGTCAGTGCAAAAAAGGACTCTACCCGGCATTATTTTCTATTATATTATCTAGTACTATTTGCCTGTCGTACAAGTGACACGCTAGGAGCAAGTAATATCTGAGACAGGCCCGGCGTGTTTTACATATTATGTGGTGATATTATGTGGCGTAAGAACAGGAAGCACTCTTATATAACAAGAAGTAATCATTGCATGCAAATACGTGTATACACGTGTACTTTGCTACCACTGCGTTTCGTTATACTTTTATTTGAACAAGAGGGTTTGTCATATCGATTTTACTATATTCTCGGACACGTTATATTTGACACTCGACGGCGAATAAAAAGTGCAAATTTTGCATAGAAAATAGTCTCGTATTTCGAGAAATTCATGCTATATTGAAAAAGGGCAATAATATACTGTAGAAGATTACAGATTTTTTTTATGAGAAATTTTTTTTCAATATTAGTCTGAAAATTATATTTTTTTTTCACGTGAAGCAATCAGCGCGAACGATAATAATTCTCACGTAAGCTTTCGAAGTGTTACTCGTCTCTGATTTTTCATGATTTTAAACGCTTCTCGGGCGAAAGTAATCTATTTACCGATATTTTGCCGCTGCAAGTTTTGATTTTACAACTGCAGATTGCCCATTATAAGGAAAACTTGTAACCATGATTAAACGCTATTGTCTTCACAATTTCCGAATAATTTGTCGCTGATCAAGGTGTCGAGAGAGTAAAAATCAAAAGGCACGGGTAGAGGTTTTACTGAAGGCTATGTGCAGATTTTATGCGCGCTTTATTTATGCTGTGCATCGTATTATTGTGACCTGTAAAACATACTCTCGGTAATGTAATAAGAATGCAAAGTAGCAGTATTGCAGTAATAAGTTCGTATGGTTAGTAATGCTTATTGTTCTCTATAGTTATAGTTAGGAACAATAAGCATTTAAATTAGTTCGTATGGAAAACATGAAATAAACATTAATACGTAACTCAGCAAACGTTTAAAAACTCTAAGGTCAGGTTGCTCATTTAGAGCTAACTTTGAAATTCTTTTTTTTTCTCTCTATCTATGTTGTAATAACAACTATAAATAACGGAAGGAAATTATTAAAACCGGCAATTAGTGCAATTAGACTTAACTTAATTCTCCATCTTTCTCACTCGTTCGGATTCCAAGACTGTGTACGGAGCTTTATCTTTTTTAATTTTAAATTGGTTTTCGCAAAAAATAGAATAGAATAGAATAGCATGGGAAGGAATTCGATAATCGATTCTGGCAATATGTTCTTTTTCAATCTTACAAAATTTTATTCAATTTCTTTAGCTATAATTTAGATTGTGTTATTTTTATATTAAAGCTTTATATCGAGATGGAGAATTGTTTTATCAGAAAAATGTTTCATTATCATTATCCCCAGGCTTGCAAGAACTAGAAAACGATAATTTCACTCCAAGATGGATTTCTCTCGATGCTTCCTAATGCTCTCCTTTCTTGGCAGGTATAGCAAAATATTAGCGCGATAAAACATTAACTCTTCGGCGTTATTTCGAGTTGAACGAACTCGAGCCATTCACGATTCTCATCGAATTGGAAAAACATGATGTTCTCATTATGAGGCTTTATTTACGATAGCAATCAGCCGCGCTTCTCTCTTTACTTAGCAATTGCAAAACGCGCAAAGTCGGAATACGCAGAGCACGAAGTTTGGATGTGAAATAAAACCCCGTCCCTTTCCTTATTCGCTCTTCCGTCTCGATGGATGCAAACACGCGACTTCAGATTCGTGAGAGCACGTTGCTTATTTCTCCGCACCTATCTCTCTTCGCACTTATCTGACGGAATCGGCTTATCTAACTCACTCGTTTAAAACTCTGAGAGAAAGTTAATCTCGTGTAGCTGTAAAAATTTAATTTACATTAATTCTTCGACGATCTTGAAAAAACTTCATTAGACTTGCAACTTTCGTTCTATTCGAAATTTTTTTTTTTATTGTCTTATTTTTAATTAAATATCACGGTCTCCAAAGATCACGATCGCAGGATTTAGGCGAATATAAAATTTCCTGGGGGATAATTGTCTAGATAAACTTTGTTAAGCATTCTCGTTTTGGAGAATATCGAGATGTAGATTAGATCTCGTGTTGATTGGAGATTGGCTTATTTCGACTTACTTTTGCGACTACTTGTCGGCTTAAAGACCAACGGGTGGCTGCATTCTTGGCTCGACAGGAATGCAACATTCGATCGGTGTATGCGAAATGAGCCTCGACTGAACGAAAACCTGCCTTGTAACGCGCCTTTTAGCGACTCACCGCGACACTTCTCCGAGATACGAGTCCTTAGATCTCCGTCGCGCGAAATTACACGGTGCTAATAAGTAACGGAAATTTATTGTCCGCGAAAATTCACGCGTACTTTATTTCCTCGGAGTTTTAATCTGAGTCTTAAATTCCGAGATATTTAACGCTGAATATTACAAGGATGGGGAATGTAATAAGTGGCGACCTTTCAAGTATTTTCTCGTCGAGGAAAAATTGACCAAATTTTTTAAAGTATATGAAGCTCCGAAGACTAAGAACGTTGAGTGTGTAACTGGAACACCCTGTATAATCAAATGACATATAAACGTATGTGTTACGTAATTATAACGTCATAACATATGTAACACAGGTATCACGTAATATCGAGATCAATGAAAATACGAGTTAATACTTTTTTTATTCAATTATACGTAAAGGAAGGAACAGGAAAAACCGATGTTTGATTAGCTCTTTGGTTTAAAGGATAAAAATTTTATAATGGACTATTGTTTAGCGAGCTGATGCTCGATGTAAGTGAGATCTTCACTATTTTCCATCAGCGCGCGAACGAAGTCGAGCCAGCGGAAGAAGCTTTCGGTTGAAAGGTTAATGAGAAGGAACGATGTAACAGTCACGCGAAGATTAGCGGTGACAAATGATGGTCAGCGTTGATTATGCCGACGTATGCTTCAAGCTGTAGGAGTACATACTTGCATAATGCCAGTTTCAGAGACTGGAAAATCTTATTCGTGTCTTCTTGTTAGAACTTCCTCAGTTCTGATCTTCTCTCCAAATCCTGACCGAGTTCCTAAATCGCTCGAGAAATCAATTATCTTGCTTAAAAGTTTGTAAGAAATATTTGAGAGAATTAAGAGAATTTTTATATTATTTCGAAAGTATGAAAAATTATACAAAAGAAGGAAAATTGTTCAATTTACTTTCATGTTCCAGTTTACAATAATGACTTGTCTTCTGAACAATACGAGAAATATTAAAACGCCCGTGTTTTACAAAGCGTAGAAAGCAGTTTCAATTTCATTGAAAGTATTTTCAATTTCGACACTCGCAGCGAAATGAAGAGAAAGACAGAGAATACCTTTGCACTTTTCATACTTTCTCTCGGTGTTGCTGGTCTTACCGTCAGCTTAATGACCGCCTTCGTAATCCGCATTAACTTACGGAGAAATGTGAATCGGGCTCGAATGTATGATGTGTCATAATCGCGAATCGTGAACATTTCGCTCTGCTCGATTCCGGCGCAAATTGTGCCGGAATAATTAATAACAGCCGAATAGAGAGCTGTATTATACCCGTGTTTTTACCGTGCGAATCTCATTGAAAGCGAGCGACTTGCGTTTTCGAATGAATGGATGGTTAGAATTCGTGAAAATTGCGCGATTACCAGCCTTTGCGATATCGTAACGTCCGCAAAAGATAAATCATCACACATATTGTCTCACACGCATGCATACGCGCGTGATTTAGCATAAAAAAAAAAGATTTACTTGTCTCTACCTCCGCAAAATTATATTATTTAACATATTTTATTAAATTCTCTTAATATTATAAATTAAAAGATTTGTACAAGATTTTTTTGAAAGTATCTTCAATTTAAAATTGTTAAATCAAGCACGCTCTTTTTGTCTAAAATTCCTTTTAATCTTTGGTTATCTAAAATCTTGTATCCGTATAATCCAATTTATCAAAGCGTAATTATTTCTATTTAATTTTTTTAATACGTTAGAAATTTTTGTAAATATTATACACATGTGAAAAAAGAAATGTTGAACGTTGATAATGACTTATTATTAACGCAATTAGCCGACTGTGTAAAATGTTTAGTAGCCTACCTTAACTAACAAGTCTTGCAATGATTAATTGAAATAATTCTAATGACGAGAGTAAGTTGCATTAGCGTTGCAAATATGTCTTATTACACATTCTTATATAAAGTTTTTTTCGGAGAGAAAATAAAAAATGACATCTGCACTATCATTCCTGAATACATTAGTAAATGATTGATTGTTTCCCGCTTTGCGAGGTAATAAAAGTGTTTATCACTGATTGTTGTTATTCATTAGATTTCTCGATAAAAAATAAAAATATGATCTATCATTGATTGTTGCTATTCATTTGATTTCTCGATAGAAAATAAAAATGTGATATTATCTTTCAGATGAAGTATTGTTGATGTCACAAAAAAGGATTAGAGACAAAAAGTTTCGAAACACTCTGTTATTTGCAAAAAAAAAAAGATTTGAGATCAAAGGTTTCGCAACATTCTGTTATTTGCGACAAGATATACGCGGATAGATATCGCTTGAATTTGTTAGCAATCGGTATAATGAGGCCCGAGTGCAGATCGATCTAGAATCACTCTCGAAACTAAACTTTCACTCGCTTTTTCGTGCGCGCACCGTTACTTTTGTGCCACCGGTTAGACTCCTCGCGCAAATGTAATAACGAGAGAGAGAGAAAGAGAGAGAAAGAGATGCCTACGCGAGATCTCTCGTGCAGAGGATCGCGCGAGTAAAAGTTAAGAATAGACGCCACAATGAGTAACATCTTTTGCGGCAATTACTGTTAGATGAAAAGATGAGGCTCTTTAGAGAGCCCACGAGAAATTACGAAAGTAGCGTTGTTGCAATGCTTATCTTTACATACAATTCGTCTAGTTTCGTAATGTACCGTGCGATGAAGAAGAGAGGAGAGGAACAAGATGGCAAAAACCGTTTCCAACACCCCACGTGGCAATTTATACGCTTATCTCGAGTGTATCTCGGGATAGTGGCATTGTTAAATTAATCATCTGAACCGCTCGCTATTTTTCAACTGCACGTTGTTTCGGTATATTTACATACGAACAAGAGAGAATATGATATATTTTAAAAAGATAACATAAATTAAATTTAATTAATTAATTACATTTAAATTAATTTAAAATAATATAGAATAAAATGAAATTTGATATTATATCTCTTTAATTATATTAAGTTTTATTAAAATAATTTTTCTGTTCACGTAGACAATATAGAATATTAACAGCAATCTATACGAAATTATAAATGAAATCTATATTATGCAAAAATTTATACATTAGCAAAATATATTAAGCATAAACTTTAAATTCTTTGACACATCTCTCTTTCTGTTATATATTTTTAATTTCTTGTAATACGTATTCAGTCTACTTCCTTGGTTTTTAGTCTCCGACATCCGCTTACACGCGCGAACCGCTCGTTTAAGGCTGCAATTCTATAATCATCCAGTGCGAATGCAGGTATATATTAGAAAGTTCCTGCGTGCAACGGCGTTGCTTGTAAATTGTATATATGCGTATAATCATATGCATATATAAAATACACATGTGAGGAAAAAGGAACGTATTAAGGACAGATGTTATCTCGCTTTACTTCGATACACGAAGGTGTAACGGCAATCGCAAAATGATAATCCCGCATTTGACACGCATCTTCCTCTTATGTCTGTTTGAGCTTCTCTTCTCATTTCTTCCTTTTTACTTCTCGATTGCTGTATATATTGTTTCTCCTCTTTATTCAAAATCCACAATAACTTCGTAACAATCGATATTTCGCCATTTCTCTCGAGTCGGTTCCTCGTCTGTGTCTGTGTTTGAGGAGACAACTTCCGGCGCGCCGCGATATGTATATGCGGATGCGGGTGCGGGTGTTAAAGAGACGGCGGGTCTCACGACGGATATTTTGCATTGTCAAAAGTCTAGCGATATAATCGGATACGCGTGAGAATAGATTATCTCGAAGTGAGAACTGGAGCGCCCCGAAAGTCCCGTTCTCCATATCTAACGCGAAACGTCTATGTAATTGCGGACGCTTTGCGGCTCGTTGTACCCGCTCATTTTCCGAACGGCCGTCGTATTTTGTTTCCCCTTTTTTCCATTGTGAAAAAATCTGTAGATCGTTAGATCTTGAAAGAAAAAAGAAGACGCGGATTCACGTAAACGACACGCGATGACGATCGAATAAAAATCGAAGAGCTGTTTAAAAGTACGTTCTATTATCCATGTAAATTATGCGGCAAATCATACGACAAAATATTTAGTATAAGTTATAAAGTTGTGCGTTAAAAATATAAAAATAAAAGAGAACCAATCGCGCGCGAAAAAAAAAAAATTGCTCGTTATTTTTAGAAATATATAGTCTGATTCATATCACTTGAAATGCTGCTTATGAACGGTAGCGCAGTATAGTGATTTGCAAGGAATTTGTCGTGGAATTTGCATAGTCAACCTTGGACGCGTTAATATCTGATACATTTCACAACATGAATAAATGTACAATCGTGCAAGAGAGAAAAAACAATAGAAACTTCCGCGGCGCTACGC
The DNA here is from genome assembly GCA_963971435.1 of Lasius platythorax. Classification (NCBI taxonomy): domain Eukaryota; kingdom Metazoa; phylum Arthropoda; class Insecta; order Hymenoptera; family Formicidae; genus Lasius; species Lasius platythorax. The sequence goes on from OZ020540.1 coordinate 988,109, forward strand.
TCGAACCGCATTTTTTTGCGCATTCGGAAATGTTATAGGAAATCCTTTCACCGTTCGCCTTTTTCCTGCTTTTTTGCGCATTGTGGTGCACGTCTTTACCGCGCGCATGAATAATTCCGCGCGCAATAAGACATACATACAGACATACTTACGTATAATAAATTTCCTTCCCGTCGTCTTCCTGATCGTGCCCTGTCTCGTCGATGACGATACAATTATATATCGCAAGCGTCGTGTTTACGTGAGTCGCACTTATTACATTCTTTACCGTCATTACATTTTCGCGATCTCCGTGCTGACCCGATAACAAGCGTTTCCGCTTTTCCTCTCTATTACTCACAATCGCCGTCGCACTTCCCGTGCTTGATGTTGCATCGCAAACACGCTTCGGAATAATTGCACCGCTCGTCCTCGCGCATTTCCTCGTGTGATCGGCGGAACAAACTATTACGTATTGAATAAAGACATTATATTGTCAGTTTTTCTATACACATAGTATAGTATGAATAGAGTAGGTATAGTTCTGGATAACACAAAAGAATGTTCTAGGAAAATATTGCGATACAAATTTTAAAAAGTCCTAGAAGATGGACAGCAAACTCGGAAATCTCGTCAATTTATTTCTGAAATATTCCTCTAGAATTGTATATACTCTTTATTAATATTTTTATATACTCTTTTTAAAGCTCGATTATATTCAGAGAAGATGAATAATCTTTCTATTATTAAATATTTTATGTAAAATATTATAAAAGTTTATATGTTTCTTATTATATAAATATATATACATATAAATACATTCAGAAAAAAGGCACCGTGGAATTTTAAAAATTTATTTATTCCAATAATTAGAATTGTGAAGATAATTCTTAAGTATAATTAAAAATAAAAACGGTTAATATTTTTTACATAAAGAAGGTATAAAATGCTGAGTTTTCGTTGTTGTGCTTCTCAGCAGTTTTTGCATTTCGATGGGCAAATTTTTGCATATAGATTATCTTATATGTTAAGGACGAATACTTGTTAACATCGAAATACTTTTTTCTTCTCTTGAGCAATCTAATGAATACGAATGTATTCGACACTTGTATGTAAATGTTTTTGACACGCATCTATCAGCGCGAAACCGGTCTAATCACGAGGTCTCATCATAAAATAATTTAATTTTTGATGATATTGCGCAGATGCATGTGATTATCCTAATCATCCTCCAAATCATATAATAGATAATTGTATTTGCTTTTACTCCTTAAAAAAATACAACATTTTTAAAATATACGATTTTTAAATTCTAATAAAATTCATGTAAAGATTGTTTCATATATAGATATTTGTAAGGATTTTGAGTCTGATATGTCTATTCTATTTCTGCGTAGCTCAAACATATATATTCTTTTTTTAACTTATATATTATAAAAGTAATTAACATTTAAGAAAAATAATTAAATAAAATAACTTAATACTAATAATAATATACTAATTTAATTACTTTTGATAGAAACGCTTTTACATACACACAAACACATATGTATATACCCATGCAAGGAAAAATCTACGTAATAGGAAAAACTGGTTCTTCCGGGCTTGGATTTTAATGCGGAATCTTTTTCACGCGTTTCAATCACACGTATCATCCTGTATATATTAAACACTTGGAACGTTAATCGCGATTACCGCGTGGCGGTGTCGGTCAAGGGGGTCCCAGAGGGGAGAGTCGATTATGCTATATCGGCTTTTTGCGGCTAGCGTAACTTTCCTTTCCCGGCATCGTTACGTGGACAATCTCCGCGTGTGGAGACAAGAAAATAGAAAAATCCCGCGAGCGCGCGTGTGTGCACGCGTAAGGATTACGGGGTTCGATAAGGAGCGTAACTTTCTTCCCACGAAGAGAGGAGAGCTCGAATCGCCGCGTTTCGATCGCGATTATACGCAGCGGGGACTCGACACACGCTGAAGATTCCGGTCGCGCGAAACTTTCTTCGCTTCTTCGGCGTTCGAATTCAACATACCGACCATCAATTACCAGCTCGCTTCGTTAAAATTTTCACAGCTGGTTGTATCGTTCGTGCGCGCGCACGCACACGTGAACGCAAGCGGACGTCATGGCGTGCACATTTAATATAAATATCGTACGTATTTTTAACGTTAACGGCGTTAATTTAGACCAGGTGTACGGACCTACGAGTACGCTCTAAATCGCAGATTGATTTTGCGGCGTGGAAATTTAGAAAGCGACCTGCCGCGTTATCGAAAGCGCGTGCGTTGCAAGATTTTTCTGTCGAAAGAATTCGGTCGGAATAATCGCTTTAAGATCTCCTCGACCTATTGACGTTTCGTATGGAAATATTCGCGATACACGATAACGGTAACAATATAATGCTAATACGAGGATGCGGTAAATAATTTACTTACGCTGTTACATCGATGCGCGTTATGACCTAATTTTATCTTATGCTAATGCTATTGATATGCAAATGCTAACGATATGAAAGTTTGAAGGCGGAGAACGAGAGCAAAATAAAAATATTCTATAATTAGAGTAAATTATTAATCCTCGCTCGCATTACGAAATTATATGTTGAGCAATCGTTATACTATTCGGCCCCAGTGGTTACAAATATAATAACCAGCTTTGCCGCTTTTTTTTTCGAAATCTTTCTCCTACTTACATAAATTATGTTACAGTAAAAGTAACGAAAGTATTTTCTCGGTGTTTTATACTTTTTTTATTATACTGCATACGTTAATAGAATACATATCTATCGAGAGGGAGAGAGCATGCATACCGATAAAAAGTATTATAACTTACTTTAAAAATTGTCTTACAAGATATTATAGGATTGTAGCTAAGCATCGCGCTGAATTTTCATTAATCGAGAATTTTGTCATCTTATTTTAAGACACAAATCAATTTTTCGCGAAAACGTTAAAAATACAAATATAGCTCTTCTCGAAGATTGCAAAAAGTTTTGTAATTATACTTTTCATTGACGTCATCAATACTCCTCATAAAGTCATCTTAATTAATCTGCTGTAAAAAGTCGATTGACCATGACGACTACTGAAAAAAAGAAACCGTGAGCCATATTATCGCATTATCATCCGTGTATAGCGTTCGTAAGGTCAATCTTGTGACGTCAACCGAAGTACATTGTGTCTCGCATAATTAATTCGTCGTTACGCGCAGGAATTTTTTTCATGTCGGACATGAGCTTCGATGAGCCACGAAGAAACGGAATTAACTTTCCGCTCCTAAAACCGCCGTTTCTGGCTTCGATCGGATTGCTAGGTCACTCGTCGTGATCTTTTGCTTCAAGAGTTCGTTTCGTTCTCACGTTCTTTCTGTTCACCGAATCATGTTTCTCCACATAGCGCGTCTAAATATCACGCTCGAATGATTTTATTAATTTATAATTTTTAGATTTTTATCATTCATTCGATTTGTATTTTCTCGAAATATCTTTCGAATTATTCCTTTCGAAGAAATCGTCGCTATACTTAATTAAAATTTGGACGATTCTGCAAATATGACCTTCGCCATTAAATCCTTTTGAAAGGATACTCGTGTCTAAAATAAGAAAAAAAACGAAAATTCTTTCGCAAGATGATATATCTCTTTTTATGTTTTAAACAGTAGTTGTTGAAAACGCATTAATAATCTTGAAAAAAAAGTAGCGACATGATTTTTTTCAGAGCCATCGATTAATATCAGTATGCATAATGTTCCGGCGCATAAATATTTTTTAAATATATCGCACATGATTCTTTTATCTGAATCATGTTACTCAAAAGAGATTGAACAAACGATGCGATTAAAGAAATAGTGCGCACATCACCGATTTATTTACCTCGTAAGGTTATTCACGTAAGGTTATCAAATATGAGTAATCTCTCTTGGTATATATTTGATAATTACTCTATCCTGTTAAAATTACATAATAATATATACGATACTGTGGTTTGCGGGTCACATTACTTAAAAATGTCATAAGTACCCGAATGTATACATAATATTGCAATTCCATGTCGACGTTGCGAGGCATTCGCTTGGTCTCGTGCGACTCGAATCCGTCATGCGAAGACATCCTTTCTCCTATAAGAACGAAGCTATTACATAGCGACGAGGTCGCATTATTGCGCATGCAATCTATACGCGTATACGATTGTCGACCATCAACTTTACGTTCGTTAGGAGGACACCATCGTTTCGGTGCTGTCATGGTCTTCGAATAAGAGGACGTGATCGCCCCTCTGTACGCAATATTTGCAAAAATATCGAAGGCTACTCCTTCGAGAAATCTTTTGACGAGAATAATCAAGGAGAATAACACGCTTGTCTCAAGCTTTAGCGCCAAGAATAATCTGTAATCCTCTCCTCTCTGTTTGCGAGTCAATCGATAATTATGCGCGTTGCAATATCCGCAATGTCTCGAAGAGGATCGTGCAATTCCTTCTCGATGGGTTAATGATACGCGGGCCTCCTTCGTTCTTTCGCGATGCCATGTTTAAAATTTTGAAATTTGCGCTATATAAAATTTTATATTACGACTTTGTACGACGGAAAAGAAATTTCTTGCGCGCATTAATCTTGATTTCTCAGCGCTGCATCTTGAGGATCGTTCTCCCAGGAGACGACTTCCTTCGGTCGTATCTGCCGATCTGTCGTAAAGTAGGACCGTCCGCTCCGAAGGCCATAGCTCTTGGCCAGTATCTTATTCTACGTGACTGAAAATGTAATGGCTTTTTGTGCCGCTACGATCGTTCGCACGTGGCACACAAAGCGGTGTCGCAAGATCCCGAGAACCGGGCATCGATTTTTACGCATACACTGGTTTTCGCGCATACGGGAATTGTCGGGTCAGGAATGCCGCGCGATTCTGAATTTAGCGCACTTGCGCAAACGTACTTTGGTAATCAAGTTTCTTCGGTAATAATCGAGAGGACATCTGAAATAATATTATTCAGACGTCAATTCGACGCGTACAGTATCACGATATAGTATCTCTTCTCATGCGTATACAGAGTATTGGGATCTCTTTATATCGGTGCATTATAAGTTTTCTATTAAATTGATAATTTCCTATATATAAATATATTTTCGCGAGTGTGCGTTAGGTACATGATATGTGTTGTAAAAGCATCAATTATGTATTTAGAATTAAATATTTGCGTAATCACATCTAATCACACGTGTAGACTGTGTGTACTGACAAGTTTGGCTTCAGTGCACGTCTCGGTTGGTCGCTTGCGCGACCGACACACATTGTTTTATCGGCACATTGTATCAGAATTATGTACCTAGCTGTACATCGCGCATCATTCACAAAGTTAGACGGCGCTTCGCGGGAAATGGAGGTCAAGTACTCTCGAAAACGTGGTCGCGGTCGTAACGCTTCTAAATAAGAGAAATTTCCTCGCTCGAGTTTACGCGACAGCGAGCAAACAGCTATGTACTGGCGCTAGAATTATATGGTTTCAGGAAAAAAATAAGCGCGATAAGAAGCGAATTTTCCCTAGTGCCTTCTGATTTCCTCTGGAGAATGCGTCATAATTTCTGCTTTTAATGTTCTTTTTGGCGGTAGAATCATCAGCCGAATCAAAGATGGATAAAAAAAAATTTAGGTTTTTACATACATATATCTTTCAATGATGAGACAGGTATATCAGATGAGAATATCGGCTCGAACAAGGAATAAATTAAAAGATCCAGCAGGAAGAGCTGAATAATTTAGTTTAAAAATGAAAGAATTAAAAATCTATATTTGACAAATCGACATTAATATACATCAGCGTGTAAAATATGCATCCAAAAAAATAAATAACATAAGTAATCTGATAGCGTTCGGAAACGAAATTAGCATTAAATTAAATTCCGAGAATCGCGATTAGTTATACATTCCGATTACCTTTTAAGGCAGTCTGCCTTACATAGCGGTACTGACGCGCGATGTATGCTTTAATACGGTTCCGCGCTGCGTTTTATATACGATAAAAAATGCGCGCAACATCGCGTGCAAAAAAAAATGCACTCCGATGCCTTGCGGGCGCGTGAAATAAATACGCGCGCTCGCGTGGAAAGCCGGAAAAGAAAAGTCTGCGGGACACACAGAGAAGAGTTAGGGGAAGGAAGCGGTGTTTCTTCCGGGAGGCGCGAACGCGACTTCGAGCCACTGTTAGAAAGCGAGCCCGCGACGACGACGACTGCATCGATGCACCACAGCCAGCTTTCTTCCGCTTGCATGCCGCGGGGGCGGTGATTTCGTAATTTCGCGTCGCGAAGAGAGCGATCTCGACGAAATCAATGTATCAACGGGACCGGACGAATTCCGCGAGGGTCTTTACGTATTATCGTGAAGAAAGTAAGCTGCACGATCGTAAGAGATCTCGCGAGATTGTCGATTGATGTATAATCAAGTGTACGAGATTGAGGATCGCACATATACGTTTTCATCTTTAATATATGCCTTTTGAAACCTCTCGCGTTTAGTGTCGACCCAATAATACGGAATTAATATTTTATTATTGAGAGAGAATGTGTGTGTGTGTCGCTAGACGAGACGATATATGTCGTAAAAAAAATTAATATTTTATAAATTTGATAAAAAGTGAGATAATTATATGTATAGCTAGTTATTAATATTTATTTAATAACTAATTGTAATAAGAAGAAATATAATATTTTTCTTTTTAAAATATACATTAAAGAAAAGATGCTGGTTGATTTGACAATGATGTGTCCAGTTATATAATAGCAGTAATATCGATATAATTTCGAGAAAGAATTTTATACTTGATTTATGTAAAAGATCGATAAAGGCTAAAAAGATAAATAGGACAGGTTACAAAGTATAAAACAAAGATGTAACCAAATTAAAAATAATAATGTTATATAAATTATTAATTTAAAAAGAGAGAAGATACACATACACATACACAAGATATATTTCTTATTTATTTTTTTTCGTATTTCATAAATATTTTTTAAAATGTTAATTGCCTCTTACGATGCTACCAATATGCTATATAGTTTGATGCGAAATAATTATCTAAAATGATGACCTTTTTACGATTTCTTTTTTATATGCTTCGAATCTTCGATTCTCGATTTAGCGATTCTTTCTATCTTTTTTCGGTTTACCATATATATAGTCGCGCAGCTTATTTATTCGCGAATAACTGCAGCATTAAGTGCAACTTGCAAATGTAGTGCATCGCGTAAATAATAATACACGCACCGCGAGGAACGAACCGCCAAAGGATAAATATTTACGAGAAAGGCGCAAAGTGTGTTGTATGACTGGTTTATATTTGGCGATTGTTTCGCTCTTAGGCGAGAGGCTTATAACGACGGGCATAAAATTTATTCAAGATACGGCCACGGTATGTGGGGGACCAAAAGAAAGACGACCGTTTCAAGGAGACGTCGCCTAAGGGTTTCCAAAACCGGTTGACCTTGTTCCTTTTTGCATTCGGCTTCTAACTAATCGAATCAATCGTAGGTCGATGACCTCGACTGAAGATCATGATGTAACTATTCTCAATAGTCGCGAAAGATAATCGTTGATTGCTTGCCAATTACTTCAGGGTCACTACATCAGAATAGGAAATTACGAGAAGAATTAAAAAGCATTGAGCAAAAAATCTGGATAGGAATTGAAAGGAGTTTCATCGCTTCCTCTCGCAAAATAAATTCTTGCTCTCGCATCCTTCGGTTTTTCATCTTCATCTCACGAATGTACGGAACGGCAGAAATTTAATTTCTCAAAAATCTCGAAAAAAATCTCACGCCTTGTACAACCGTCGAATTGGTTTCTATTTATGCTTATTCTAATTTATGCATTTTAATTTCGACGACTAAAAATTCTAAATACTTCAATCATTCGTTATCATAATTATTGATGCATCTTCGTCATCTCTTCTTTTTCAGGGGCGGCAGTTGCGATCGGAGCTCTGCTGATAATCCTGGCCGCCGTTTTGGCGGTACTATTTCCGAATATCATCGATTTCGTCCTCGATAAAGAGCTCGCGATACAAGAGGGCGGTCGTACGTACAAGTTTTGGAAGGAACCGCCGGTAGTACCGCGCTTGCAGATCTACATCTATAACGTAACAAACGCTGACGAGTTTCTGAACAACGGCGAGAAACCGGCGCTACAGGAATTGGGTCCGTACGTTTATCTGCAGCACTGGGAAAAGGTGGACATTAAATTCAACGACAATGGAACCGTTAGCTATAAAGTCAAGAAAACATTTACCTTCAACGAGGTAAGCCTTGTCACTTGTCATAATTTATAGCGTAATAATTTTAATTGGAAAATGCAAATCTTAATCTATTTAATAAATCTTAATATTTTTTTAAGACTAGTATCGTTACTTTAATCTATTTAATACATATTTAATGTATGTATCAAGATGTTAATTTATATATCCAAATTAATTTATATATTTTTTATTATAAATATATACTTAATTATACACATCTTATTGCTCTTTATATTATAAAGATAAAGTATAATTAGCGTGTAACTTTTTTATGCAAGTATTTTTAAAGCATGTCAACTTAAAGCGAGATAGAAATACCGAGGCTTTGATAATTTTATACGGAGAACGTCCGCGATTGGCATTCAATGCATCTTTATCGCTCAGGATGTATGTATATTACGTAAGATCATTGATTGTTTCTTTATCGAGAAACATAAGAATCATCGGCTGCTAAAAAAAAATGCCAGCAAATCGGCGTTGCGTTGCATGATAATCGAGGCATCTCATCACCTTCGCGTTATTTCAATCGGCTATAGAAACGTTCCTCGTCGCCATCTCGGTTGCACAGTTATTCTTGTTCGCGCATCGAAATCACTGCGGCGACTTTCTACATTCGTCAGAGAAACGCTTCCATAGTGTAGCTGGGTGTATTAATGCATAACTCGGTGGCAAAGAAAGAAAACACGGATCATTCTCTTGCTCCGAGAAAACGTAATCGGAATATTTATGAATATGCGGAAGCTTTTTGTTAGTTTACATAATAATCTACGTAGACGTTTCATTCACTGCCTGAGTTTTCCTCCTTGTTTCTTTAGAAAAATATATTACACAACTTTGTAAATTTTATTTATTATCATTTATACATTCCTTTTATCTTTTGTATCTTACCATGAATTTGCTTTATTTTTTACTTTATTTATATCTTTAATTGTTAATTATTACTCTTTATCTTTTCTTTTCTTCTTCGTTGATTGTTTCTCGTTGACTCAAAAAGCTTCACAAAAGGCCTTTTTATATTCATTAATCCTTTTACAAATTCCCCCGTTATTGAATCCACTTAGCCTGACGATTTCTTTTTTTTCTCAACGGAATTTTAAAGCAAAGTTGATGAAATTCTTTTTTCTTTTCTCGTTAAAATCTTAGAGCCTGTCGGCCGGTTCCCAGGATGACCTCGTGGTCGTGCCAAATGTACCAATGCTGTCGGCTACTAGCCAATCGAAACACGCTGCCCGCTTTCTACGGCTTGCGATGGCGTCCATCATGGACATTCTCAAGATCAAGCCGTTCGTCGAGGTGTCGGTCGAGCAGCTGCTCTGGGGTTATGAGGACCCCCTGCTGAAACTGGCCAAGGACGTTGTGCCCAAGGAGCAAAAGTTACCGTACGATCAGTTCGGTCTGCTCTACGGCAAGAACTCCACCATGCCGGATCTGTACACGATATTCACGGGCGCCAACGATATCACGAAGTTCGGAATGATGGACAGGTGGAACGGTAAAGATGGTCTCGGTTTCTGGACCACGCCAGAGTGCGACTCCATCATGGGCACCGATGGCAGTATCTTTCCGCCCCACATCACCAAGGAAACCGTGCTCAAGGTCTTCGACAAGGATCTCTGCAGGACGTTGCCGCTGGTCTATCAGGTTTATATTTTATTGTCAAACACTTTCAATTATCCGGTCTTGATACGATCAGAAGCGGATGATGGCTTTCCTGGGGGCTTTGAATCTAACGAATAATTTCCAAGATTTCAAATTAAAAACAAGAAAGTATTTTTTGCTCTCTTTCCCTTTCACTGTGTCGATTAACACTAACTGAATTTTATATAGAGATAGCTTCATTTTACTTTATTGTTTAAATTTTTAATATTTGTAATTTAAAGCTTGAATTTTTAAAATTTTTTACCTCGTTGAAATGAGGCAATTTCATTTTTTATAAATAAATGTTGAAAATATCAAAAAATATCCAAGAATAATTACATAATATATATTTGAATCTTTGGATCAGCAGTCTGAAATGTTTGAACATTTACAGGCTCAATGCAATTTTTCAAAAATTCGAAATTTGTATTTCAGCGTGACGTGATAGCCTCCGGAGGAGTCCCCGGCTTTAGATTTTCTCCTCCTACGAATGTCTTTACCTCGGAGAAGAATTTACCGTCGCAGAAATGTTACTGTCCAGCTGGACCACCATGTGCACCAGAAGGCACATTTAACGTTTCCCAGTGCCAGTACGATTCGCCAGTTCTCCTCACATTCCCGCATTTTTATCTTGGTGAGTGTCATATAATAATGATCTCTAATATAACATAACAACAGGACAGATTATAACAGAGCGTTTCGCTTATTAATCATTTTCGTGGAAAGAAAAGAAACTCCAGTTATTTTTAACCAGACTTAATCGTGACGCTTGCAATATTTTTAATTCTCGGAGGAGACATCGAGAGAACGCGGAATAATTAATGCGTGACAAATATCTCTTCTCGTTTTTGTCATAATTATTATTATTACCAGGATTTGACTTTTATACAGACTTCCCTAATCACGATGCGATACATATCGTTTGATACTTGATGTACATAACAACATGTCATGAATCTCTGACGCATGTCGTCTAACCGATCGTTACGCCGTAATTTATATCCGCAATCATGAATCACGGATCGGAAAATGTATTACCTTACGTAACTGTAGTACATATTATAATTTGCCGTTAATTATTTTTAATATTTCGCGATAAATTTATTTCTCATATACAAAACGTGCGTTGTACTTTCTGTGACAATTCTCAATGTTTGCGACTAAAGTTGTACAGTCACATGATTTCCTAGATATTATTAACAAGCGTTTGTTCCACGGTTCCTCGCGCTATCTCGTCTTTCTTTCTTTTTTTTTTCACGTAGAACAGGTAATCAACCGATCAGCTGATTTACGAAGATCGTTTAAGCGTGTACAAGTTTCGTAAGCGAGAGATCCATGTGTCGTGCCGTTTCCGGATCCACGAGACTATATAGGAGTCGATTGAATAGTCTGTTACGACGAGGCCTATTTTTTTCTTCTTTTAGAAACAATCTCTTTCTCTCACGCGTCTGTCGCGGAATCTCCCACGAAATATTATACGGGCTCTCTCTTGTCTGAATTTACTGCGCGAATTTTTCGCGCCGTCAACTTTTACTTTCAGCAGTCTGGATTTTAGGCGAACGCGACTGCTCGCGCGAGACGCTTTGTTTTATACTACTAGATACAAAACCGCTCTTACAAAAAGTAAAATTAAATGTACACACATCTCTCTCTCTCTCGGGTATATAATATTTAACTCTGGTATAAAATTAAGATGTAATCAGGATGTCTCAATTTAAGTGAGAGATATTTCAGAGGCGAATTTTTTTATGAATTTGATGTCACATAGTTTTTTTCGATAGTCTTTCGCTTATGAAGTTTTTTTAGGGGAAAAGAATATGATAATTATTTATCAATGCTTATATAAACGTCTGATTTACACAAAAGCCGCCTAATTATATAAATACGAAAATATAATAACGTCAAAGATTCATAATATCCGAATAAGCAAGATTGATGGATTCCGCTGCATTAACGTCACTGTTTTTGTGTTTAACCATCGCTTTGCATTTTTGAAAGGTATTACGTGTCTTAAGTACGATTCTTAAAGTAGAGATTAAGCGCTATTTAACTATGGCGCATACAAATTTAAATTTCAACGGGCTATAAAGAGCCAGACGCGGATGATTTCAAGGAAAATTAATTTTTGGTTGAAACTGATTACTTGTGCACAGGGCACAAATTTTTCTTGGTTCGAGCAAACAATTAAATTAAATCTCAATTCGAGATTTTTATTTAATAAACCCCTCTGTGACCCCTCTTATATATATATATCTAATTGATTTCTCTACTGATCCGGATCGGTATAGATGATACTATTGTTATAGCAATTGTCACAGCATTCCCATAACAATTGAATATTATAAATTGAAGAAAAAAGATTATATATCTCATATAATGATATAATTACAATTTTAATATAATTAAAATTTTATTTTTCATATAGTAAATTTTTGTTGATTGACATATCTCTTCAAATTCCCTCGATCGCGTTGCTTATCCGCTTGATCGTTTCTTCTAGCCGATCCGGCCTTACGAGAGGCTGTGACGGGCATATCACCACCAGAAGCCGAAAAACATCAGCTCTATATCGATGTGCAGCCGATAATGGGCACGGCTATGAAAGCAAGAGCGAGGATACAAGTAAATCTCGCGGTTAGCCAAGTGCGAGACATCAAACAGGTCGCTTCGTTCCCCGACATCGTTTTTCCCATTATGTGGTTCGAGGATGTAAGTATATAGCGGCTATTACAATAATTATTCCATCTAGTAATTATCTCCAGATGTCCATCGTTGTTTTTCATATATATTATAATAGTAATTATATATATAATAATATAACCATAATAAAAAATTATTACGCGGTAATATACTTATTAACTAATACATATTATATAATACATTAATGATTAAATCTAATTAATATATATATCTCTCTCGCAACCGTGTGTGGATAATCTCTCGCGTCGCTTGATTAGTTTTTGATTATGATCGTCGATCTATCGTGATTCACGATGAGGTGCAAAAACTTACGTCACACATCCGTTATATTAGTTTTACATTCAAATTCTTACAACATTCCTTTTCTAGATAGTTACGTATGAATCATTACGTTTTGTCTAAATTATTATGTATTAACTCGTTGAAAATAATGTCAAACAAGCATAGCGCAGTGATTATCGCTCGCATATCAAACCTAGATGTAAATAAGATGCAAATAGAATTAAGGCAAAAAGTGGGGACGACCGCTTTTTTACGGTTAATAATTATGTTGGGAAAAAAGCGCTACGTAAGAAAATGCGCGTTCGTAGCGATTCGCGTCATCTCATTAAGCTTGCTAACGTAGCATAAATTTTATTAATGATGCTAATGAGAATGTCGACATAAATGAAGGACGTTCGTCTTTTATACATACTTTCGAACACAAACACTAATATAATAAATACTAAATATGCTAAACTATTATTATGTTAATTCAATAAATAAAAAAAAAACGCGGTATTCACGGAGCAAAAGTGCAGGTAATGTTTTTATCCACTGATTTAGTTGAAAGACGCGAAATTATAAAAGTAAAAAATTATTATGCGCAATTATCATAAAAGAGAACTTATACATATTAAAATATTTAGGGGTATTATTCTCTTAATCTCTGGAAAGTTTAAATTGTCACTTTTTAAAGTTTGTGCCATTTTTTTGTCGATTATATTCCGTATGTGATTCCGTCTCTGTCTCTTTTAACTTATGTTACTGACGAAGGAATGTCGCGTTGCTTACGAATCGTCATCATCGAGCCGGTAGCGCAGGTAAATTTTTATTTTTGTCTTCGACGATAATGGTGAACGTGCCTACCGTTCACCATTTGCGCGGATGTAACTTCTCAATGACGTGCGTTCGAACACTGTGCACGCGTAGAATACCACGCGCATTTTAGCCCATGATTCATATTAATGGAACTCGTATCCCGACGTTGCTAATAAAGAGTTCGACGGCGTCCCCTCACAATGTAACATTAACGAAGACATTTCTGACTCGAGTATTTATTTTGCACTTGAAAGAGATTTCTGTGCGAAAATTTTCGCGAAATGTTTGCTAAAACAAAGATAGATCTTTTTGTAACTGAGACAACAACTCTGGCGATACCTTGCCTTCAATAAATTGAGAACTTTTCTATTTACATTCCCGCACAGTCCACAAATTTTTTTCATCAGCATACAACTTTGCTAATAGGATTTCGAGTTATATAATCAAATGTTCAAATATTTAGGTGGCATATGTTTTAACGCAGAGATACATAAGTTGGAAAGGAAAGAATGCGTATTATTTATAAGTTATTTAACGGCAAGGAGTAATAAAAAAATTCCGAATAATTCAGCAAGTTATTCAAATATTATAAATTCGTGACTTTGAAAGATGAGATCCTTGATTGACGAACGCAATCAAGATCGATCGCCGGTCTAATATCCGAATAATATCCTTCTTCTTTGTGCAGTGCGTAGACGAGCTACCCGAGGAGATGCGCACCTTGCTGAAATTGGTGGTGGACCTACCTCCGGTGGCCCATGCCGCGGTTTCCGGTGCCCTCGCCGCGATCGGCGTCATCGTTCTGCTGGGCGCGTTCATGTGCTTAGCTCGCGCCGCCAAACGCCAGGAGAAGCTGCATCTCAGCAGTCCGTTGCCGGCGAATGCGACCAGCACCAAGACTGGCCAGCTGAATCTAGGCTTCAGCAAGTAAATGCGTGTCAAATTTTAAATCGTGATTTGGGGGGAATCGACGAGTGCGCGAGTGCCACGAGTCTTATCCCGCGACGAGAAACGCGCGAGGACCTGTACGATAATCTTCGCTTAACTTATAAGGCGATGGGCATGTGCTTTATCTCTCGGTTAGGATTTTTACGGGCGAATCTCTCGGGTCTCGCGAGAAGAGAGCGACGTGAATTTTTTTTATCGGCCCCTTCGCGCGCACGCCGATGTGTTAGATTATTTATGTTACGTCACACGCGTGTGCTTCTCCTCTCTCTTCTTTTCCTTCCCCGCTTTTCGGGAAAGTATTTTGACAGACGGATGAGTCGCGTAAGTACAAATAAATTCGAGATTTCTGGAACAAGTGTTTCAGTATTGCATATGTTATTTTATCGCACAAAAGGTAATTGAGACAAATCGATGGTATTTTTTCTGTAAAAGAACGACCCAACTCTGAAAATTTATATTGAGAAAAATATTTTGGGAATAAATAATATTTCGATGAATTTAGAATCGATTATTTTTTTTTAACGGAGAAATGTTCATCGCAATTTTTTAAATTTTCAATATTGAATTTCTTAGCGAATCAAATGACACTTTTGCTAAATTTAGTTGAAATGGACGAGGAAACAAGGTTTTATAACTCCATCCTGGTTACACATAAAGTTTGATTTAAGAAAATCTTTTTATTTTACATTAATGCTAAGGAAAAGAGTCTACAACGCTTCTCTGTGCAATATTTTTCTCGATACTGAAAATGAAGGTGAAAATGAAAAGCCGGAGTTAAATCATTCTTCCGAAGAACTTGGTGATTGAAATTTACGATGACATTTATAACATACCGTTTTGTATCCGAATTGTTAATATTAATGAGCTGCTCTCCTTGTTCCACGAGCGAAATCATTACTGAATTTTACATCGTCGTTTAATCGCGCGAGACAATAATACGGATAATAATCGCTGTGAATTATTGACGTAAAGATCGAAGATGAAATTGATATTCCGTCCATGAGGCATCCCGAGGCCAAGCTACAATATGTTCGCGACTTCAATCGGGATTGCGCGAGTGTGTTTGCGACGAGGAGTTTGTGTAATCGAGACATATCAATAGCAGAACGACAGAATTTTTTTCTGTACATAGAACTTGGCCGTCGTTATCGTTTACTAATTGTAATTACCAAGAATGTACTATTTCTCGTTATTTTCGTTTGTACATGTATTACTATTATTTTATTATTATTATTATTATTATAAATAATATTATTCGACGTAGATATATATTATAATTAGACCTAATAAGGAAATTACTTTTGTACGATAGAAATCAAAAGATGCCAAATGAATTGTGTGCGCGAGAAATCATTATTGGTGTCAGTGTAATCGTTATATGGTTGTATTCTTTCGATATGTATTTTACTAACTCACAAATCGCGCGCGTATAGGTATAAACTCTATGAAAAATTAGAGTATCAAAAGAAATTACACATTTTGATTTAAATTCCTGAAAGAAAGAGAGAGAGAGAGAGAGAGAGAGAGAGAGAGAGAGAGAGAGAGAGAGAGAGAGAGAGAGAGAGAGAGAGAGAGAGAGAGAGAGAGAGAGAGAGGAAGGGGGAAAGGAAGCTTAAACTCTTACTACTTGTACTTTATTCACATGTATTTCCTCTCTCTTTCGTTCTGGGAATTTAAATGAAAATTTCTCGAATTCTTTTTAATCCCGTTCTTTCTGCAGCGAAGAATGGAATTAAAAACTCATGAGAATGCAAGGTGAGGAAAATATATAGAATTAATTTTATGGTGAAATATGTGTCGATTTGCTGTTCACAATCATTCCGTTCTCCTACACCACTTACGCCATACGCTGACATATTGCGACACGCAAAAATGTTATTACGCGCTATAATATTATTATGCGTTATCGCCCACGCACACGACTGATCGACAGTGTGTTTTTATACGTGTGACACGCGTATATTGTACCCAGAAGCTAGTTTTTTTTTTTTTGTGAGAACGAGTTTTTTTGGCATTTAAGAAATTAAACATTCTCTCATTTCGCTTCTCGGAATATATCGTTACAAAGATTATCGGCATATTAATATTAAGATGGATACAAGTCTGATAGACACATGCGCGAATTAATTAATAAATCAAGCGACGATGATTCGTTTGGATCACGATTGCCGAAAGAAATAATTTTCGAAACATGACGTGAGTGAAAATAGAATCATTAAAAAAAAAAAAAAAAAAAAAATTTGACTACAAACAAATAAAGATTCATTCTAAATAAAATCCTTTTTAAATATATAGTAAAATAAAAATATATGACACTTATATATACATACTTTTTTCATATCGACACATCGCGCTAAGAGAATACAGATCGAGCAAAAGGTCGCGTGTTTCTCTCTTCTCCGTTTCTACATTTTTATTAAAAAAAGCAACGTGTTTCATTCATATACATTGATATATCGGTTAAATATCGCGAATGTCGCAAGAACCAAATAAAAAAACTTAAAATTTGTGTTAATGTACCTTACATCGTACCTCGCTATATCGAGATAACAGGCTAATTGAACGGTCGTATGTAATACGTACTGCCTACGTGTTACCACTTAATTTTAAGTACGGTTATTCATTAAATCGGTAACATGGTGTACATCGTTGCGGACGGCAACTATTTGATAATAACACGACAAATGTAATGTCGCGACGGATTGCAGCCGTCTACGTAATTACATGTAATTTCGATGCACTAAAGCCTTAATCACAACTTGACCGCGTTGCGGGTGTGTTTCTTTTTTTTTCACAGTGCAAAACGCGGTACGTCAACTTATTGTAAGAACTGCTAGTCCATCGATATGGAACGTAAAATCCATTCTCGTGGACTTTACGCTCTTCGTCGTCCAATCTTTTCGGAGATCGATTATATATTATAATTTTCGCCGTCACGCGGCCTTAAATCGTAATTCCGCAATACAAATAAAATGGACCTCTTATCACATTATTTGCACAACTAGCTTAGATATTTGTTTTAATGCTCCTCTTTTTTAAATTCTCGTTGTTTTACCTACTTTTTTACAATAAGAAAGAGAGAAATATTCTCTCTTTAACTTTACAAGTAAAGACTAATATATTTTATTCGTAATTTTTTCAAAATGTTTGATATGGCTAAAAGTGAAAACATTGTCCTAAATATTCGTAAAATGCAACAAGTTGACAAACTTTGTTAAAGCGATACACATTGTTAACTAAATATTTGATACGAGAGAGTAATATTTCTGTGCTTTTTGCGTCATCTGTCGATCTCTCCTCTCTCTCTCGTTATTATTATATTAAAATTGTTCCTATAAATAATCTCTCCATGTACATCGAATTGCTTGACATAATTTGCCAGCAATGTACATTATTTTAATTGCGCAATATTATTAACGTTACTGAGTTCTGCACTCAGGATGTTACAAATTTCCGCTTGCAATTTCGCGGAAGCCTAACGATTTGTATAATCGCATAATAATATCTTCTCTATTCAAGCCGAATATCGACTCAAACACGAGAGTCCAAAAAAACATTCCTAAAGAAAATTTAAGAGGCGTCTTGAAATGTTTAAAAAATCAATCTCCTTTAGACATTCGTGTATTGCCTCAGAATTCTTTATTCTTCTCGGATGCACTCTCTCCGCGTGTACCTACTTTTTCTCTTCCAATCGATTTCCGTCGATCGGAACGACGCGAGAAGATTGTTTTTTAACCGGACGATTTTTTTCGGAAAATCTCGTCCTGCTGGACGCGATATTTCCAAAGACAGGTGACCAGCGCGCTCAAGGAGAGCATCATGGCTATGAGACTGCACCATTGCAAGGCCATCTCCACGTTGGTCGCTGTGAAATGCGCGGATTGAAGGACCTCCACTATCGATTCCGGAACCTCGTCTACCCCGATCTCCATCCAGATAAGCGGAAGTATCATGCCGTCCTTCAGTTTCCCGAGAAACGGCACGGCAATCGCTCTTCGCACCTCCAGATTCATTTGCAATCTCGACCAACCGGCCATGGGAACTGCGATGCGCTGAAGGCAAAAGTTTTATTTGATTTTTTTTATTTTTAATAGAAGCACAGAAATTTTTAATAAAAAACAGAATTGATGCTGCTTCTTTCAATGCCTCTCGATATAAATCATGATACTATTAAAATTAACTTCTTAAAATCAGACTAATTAGTCGCAAGATTTTGTTAAGATTTCATCTAAATATCAATAACAGTGAAATAACCATTGACGTAATAATATTCAAGGACTAGATGAGCATCGAGACATACCGGATGTATATCTACGTAACTCTCGTGATCTTCCTGCCGAGGATTCAAGCCGTCTATTTGCTTCAGTAAGGACTTGTCGGCGCCATAAAAATGCGGAAACGACGAGAGCAAGGGTGAGCCATAGTTGCACGCGGAAATATTGAAGAGTCCTGCGGGCGGACAGACTCTCGAGCCGTCTATTTTCGGGCAGAAACACTTGTTTTGCGTGTCCGAAAAGTTGAACGCGTCAGGTGTGAATTTATACCTGAGACAAACGAAAATTGTGCACGTGTGTAAAGAGATTTGATCTTTAATTAATTTACAGTTTTTAGGAGAGAAGCTATTACTCTTCATTCTTACAACTAGAACTTACAAAGTTTATTCCACAAGAGATATTTATTTATAAATATAAAATAAGCATGTAGAAAAAGATTATATTTATTAGAATTATATTATAGAAGCAAATAATTTGATTATAAGTTAAACGAATACAAGTAGATTATTATTTAAAAATAACAAAGATATTAATTAATTAAAATATTCTAAATAATATTATATATCCTTTTGTATGTGTGTGTGTGTGTGTGTTTGTATTGACGTATTGAATACAAATCAACTTTCTTTACCTTAGAGAAGGTATGCCGTAGGTGGTCACTTGTTCGGTAAAGCGAAAGGGTAGATTCCTGCACATTTCCTGAGAATACACGTAAAGGATTTTGCTTGGGTCTTTTATTAAGTGCGGTGGAAACATGCTGCCATCGGTACCTATGATTCTATCGCACTTCTCATCGTCCCAAATTTTCCGGTTGTCTATCCCGTTCACTCGCTCGATTATGCCGAGATTGTCGAGGTTTCGCGATCCCGTGTTCATCGTGATGCGATCCTTACTGACACCATTTTTCTGCAATCATAATAGATGCACGATTGAAGAACTTAGTAAAATTGAAAGACTCTGTAAGATAATGCATTTTTATAATCGGATGCTACGATAAAATCACTATTTCTATTGTAATATCTATTTTCTGCGAGAACTAGAATATACGAGATTAATTTTTTATTCTCTTAGAATCATACGATCATTAGATACAAGAAATTATTACAAGTCACATAAACATTTTACATCAAATAATTTTGCCATAAACACTTTTTTCTTTTTAATATTGTGAGTTGTTCCAGTTCATAGACAATATGCGCGCAGATTTATGTAAAAAGTGATGTCACATTAAAGTGAATTTTTTATACCGAATACATTCGTGAAGCCTCTTGCTATACATACATCACTTGTAAAATATTTTTTCTGTGAGCTTGTTTTCATTTTTTTTTTTTTTACCGTAAAATAAATATATTTCGAGAAAATAAGTAGACTTTTTCATTAAACACATTTGAAAATCTTTCTGCGATATTATACGTACTGTAACTAGCAGGCCGAACTTGTCGAACGGTATGTCTCGCTTGAGCATTATCAATGGTTTGGCTATGTGAAAGAGACGGGTGTCGTATCCCCAGAGGAAGCCGCCGACCGTTTCGTTAATGAAGGCTCGCTCTTGTAGGGTCGACAACACCGTGTTGGTAACGAGACGCACCGTGAAACTCAGATCCCGGACGAACGCGGTGACGAACAACAACGGCATATTCGGCATCACGACGATGTCGTTCTCGGGTCTACCGCCTATCCACTCGTACGATCTCTCCTCCTGGAAGGTCACCGTGTCGTTCTCGTGCATCACCACGTTCACGCGATTCTTCGTCTCTCGGTAGACGTAAGGACCGAGCTCCTGGACCCGCAGTTTCCTCGCCGCGCCGGCCTCGAACTCCTTCACGTTTGTATAATTGAAGAGGTGAATCCTGTACTCGATCTTGATGGGCGGATGTTGCCACCAGTCGAAGGCACGACTTCCGTTGCGCAGTTTCATCTGCGCAAGCACATAGTCGGAGAACGTGTCGGTGTACCAGAAGGCGTAGAAACTCGCGAAGCTCATCAGGAACATGCCGCAATAGATCCAAGTCAGCCAGCTATGAAGACGATTGCGTCGAGCGCAATGCTTGATCGCCTTCCTCTCGATGTCGAGGGCTACCGTCTCGGCTACCGAGATCGTCATGTCAATCTTCGCACGATAGTCTTCTCAACGTTAAATTTCGTGAATTTGATCGATTTTGATCGAGAAAGAGAGAGAAAAATCGATTGAAATCGATCGAATCGCGTGACCGAAAGTCAATATCTCTCTGAAAAGTTTTCTCGTCAAAAAATTAAGTCAGTTTAATCTCTCGAACACGTAGAACGGAAGACGAATCTCTCGATGCATGAGATAAGAACTTTGACGAAATCGGGAGCGCAAATAGATAAATCCGACGGAAGAGTCGTCGACGGACAACGTTTTCGTCGGACTGACGCTTAAGTCACAGCTAACGTCGTACAAAAATCTCCCCACTTTTTTAAAATCAATTGATAACCTTGCCGCGGAGATGACCTCTGATGCTTAACACCTCCGATACATAGGTCGACAACGAGTTCAGAGGCGCGACGCTTTCTATACATTTTTTCCTTACTTTTTTCAGGTACTCGAATACTTCGGGGAGATCACCTAAAAATTTAATTTTTGCTTGCACATATACAAGCAAAAGAATCCTGAAATTCTTTAAAGAGATAGAAGCATTTTTCTTCTTTTTTGACATTTGTATGTCTTCGGATCAAAAAGTCATACTATGTCTTCCTTTGTCAATTTCCAAACAACATTTCGAAAGATAAGATTCAAAAGATATATACAGAAAGATAATAATAGAGATATAGCAGAAATATTTGAGAGAAAGAAAGATTATAAAAATCAGAAAGAATGAAAGGTAATAAAAGAATTAAAGGAACTCACTATCAAGGTCGTCGTTGACCTGTCATAATACTAGCGAGTGTTTAATTAACCCTTCCTTAAAGTCCAGGTTTCTTTAGAAAGATAAAGCGATAGGGTTTATTTTCGCACCCACACGAGTGTAGACACGCAAATACGTATCATTCGATTCATTATCGCGCGAGTTAAATAGGAGGCTGTGCCGGATGGGGGATCGTACGACACGATTTATCGTCAGCAGACGGGAAAAACATGATTCCAGATATCTCCCCACTCAGGGAAGTCCGAGGGAAACACCGAGGTTGTTTCATAGTTATATGTGTATATATATACAAGAGTTAAATATATAGATCAAAATCTGTGTCGCTGTATAATAATAAATGAGCTGAATAATTTTCCGCTAGATATTTGTTTCTTTTTTTTTTTTTTAAATTGATGTCTTATTGAAGAATATATGGAAACTTTCGTTCTCAATACAGATAATCAACACACGTACTAGATATATAATTATTTACGTAATAATAAGTAAAAAAAGTGTTGTATATAATTAAATGATAATTTATACCATAATAGCCATATAATTAGATAGCGATTTATGATCGTAATAATAGTGTAGAATAGCTGATCTAGTTTTACGTAAAGATTTTTACGTAAAAATGTTTTATCTCACTCTCGTTGAAATCATGCACTGAATGCATGAAAGAAATATACATAATAATATCGAAAGGATGAAAGATTCCGTGCAGATATAATGTCAAGATGTTATACAGAGAATGACATTTCTACTCTCGATATCGGTGAAATTATCTATAAGTCAAAATATTACAATTATTTTTACAAGATCTTGTAATCCTAAGCAAACAAGTATATAAAAAGAAAGCCTTTTAGTAGATAATGCTACTTACGTAAATCATTCTACAGATTCGATGATTTTGCATGTTGAAATATAATTTCTAAGAAACGTATCTTTTCGATGTTTACGAGATGTTTTCGATTTTATTCAATTATATTTTCATGGATGTAGTGGCGCCTTTCACTCTCTCTCCCTCTTTCAATTAGCGAATTAAAAGATATAAAAAAATAGCAAAAAGATAACAAAATAATCAACAAGATTATATGTATCCAAGCCAAATATATATCTATTTCCAAAGATATGTTCTCTTTTTAAAGTGTTTGGCCTTCCTTGTAGATTATTGTTAAAAATTGTCCAAATTTGTTCTAAGTTTTCGCATGTATAATTTAAAAATATTAGAAAAAAAGAGAGAAATATATATAATTTAAAAATGTTAGAAAAAAAGAGAGAAAGGTTTTATAATTCGTTTATTGTATTAATTTATTAAAATTTCGAAACTTTAAACCGAATATTATGTCCTATATAGCACGTAATATAACAGCAATATTACAATGAAATATAGCATAAATATTGCTGAATATTACAAAGATATCACAGTAATATTAAAATGTCCGCCAAAATAAATCGCAATAATATAATGGTGACATATCACAATTGTATTACTGTCATATTTATGTAATATTGCGAGGAATTAGATCATTTTAATATTTTTATATTACGTGCTATGTGGGATAATTTTTCCCTACATTGTTTTCCATTTTATCGCGATTAACTTTAAAAATATACGAAAAAAGCGCATAACATGTATATATAAACAATTTATATACATAATTTTCCCTAAAAATTCTATCATCTTTCTGTCAAGTTCATCGCGGCTCGCCTGACTCAGTACATAGAGTAACGCGATGCAATTTACGTTGTTTTTTTTCTTCCAATGCGTACTAATTGTTCGGCGTGACATGAAACACGTCTATCCTATGCTCTATCGTATTATTATTGTGTTATGACTAGCGGATGGCCTCTTCACCCGCGCGCACTATCCTCGTGGTTTTCTCTTACGTCGTTCTTAACGGCGCGTCGCACGATGATAAGCGAGCCGCTCTTATCTCGGTCGCGTGTGTACATGTAATTACGCAAATGTAACGGATTCTAGTAACGCCGATCATGCCGAGAACGTCTGACGAAATGTCCGAGCTTGTATAACGAGATTGCAAAAAAATCATATCGACACGACGACGTCGGTGGTGAGTGGCGATTTGATAGTTTGTCGAATCGAATCGAATGTCGTAACGCTGATAAGTTGCAAGCGACGATAATAATAATCTCTCGTCGCGAGAATTTATGGGAGGCCAAATGGATGGGTGCGCGATTTTTAACGATACCGCGATTCTTTTTGAAAAAAAAAAAACATTAAAATACCCTCTTATTTTCTCGAAATAGAAGATTAAATAAAATCGATAGACGGATTCACACATAGACCTAACCGACTGCAACTCTTCTTACAAGGTCGTCAAATCTTTTGCTATTTTCCTGACACAGAAATAATCGCGATAACGATTGCATTCTTGCAACGGTATTTAGTCTCGTTAAATGCTTTTTTGAAAAAGCGAAGATAATTGATAAGGAAATGTGCTTGACTATATAGAAAATATATCATACATATATAAAATATCTTTTAACGTTCTTTGAAGTTTCAAATAATCTTAATTACTGCAGAAATTACGATAGGAATTAATTAAGTGAAGTTTCAAATCATTTTTAGCTTCAAAGGTGCATCTATCTGCCCATGTCATTGTTATGGCGGCCAAAGCTTTGATATTCACCCCTTTTTTTCAGTATATAAACACATAAATATAAATTAACATAATTACGACTCTTCTTGAAGCCGCCACGGATAAAAAAATTATCCGTGTAATTTACGATGATTGATCATTACAAATTTCCATGCAGTCACAAGGGAAGATGAATGATGAAGGATGATGAAAAGCATTATAGAATTACGATTTAATTGTCCTATGTAAATGTACATTTGTAACAAGTCGATTTGCGACCAATCGAGAGCCCCATGAATTTGCCTATGTATTACAATACAAAAATCGCCAGAATAATCTTTTTCTGGGCGGTATTTGTACTTTTATCCCTTCCATATTTTATTGATCTCGCTATTAGCCTTATCTTTCAAAGATAATCGACAATTGCGTCCTGCAATTATCTAGGCTGGGGCTATTGTGCTTCCCGGATATTCTATCGCCGGAGATTTCGAAGTCGTCAGACGGACAACTGCGTCGTCCTCCGTGGCATATATTGACTTCGATTCCTGCTTCTCTTGTTCGCTTTGCCATTGTACCTGTAACACAAGCAACATACCATAAGTAAATTCCATGTATAATTTCACAAAATACAAGCACATGTCTAAAAAGAACGCCGTAATAAGATATGTTAAACATCTTTTAAATGAGTTTCAGATTTTGCATCATTAAATATTAAAAAGCACCTTCTGTTTGTGCTGCTTAATGGCTTCGAGACACCTGTCCATGACCATCTTTTCCGTTAACACACCGTCCTCGGAGGCATAGGCCGCCGCTTGCCAGGTTACTCCGAGTTTTGCCAACTCTCGGCCAGACATTCCTTCTGTCAAATCGGCCATCTTGCTACACAGCGAGCTGTAGTCAAATTGCGCGACTTTCAGTCTCTTATTACCCTCGATCGCCGGCTGCAGGACAAACTTGTCAAAGTACAGGCGAACTAGACGCTCGCGTTCCTCGCGACCCGGAAGACGGAACTCCACCATCTCGTCCAGTCGATCGTTCACCGCCCAGTCGAACTGCTCGGGCGTGTTCGACGCAAGCACCAGCATAAACTTGTGACTTTGCTCACCGGTCCTGTACAGGAACGCGTTCAGCATCGCCCGGAGATCCTCCGAGATATGCTCGCTCGAGCGCTTTCTTAGAAACGCGTCCGCCTCGTCGATGAACAGCAGTAGCCCCTTTCGGGACGTCAACGCCCAATCGAACACCTTGTGAATGGCAGTCACGCCGTCTCTGCCCAACGGCGCCAGATCGCCTCCCGTCACGATCGCATAATCCATACCAGAGTGTTCCGCCAGTTTCTTCGCGAACATGGTCTTGCCGGTTCCCGGTGGACCGTGCATCAGGATGTTTCTGTACATGCCGCGATTGTACTTGGTGTTTTTCGTGGCTATCGCGATGTCGCGCAGCCTCTCCTCGAGCTTCGGCGCGAGAATCACGCCGGACAGCGCATCGGTCTGTTTGCTTTTCAGCTTCTTCGCCGCTTGAATTGGATGCTGGATGGTATCGAGGAACGTAAATCTGGATGTCTCGCGCACCAACGACGGTTTTCCTAATCGGGACTCGATGTAGCGCGATGCAACGCTGGTCGAGCCCTTGGCAGTGTATATTCCGAAGGCAACGAGCGACAGACCGCCTGCTGCCGCGAGAATCTTATCCCAATCTTCCAACAGCGCTTTGGCTCCCGAACCTAATACTGAACCGGCTGTTCTGAAAGATATAATAATTATGAAATTAAATTTATAACTACAATAAAATGCAAGTAATGTTGGTTGCTTACTTTATAGATTCTAAAACGGTAATCCTCTTTTCCGAGGCTTTCAATCTAATCTGTTCCAGATTAAGATCTTGATTCTCTCTGTCAATCTTTGCTTTGGCCTTTAATTCCGCCTCTAGTTTCCTCATCTCGTTCTTATGCCGCAAGTCCATCTCGTGCTCTATCGTAGCTTTCCTCATGGCTTCTTGTTTGGCTACCGATTCCTCTTGCCTTCTCAGATTTTCGTCGTTCATCTTTTGTTGCTGGATTAATTGATCCTCGTAACGCTTTCTAGCCAATTGATCTTGATACTGTGCCCTCATTTGATGCTGCTTTGTCTCTTCTTGTATGGTTTTCCTTCTTTCATCACCCTCCACTCGCTTTTGCTCCGCCTTAAGTTGTTCAATACTGGCCTCGTATTTCTTCATTTCAGTCTGTAATTCCACTTGTCTTGTGGTTTCTTGCATCTTAGATAGATCCAAGGCATCTCTTGCATGTGCTATATATAAATCATTTTACCATAAGTATATTTTATAATTTCATCAATAATATGTTTAACATTTTCAACAATTAATAAATTTAAGTTTAAATTTAATTTATAACGATATAATCTCTCTCAACACTATATATCATAATTTCTAAAATTAATATTATTATTATAAAAAACTATTTTAATAATATATATTTTATATATTCTCTCTATAAAATATTGGAGCAAAAGCGACATTAATACCTTTTGCAATAACATCTACATGTAATTTGAGAAAAACGTATATGCAGAAAATCTCAAATAATAAAGTCGCAAACGACAAGTGACTGATAAGGAGACAATCAAATAATAATATTGTCATCGGCTCGCCAGTATCATTTACGAAGATCCGTGTCTTCGACATTCCGGAAAAAAAAATCTTTATTCGCCGGCACAATCGATGAATTCACCGCGGAAAGTTGCGTCATCATTCGCGCACGCGAGGTGTCCCTCCGCCTCGTGTGCGCGTCTATCCTAACCTCTGAGACCTCGCTTACGTAATTGCGCGTGGAATTACATTCGCGCGAGAAATTGACAAAGAGAAAGTAACGTCGTACAGGATCGTTCGAGTTCCTTGGCAGCCGAGGCGGCCCGTTCCAGCGCGGCCGAGTCGAATCTGTACGCTTCCATTTGGGAACCGCTGAACGTCTTCGACGGAGGGTTGCCGCCACCGCCACCGCCCCCGCCATCGCTGCCACCCCCCGCGGGTGGCGGCGGTTGTACGAATTGCGAGAAATCCTGCGGCGGCTGCGAATTACGGTAGCCGAATAACCACGACATTTCTTCCTGCGCTCGACCGGCTCGTGCTTCGAACAAAACAAGGTTATTACGCTCGCGCGCGACGTCTCGAACGTCTGTCACGTGTGCGCTCTGTCGCGAGTCGCGATGGCGCTCGCCATCGCGGCGAAGTACGGCCTGTGATTAAACGGAACAACAGATGATCGAGCGTACTGTCAAAACTGTCTCACACTCGGGTCACGTGCTCGGTCGCGTCGAGCGCCTCATGCGCGCGCGCCTTTACGTTTGAAATTGGACACTTTCGTATCTAAATTATTCGCGTATTCTCTGGCGTAAAGAAAAAAAAAAAAAAAAAAAGATTTGACAGCGAGTGTGCGCAAAGCAGTAGGTAGATAAATTTTACAGTAGGAATTGATATTTTTTAAATGTTAGAGAAAGATTATTCGCGTTCTCTACAATCGGATTGATATGCTTTTTCGCATTTCGTAATGGGAGGGGAACGGAGACCTTCGCGCTCGGCGTTTCCCGCCAATCGGCGGCCGCGGGGTATCGATGTATATCGATGATCTCATCGCCCGCAGGCAAGTTCCGACAATTGCGGTGAATGTGCTCTTTTCAAACATGGGGAGGTTATCTTTTTGAAGCAGAGTACTATGTGGGATCTCGGTAACCGGGCTGCCGTGGTGTTGATAAGCGTGACGTGTGGGTGCGTGCTGATTTACAACGCCTGGGGCGCGATCCTGGCGCTGGCGCTCACCCTGCTGTTGGTGGTGTACGCGTGTTACTCCCTCCTGACAAACGACAGCCTAGTGTCGCCGCACGCGTATCAGATATTCGGCTACCTGAGCGAGGCGGTCCACGAGCTCGTCGCGGCCACCCGCGTCGTCTACGGTTACGGTATCGGACAAGTGCGTAAGCTCGGGCACAGTGCGAGTCGTTATTACCGCGAACATTTCCCATTCAGGATGCCTAAGCGACGCGCGGGCACTTATCAGCTAAGCAGCGATCCGTACGTCGCCGTCAAGCGCAGAGACTCGTCGCCGCCGTCGTCGTCGTCGGCGTCAGCGTCAGCGTCGTTATCGGCGTCCAGGTTCAGCTCGATCGATCAATTGAGCCCGATCCCGCGCGTTCCTTATCGTTCGCGCGCCGATGACACGCTCGCGGTAGACGGTAAGTTCTACGACGTCGGCGACAACGATCGCATGTCGCGGCAACAGCAACCATCCGCCTTCGGCAAGCACACCTCCACACCGGTGAACAAGCCCGGCGACAGAGAGAGGAATGTCAGAAACGGCGACGTCGATCCCGACTCGCGCCGGTTATCCTCCAAGAAGATCTCCTCCATGCACGCTCAGACTTATGCGCTGAGCTACGGTGAGAATATCACGCAGTTTAGTCCCGAGGGCTCTCCGTGGGGCGTGAGTATCAGCCCTGCGATGCGCCCTAGACCAGCGGGTATAAAGACAGTCCAGACTGTCGCTGGACCGTTGTTAGCATCGACGAGATATAATATCGATCCAAAGTAAGTATATCCGTAGATGTAATTTAATTGCGTCATTTCTCTTATTGCAATATACATATGATATTATTTTTCGTTACCTCTCTATAAATAATTATAAGATTGTAACAGATTTCTATGTATTTGTATTAAGCAATATTTTATATTTAGAATTACTATACAGTCTATACATACATCTTATTCTTTTCCTTGAATAAGGGTGTACACGGATGTGACATCACCGGGTCTTACAACGAGACTAACCAAGTATGCTACAGAGGCAAAGAACAAATTAATCCATCAATCTCAATATGGCACTGGGCAGTTTCCGAAAGTTAATCTTTATGCGAGTCCAATTCCTCTGCTGAATGCAAAATCTACAAAGATGAGAATGCCTGTGACAGTTAGGGTAGCAGCACCGGATGTGGCAAAGTACTCTCCACCAGAAAGGCAAAAGATTCTGTCTAATATTTGTCATACGGAGAACAGATCACCCACAAGTGTTGTCCAAGTCTTAAAAGAGATATCGTTAAAACGACACGCATCGACGGATGATGTCAGTTTTGATGTTGCAAAGAAGCAAAAAACAGATAGTTTCTTCAATGAGGAAAGAGAATTGATCCTGGAAGAAAACAAGCAGAAACGTGGTAGGGACGAATCGTCCAAATCGGAAGAGGATTTTTCTCCTCAAAGTAAATCTGCCAGACCTATAAAACGTACAAAAACACGATCCTGTTACGATATCTTGAATTCGCTGAGTTCTAGTATGCATGTTCCTACTGGCGTTAAAAGAAAAGCAGGTGAGTATTAAATTTTATCTATAATTAGATATCAGTAATTTTTTATATTCGACGCATATGAATTTTTATAAATATTCTTCCACAGTTGATTTCTCGCGTAGTGGGACACCCGATTTCGAAAAGCACTTCAAGTCATTGGAAAGTACACATCCCAGTAATACGGTGCTGCAATCTCAGAATTTAGATATAGGTCATACAGATAAACCCGAGCTTAAAGAAATATATTCAAGAAATCTCGAGACACTAAATTCTAAGAAAACGGAAGAATTTCCTCTGATGAAGGGAATATTGAAGTCTAACAGAGAATTAAAGACCAATTTAAACAAAGCAGTATCAGTAGTGACCCACAAAACTACAACAAAAGGTGCCACGGAAACTAATGATACTAAATCTGTTGTTCCGTCAAAATTCGTCAAATTGACAGAAAAATTATTTATGAGAGCTGAACCCGAACGAAACGAACAGTTGAAATCGCTCGTAGAAGAACCAAGTAACATAAAGGTCAAGTTTGCAACGGATAATGTGGAAGAGATAAAGAGGGAGGACATACGAAATATGAGACGAACTAATATGAAGGCCAGACTCCAAAGTATGTTCGATGCAATATCAGGAAAAGGTAAATATAATATTACACATCGAAGTATGTTATGTAAATCATAAATAATGTCTCGTGCACGTAACAAATGCTTATCTTTCACTTTGACTCAAAGATTTACCAGAAAGAAATTTTTATTATACTCTCCTCTTTTTCTCCCCATTATCTTATATAACAACTTTCTTACTTGTGCTTTCAGCGGAGAACAAAATCAATCCGGACGTCGTAATACAAGCGGACGATATTAACGCGACAATTACGCCACCAGTCACAAGTTCGGACACTTGCGCGACCCTCAATTCTTCGACAACCACGACCAACGTCAATACTACACCACTATCCACCGCGGCTATTCTTCCAAGTGGTTTCTCTTCGTCGAGTTTCGACGCGAAACTCGGTACGAAACCGGCTACAATTTTCAGCTCACCAAATACTACACCGAATGTTACACCGAATGCTGCATCGAGTACTACACCGAATATTACACCGAATACTACAGTGCAATCGAACAAGCCATCGATAAATATTCCCGAAACAAAAGGAACAATCAATCAAGCGAAAGTTATATCAATTATGCCCGTGAATGCGAATACAGAGTCCTTACAAAAAACTGTATCTTCAACTCCAAGTACAACGCCAACTTTCACTTTCGGCAAACCGAAAGCAACAGCTACAACGTCGAGTAATTCATTGCCGAACTTTGGTACTAGTATATCCAGTAGCAATACCTTTACATTAGCTGCTACTACCACACCAACAACGTCTCCATCAACGTCTATTAATTTCCTAGCGGTCGCTAAAACGCCATCGAGCTCGGCATTCGCATCTGTAAATCCTAGCGCTTCAACAAGCGTGAATATCGAGACGAATAACATTATTACTACAAGTGCAACTGTTAATTCATCTACTGCAGTCAATACTACACAGGCTAGTCCTACCTTCACTTTCGGTGGCGGCAAATCCTTTTCGTCTCCCGCTACGATCGCTCAAACTACAACGTCAAGTTTATCATCTCCTGGAATGATATTGCCGGCTAAGACAACTTCAGCATCAATCGCCAATGTCGCCGGTTTTAACAATACTGCGAGCAATACGTCGAATAGCCTTGCAACAATATCCACGGCTCCACCTTTGTTCGCTTTTGGAAGCAACGGTACCGTTTCGCAACTTCCAAAGTCGAATAGTTTCGCGTTCGGCCAATCTGATAGTAACATTCAATCGAAAGTGAACGCTTTTGGAAGTCCCTCGAGCGGCCAGACGACATCATTGCCGCAAGTTACGAATAAATCTTTTAACTTCACATCCAATATTTTGGCGACGACCGCCGCAAGCAACTCGTTTACGAATACCACGAATGTCACACCGTTAACAACATCGACATCGATATCCGGATTATCGAGCGCACCTGCGTTCTCGCTTACGTCCACTACTCCCTCGACGTCTACTTCATCTACCAACAAATCTCTGTTTGCTTTTGGCTCTTCCAACACTTCAAATGCGACATCTACAGCTGCAGTTCTACCAGTTACAACTACCAGCAATATAACAAATTTCGGTGCGATGAAAAATAATGCCGTTCTCACGTTCGGTGCGTCTACCGTCACTCCGCAATTTAACACATCTACAATCACCGTTCCACAATTCGGTGTATCCACCACGTCCATTTTCGCCACTACATCGAATACAACGACGAGCACAAATGTCTTTGGTTCGGCTAGCAATAGTCAATCATTTTTCGGAGCTGCATCAGCGGTACCGGGAACTACTGGTATATTTAACAGCCCGACGACCACGGTGCCTTCGATCTTCGTTACGACTACCAACACTGCGTCTACGACAAACAGTCCTAGTTTATTCGCCAATGCTAACGCCAATTTGACTTCGACGACCACAGCACCTTTGATGTTCGGTAGCGGCACGCCGATTTTCGGACAGACGAAGCTTTCGCCGTCTTTCGGAACAGCAGGTGGCATGTTCGGCAGCGCGACATCACCGTTATTCAGTTCGACCACGCAAGCCGGCACGACCGCGTCCACGTTCAACATCGCCGGAAACGTCTCCACCGCTGCGATCACCCCTGGCTTCGATAGCACGAGCAACACGACGCCCGCGTTTGGAACACCAAGCGTACACCAAGGAACATCGCAGGCAACATCGGCTTTCGGCGGTACGACCAATATGTTCGGCTCGACCGATAAAAACACATCGGTACCCATATTCGGAACGAACTCTACGCCGGCTAGTGGAACTTTCGGCACCCCTTCGACGACGAGCACCTTCGGCGCGCAAAATCCTACGAGCCTCGCGTTTGGGGCCGCAGCAAGTGGCACGTTCGGTGATAATAAATCTCCATTCGGCGCAACGTCCGCGACTACAACGGGCTTTGCTGGTGGTACATCTACGTCGCCTTCGATTCCCGCCTTCGGGGCCAACAATGCTAATAACGCGAGCAATAACACAAATGCTATGTTCGTCTTTGGAAGCAATCAGAAGGACGGGACTCAACAGAACACTACGTTCCCTTTCGGATCCAATTTTCACGCTGGAAGCAATAATTCTACGACTGCATCGTCCGCTCCGTTCCAATTTGGATCTACAGCTTCCAAATCAGGTATAAAATACTTTCGAATAAATTATTTTATTACTAATATAACTAATCATATATATATAAAAAAAAAAAAAATTTGAGTTATAGGTGGCGAATTAAATTTCAGATAAAAAAATCATAAACTCTTGTGAAATATTACTATTATACTTGATTATATATAATGTCCTCTTCTTTCGAACATTCTGGCTCAATTATATTGTAAATGCAATAACTTTTTTTGTTTGTAGCAGCGACAGGATTTAACTTTAACACACCACAGCCAGCGACTACTACCCTTAATTTCGGAACATCAGCAGCATCGACCTTCAACCCTTCTACGCCTGGTATGTTCAGCATCGGAAGTGGATCTACCGCACCGCGATCTAGGACAGTTCGTACACGAAAACCGAGATGATGGAGAATGTAAACGTCGCTCGTTCGAGTGCATATTTTCGTTTGAAATATATATTTGGAGTGTTTATTCAATTATATTGTTTTATATATATAGTTTCGCGCGCGTATAAAACGTATAACTAATGCGCATACCGCATTCGATATTTAATAAATTTGATAAATAAATCATATATGACACAAATTATACATTGTGAAGATAATAAGTAATAAGTGGTTCGTTGCCGCATTTTTTAAAGTATGTTCGGTGACGGGGTTGCTAAATGTCTCTACCCTGTACATATATAACTATATATATAATAGGTACATACATTGGGTGCTTTGTCTAATTTGAATTATCTAAAATTTTGATCATCTGAAATATCTTTTGATATGGAAAAATGAGTAAGAAAGAAATTAGTTCAAAAAGGCAAATATAATAAATTTTTTTTATAGAAGTCTTTTATTAATAAATTTTTTTTTATATAATAGTATCCTACATACAAGATTCATATCTTTATGATTTTATATTTTTTATATATTCTAGTATATATAAGGTATAGGTAAAATGCCTATATAAATATATATATAAAAGATATAAAATATGTATATATGCATGTTTATTATATAAATAAAAAAACTTTTCCCTTTTTATGAAATATTAGTTTTTTCGAATTAGTTTCTCTACTGTATATACTCATTCTTCCATATTATTAAATCGATTTGACGGGAATATCCAAATAATTATATAGATGAAACAACCCATATGTATAGTAACATCTAATGTTTTAGCTCAGTCTAATTATTAGAAAGAAATGACGTAAATTTTGCAAGAAATGCTTCAAATTCACGCAACAGTTTGTGCTCGCAGAACTTTGATGTTGCGCAATATAATGCAACATATGATTCAGAAATCCAATGTACAAGTTTATTCATCTGTACATTTGTAATTAACGAATTGTGAAACAGTTGTGTAGACAATTTTTAAATCGTCTTTTAAGGCCATGATACGTGAAAAAATTTTAGTCATAACATAATAGTCACAACATAATAAAAATGTTTGACTGTGATTGGTCGATTTGCTTACGGCCTTACAGTTACGACTGAAGCTTTTTTTACGTGCCATGGCCTTTTATGATTTGAACAGATAACAGATTAATAGAATTTATCATTATGATTTTCTTTTTCTATGTTTATATCAGTTTGCATCTCAAGTTTCATTGACAGATACTTCTTCCTCAATATATGTAATTCATAACTGATATATATGATATTCTTATTATTTTCACATTAACGTATACGTGTTTATTTTGTTGTTCCTAGGCATATAATATTTCTTATCCTATAGAAAGTTTTGTATCGTTACAAGCTGTGCATATCGAGTATCTTTAAAAAAAATACAAGTTTTGATCTAAGTAATAGAAATTTAGCATTTGCTATAAGCGACACATCTCTTGCCTTCTCAAATATTTTGTTGTGTTATTTGAAAATGAGTGAAATTTGTGTGTAAGCAAATGTTCTTCCATTTATGTGAGAAAAATCTAGTATGATAATATTTAAATTAAAGTTCAACGAATAAAACGAGTATGTATGGTGGAAACTTTTTGTATAAAAAATTAGAATAAAATATAAATTGTATTTATTATTTATGACAGATTGATCACCAGTTCAATAATGATTATGAATGGTAATGTATTACTTATATATGTTTTTATTTCATTCCAATGATGTAATTTTTACATGTGGATTTCTTATTTGATTGTACTATCATTGCCTTTTACCTACTGAACATGTAGATATATTATTAACGTCATGTGTTTTTACACATTAATTATAACGTAGGACAAATACATTACTGTAACTATATATGTAGCAAAAGCGTATAATTGTACAGAATTGTGAATATATGTACTTTTTCTTCACTGTTTTTTTTTTAATATTCAAATTGTTAAAATAATTATACATTTTAAAAGACTCATGTTACTAATTAAAAATCGACATTGTTCACTTAAAGAGAGCCTAAATATGATTCGATTAACAAATGTTTCAAATAATTAAAATCATTATTTATTTCGTTCATTAATACTATAAAATGTTTCAGCAAGTTAATGCAAGTTAATTATAATGTGTATATATATCAGTATGAAAAATCATATTCTTATATCACATATAACGCATATACATTAGAAAGAGTATATATTTATTAAAGTTTTCTTTTGATTTTTATTCTTTTTATTTTTCAAATGGATATTTTTCTTGCTTGCAGCAGGGTACTGCGTTCCTTTTTTTATTGTATTGTAGAAACGTAGAAATCGTTAAATCTGAAACACACGTTTCAAATAATTAAAATCATTATTAATTTCGTTCATTAATACTATAAAATGTTTCAGCAAATATCGTGTTATTATTGACAATTATAATGTGTGTATCAGACATAAAAAGAGCACATGTTTATTAAAGTTTTCTTTTGATTTTTATTCCTTTTTTTTTACCTGTGGCAGGGTGTTGCATTCCTTTTTTTATTGTATGAGAGATGTAGAAATCGTTAAAGAAAATTCTTATTTTGTGCTGTATACAATGCTTTCAATTTCAATGTTTTGTCTCCACATTCTTTCTGCGGAATCCGAAAATTTCTCTTCTTTTCATTCTTCTTTTCAAATAGATATTTATCTTATCACCTGCTGGGTACTGCAGTCCTCTTTCTATTGTACGAGAAATGTTGTAAAATCGTTAAAATACACATTTACATTTGAAAGAGCATATACTATAAAAGTTTTCTTTTGATTTTTACCGCGCCAGAAATACTCATTGTTATTCCGAATCAAGATTTTTTTGTGCTATATACATGTTTTCAATTTAAATGTTTCTTTTTCCGTCTCTATACATTTTCTATTTTTCTACATGTTTTGAACAAAAGGATAGCTTAAAGCTAAATCCGAATTTCTCTTTTTTCCATTCTTCTTTTCAGAAAAATATTTTTCTTACCTGCGGTGGGTGCTTCCTCTGTCCATTGTCCGAGAATTTTAGAAATCGGCATTTTTCGTATCCCATTTGTCTTTCAAGATAAAAGACAACTCAAAGGTCACATTTGAGACGGAGAATATTAGAAAAATTCGTTAAACTGACAATGAGGATTGAAAATCCGGCGATGGTTCGGCCGTTCGGCGCAAGCGCCAAGATCTTCGGCGTTGCTCGGCGCTGATCGAGGGTCTTCGTGAAATATGACGCATGCGATTGGCCAGCGTAGCGTCTAATCGGTAGGGGACAGCGAATCAGCGGGCGCGTTACACGCTAGGCATGGTGTGTTTACCCGGTCGCCTGGAGGCATCTCCATTGCGACACCAGAGAGGTATTAACATCATTACCAGACAGAAGGAAACATCAAGGTACGGACGTACTCGCGCGTCTCAACTCCACCTTTACCACCATGGGTGAGACCGAGAAACAGCCGGAACAACCAAAGGCTGTACAGCAAAAGATGGTCATCGGTGAGTACGAGCTTGTATTATTATTATCGCGCGCGGCATTTTCCGCGCCGCGCCGATACGCGACGAAAAAATTCGCCGACCGAGGCCGCCGCCGCGCGTTCCTCCGCCCGTAATGGCGTCCATGCTCGCGGCGTTACGTCCGCGGAGCCATGTGGCCGGCGCGCGGAAATCGCGCCAAAGTTCCAAGTCGAGTTTTTTTTTTCGGGGCGTTGCTTCGCGCTGGACATCGTCGACGATGCGGCCGAGACGACACGGACACGGCTCGCACCGTCGTCCATTTTCCATCAGCTGATGCTCGTCGCGAATTTTCTCTCTTTCGTCAGGCAATTCCTCATGGAGACTCTACTGTCCGACTCATCGATTTTCGCCGACTCTCGCGTCGTTTTATTCCTCGCCGGCGCGGTGGCCGTCGTATAACCTGAAAAAAATCCGCGGGTGAGAATCGACATCGACGAAGCTTCTCCGAGGCCGAGAGAGATCCACGGCGATATCGATCTTTTTTTTTTTTTTTTCTTTCGCGGCCAAAGTGACCGCGCCGATCCGAAATATCCGGTGCCGCCGCGCGCTCTCCACGTTTTCGTTATGTAAGCGCGTCGTCGCCGCGTGTTTTTCGGAGCGTGCTTTCGCAGCGAATTGCAATTGCGCCTTCGAACTCGCTGGATTGATCTCGCGTATTCACTGAGTCAAGTATTTCGCGTTATTTCGAAAACGCGTACGAAGGTTCGAATATATGCGAGAGAAATTCCTTTAACAGAGTAACAAAAAAAACTTCTCGAAAATCGAGGAACATTCTATTGTGTATACTCTTTGTTTTTTTCCCCTGGGACGAAAAAATTGTTGAAGGTTAAATTTGACCGAGAATATTCGAAAATTTGTTCAAATCTAAATCGTGACCTCTGCTTGTTTTGAAAAAGTTGTGTAAATTTATTCTACTTCTTTAAAGAATTTCTAAGTAAAAAATATTATATAAAGATTTTAAAAAATGTATTGCTAAAATTGATATACTCATATTAGAGTTCATATACGCGCGTCTCATTGAAATTTATATTGTTTAGAAGATAGATGCCAGTTTTATATAAAGTGATGTATATTTTGTTAAATTAGCATTTCATAAATCCTGTGTATATTATTCAGCCACGTGAATAAAATTATTCTGATTTTCGTTCTGAGGAATTTCGTGGATACAATCGCGTTGGATCTATCATTGTGATACTAATTTCGACCTTTGTTTGGGTTATACTGCTTCAAGGTTGTGTGTAACTGTTATTAAGATAGTCTTATCGTATTTTCGCCGAGAAGCAAAATCAAGCTATACATATATATTATTATATTATAAATAATAATAATATTTATATATTACTCTTAAACGAAATTTATTTTTGTCGTAAATTTATAAATTTTAAACAGTTTTCTAGTTTTAAGATCCAGAAACAAATTTACTTAAACATTTATGAAAAAATGTAGATTAATCATAATTCGAATCCACCGTACGTAAGGATTATTATTTTTGTCGCGATTGAGTATTTATCTACTTTTCAACTACTAATGCATTGTTCTTAGAAATATCAGTCATCACATTATAAAAACAATATATGTCGTTGTATTTCGATTTCGAACGATGACGTGTTCGAATAAATACGTGATAATAAATTCGTTCCGCGTTATTT
This sequence comes from Lasius platythorax, assembly GCA_963971435.1. Lineage (NCBI taxonomy): Eukaryota > Metazoa > Arthropoda > Insecta > Hymenoptera > Formicidae > Lasius > Lasius platythorax. The sequence goes on from OZ020540.1 coordinate 1,026,565, forward strand.
TCTTCTTCAAGGTCGCTTTCACAGTTTAATAATAATAAGTACAGATGATATTTCTGACTCAACATTTTCTTTTTCGTGCTTTGAATATTTTGAATAATGTCTCTTATAGTTAAATTTTTCCTTTTTATTTTTAATTTATATGCTATATAATACGGCACACACAAAAAGTGTAATATAAATATTTTAAAAAGTTTAGCGAAAATTATAAATTAGGCATCGCATGAAATTTCGTTATGAATTTATATACTTGCATGCATAACACTTGAATCAAAAATTTTTCTTTCATTTCAGCCAATAAAGTGACCGGAACTGTTAAATGGTTCAATGTTAAAAGCGGCTACGGATTTATAAACAGGTCAGTAATCATTATTTTATATTTATCTTACAATTTTCTTTCTCTATCTATTTTTTATTATTTGCAACATCCGTTATTTTATGCAACGCTAAAATGGAGAACACATATATCGATTTGCTTGTGTGGGTGTCTCGCGTAAGGATTAGTCATATACTATTAATTTAAACGCTCATTTTACTAACTGTCGGTGTTGTATATTAACTGCTCCATCTTCCATGGAAGTCCCCCATGAATGTACACACATATACAGTCGCAAGTATCTAATTATCTTTTTTTCGCTGTTGTATTCTCTTGTCCGTGAACTATATGTCCAGAATTGTATTTTCTCCTATTCATATCGCTCGTTTACCGAATAAATTTTGCGATTTCCGTCATACGTTAAATTATTCAAGAAGAATATTAACTGGCTGATGTGCTTGCGGTTATTCCTTGGGAAAATTTTAGCTCACGTGTTAAATCTAATAAGCCGGCGAGCACGCTCGCTGCTTCTGTAACTGTAATGAGTCGGGTCAGTCGTTGATAACTTGACATTTTTTTTTATATTTCGAAGCAAGATAGAAAGACATTTATTTAACAGATAGACTTATTTAATATTTATCATTTCATTAAAGCATCATTTTTTAAACATATTTACTTCCTTAATGAACATTCCATTATTATCAACAATTCACTCAACAATATCGAACATGCTGCTTTTCTAATTTTCTTATTCCATTCAGAAATTGACGAACTCATCAGCGTAGTATATGTATATAAATTGATTCTCTATTGATTCGTTTTAATTATTTCATATCGCGTCTTCGCGCTACGAATGCAAAATTTAGAACGCGAGAGAGACTTTCAAGACTAACTGATAATGATTTTAGCGGATGCGGGGGAAATAGTGATCTCTAATATTAGGAAAATCGTTTCTCTCTCTTTCTCTCTCTTTCTCTCTCTCTCTCCGCTACAGGTTCGACCTGCAACCTCGACCTGGCACTTTGCCGTACGGAAAATAGACGCTTCATTCGGCACGTGCACGGGCCGTATTAGAGTCGGTTCCTCGCTATTTCGAGGTCCCTCTATTCATCTGGCCGAGGGCCAGACAATTTTCGCGCATGCTCGGAGGGGAGAAGCTGTTTTACCGCGTATTGTACACGCGAACTTTTACGCGCAGACAATGACGCCTTCCGGGTCGCGATAGGGAAAAATTACGACGGAACGAATCATAAAAAGGAATTCTCGTGTACTTTAGATTCTTTCCGACACGCCAGGGGGTGGAAAACAGTTTCGCACGATCATTTTTTTTTAGATACGAACGCTTACCTGCTCGAGAACTCTCGAATGCACTTTCACCGATATTGACGCCAGCGGTATCGTAAAATATTAGAAACGGCCGTTACGATACAGCTATTTACAAACATAGAACGCTTTTGTCGAACTATCCCAACGATCGTCGAGTTTTAGTTGGATTTTCACGGTTGTTCGTCTTCTGAAAAAATATAGAAATACAAGTAGTTGAATTTTTATTTTCTTTTTTTTTTTTTTTTTTTTTTGGATATTATTTTTCATAATGAGGAAACGCATGACGTATCGTGCCAAGAATATTCTATTTCTAAAAGACCGTGTATCTTATCCACAGTGAGAATTTAATCTATGTATATCTTGGTTTCAACATTTCATGTGTCTCGCTTACTCATTCAAATTTATTTACGGGAACGATTTATTTTTATAAAGATGTCACAGATTTATTAAAATAATTATATAAAAGATATAAAATTGCTTTGCAATGTCATTGCGGTGTAATGTTAGAAATCTAAAAATATATAAGAAATATATAAGAAGAAGCCATTTTACGGTGAATGTCTAACAACAATTGAGATTAGAAGCGAACGTGTTTCAGTCTTATTCGAAAGTTATTCAGAGACATTTCCGGGACAGATTTGAAAAATAATAAATGAATTAAATGAAACAAGAATCTCGGTATTTCTATCACCGTACAGGGTTCATTGAAAGTTAATAATCCTCGCCGAAACGACGCGAATCCATTGTTTATTCGTCGTGTTCATCCCGAATTCGATGAACTCGACTACCACAATGGAAGAGCAACGTTCCGTCTCGATACCCGTTGGATGATACCCATTCGGCATCGATCCATGTTCCGAGACATACATACATACATCAAAATTCGACAATATAGATGTTGTACTACTTGATATAAATATTATAAAAGACTTAGAAAAGTGCAAACTTAATATTATTTAATTAATACGATAAATTAATATTAATCCTATATATAATAAGAAAATAAGAAAAATTCATTTGAACACAAGAGAGTGTTGCTTTCAATTTTTGACGATTGTAATCTACAAAAATACATTTTTCCGTAAAGATAAAAGTGTGTGACGTTGCAATTTTTATTTGGAAATATCGATTTCCATTAATTCGAATGATTTAAAAAAAAACTTTGAAAATTTTATTTGTGATTTTCTCCATACTTGATTCACCTTTTGTTAATCGCGCAAACGGAAAGAGAGGGAGGATGTCTAGTTGCAGCAGCTGGTATTTGTGTATGGGCTTGTGTATTTCTCTCTTGACTCTGTGTGCACACCGCGGGGTTCGACGACCTTTCAACTCCATGCTTTGCTACGCAGCTTCATGGATTCCGATTACGTCCGCACGCTCGCGAATTCATGCGTAGGACATACATATTCGCTACATATTCGTGACGTGCGCGGTGTATCATGTACACGCGTGGAACTCTGTGAGAATGCGAACGAACGTGTGTTGATACAATTAAATCAAATTTCCATTATATGCCGTGATACATACACAATAAACAGATGGACGTGATTATTCCGCTTTTCAACGATTTAATAAAGTTCCTGGTTTTTTTTTTTTTTTTTTTTTTTTTTTTTTTTTTTTTTTTTTTTTTTTTTTACAGAGATATAAATTGCAAACGATTGGGAATTTAAATTTAAAATTGTTTGAAATATAACATTGCGATTTTTCATTATTACAGAATTAATGGTTATGGAATTATGGATTAGAAAAAAAATAATGATTTTTTTTTTATATATGTATGGATATTCTAAAATTATTAAAGAAGTTAACTGACTTTTGTGTATAAATATTTCGGATAATCAATTTTAATTTGCATTAAAAATATAATAATATCGATTGGTTTTAACACAATTGCTCGTTCTGATTGTTTCAGGAATGACACCAAGGAAGATGTGTTCGTTCACCAGGTGAGCTTTTCGCATTTAATATTAATTACGGTACTTCATTCTCTTGATATCACCGATTTCAATGTTACGTATATGTAATTGCAGTCGGCCATCGTAAAAAACAATCCGAGGAAGGCGGTGCGCAGCGTTGGAGATGGCGAGGTCGTGGAGTTCGACGTCGTCATTGGCGAGAAGGGGCATGAAGCCGCAAACGTCACCGGTCCAGCTGGTGAAGCGGTGAAGGGCTCGCCCTACGCTGCGGATAAGCGTCGTGGATATCGCGGCATCCATTGGGTATATCCACGACGCGGCAACGGCCGGCCTCAAAATCGTCGACCACGCGAAGGCCAGGAGGGTTACGACCAAGGTAATACGCGGATCACACTTTTATCCATTATATTTTCGTTTGTCCTTCGAGAATATTAAGAATAACTCTTGTTCTGTTTCTATAATAAATTAGGTGAAGGAAAGAGCGGTGATGACGCGAATGTGTCCGAGGGTCAAGCACCGCAACAACAGCGTCGCTATAGGTTGCGGCGCCATTATGACGGCTATTACCGCGGAGGACGGCGTTCCGGGCCCGCTCCTGCACAGCAGGGAGAGAACGCTGGCGAGGGCGGCGAACAGGTGGAAGGAAACGGCGAGGGTGCTCCGCCGCGCGGTGGAGGTCGTGGACGCGGCGGTCCGTCACGACGTTACTTCCGTCGTAATTTCCGCGGAGGAAGAGGTGGCGGTCCGCCACGACGTCCTCGCAGCCAGGATGGCCAGGTAAGGGTTAGTATCTCTAACTCTGATGGTCATTCCTAGCTTTTCCTAACGTCATCACAACCAATAATAACGCGAACAAAAGTACCAAATTACACGCGTTTGTTTTATTTAGAGTTAGTTTAATACAAAATTAGGAACTAAAGTTTGAAAAAAAAAATTAAAATTATACGAGAAATGATATTTTGGTTTCGAGGAACATCGGATGTTTGAATTTGGATTTCTTTATAGCGATAACATTTTTTCTTTATCATCATCATGGCGTTTCGAGATACGCAATCTCGGAATTTTAGGTGATATATTCTCTGTACACATCTCTTATCTGCAATCTGTTTAAAATAGTTTTGGTGTATGTTATAATTTCTATTACACACTAATCACATTTTATCACAAGATTCACTATATCCTCGGTTGCTTGCGCCTAAAAGGTATATTGTCCCTTTATCATTTTTCTCCGACAGCAGTGCTGTAAATTATTACATAGAATCAATGGACTTGTAAACGCGTATTTATTTCAATTTTGTATTTTTGGTATAGATAATGAATAGAGTTACAAGTCTGAACTTAGTTGTTTAAATCTGCACGGTGTGTAGTATCCTTATCGTAAAAAAAAAATTGGTAAAAAAATACTATCTATACAATTGTGTTTGCTTAGATGCACTTTTTCTTTTCTAAAAATTATGTTTATATATTTAGCAAGGATAGATAGAGATTCTGTAATCTCCCTCCCCTTATAATAGACGATGCATTATTCACGCACGGAGTATGTGTTCTGCGCTGTTTATTAACCATTTCTGTTCCACGTTGTGCACTTTGTACAAATAAAGCAGAGATATCTTAGCCACTAACTTAGACACGAATTTTCTGTAATCGTCAAAACATTCGGATAGCTAATAAAAATTATGAAAATTAGATATATATTATAAAAAAAAAAAAAAAAAAAATTAGGTGACCGACGACGGCGAGGCTATTGGCGAGAATGTCGATAATTCGCGAAGAAATCCACGACCACGTTACAGACGACGATTAATACGACGACCTCGTACGACTTCGAGCCAACAGACAAACAGACTTGAGAACTTGCCATCTTCGGGCACAAATCGCAAGTCCCCCAATCCTGCTTCTTCCTCTGCGACTTCCATTCGATCAGTCATCGATATTCCTCCTGAATCCTATGATAACTCCACCAAGGTATATTATTGGTTCTTCTCTTTCCTACTCAAGACAATGCAACTCGGATTCTTTATGAAAAATATAACTGACGATTGTACGGACTTACGTACGTTTGCATATAATTTCATGAATTACAGTGAAGACACGTCTACAATCTCCGTTAGAAAAAAACGCTTGCTCTATGAAAATCTGCATCAACATTATTTTAATTAATTTCATCTGTATATTACATTTATAAATACCCATTTCTATATCAACGTATTGCTTGACATTTATTTCTTTTCTTCTATGTATATTCGACAAGACACTTTAACACGAATCATAATCAAAAGTTCTACTATATATATATTATATATATATCTAAAACTTTGACATTTTTGCGCGGAATATTGAAACAATAAATCATGGTAGTCGCAAGCTTTTATTTTCATTCGACATTACGAAAGCTTTTAATTATGAGACTCCGAACGCAATCTATCGACGAATACAGAGCGGTAGCGCTTAGCACACACTGTTTGCACGTGTCTTTTTGTACTCTTTTCAGTCGGAGCAGAAGTCGGATGCACCTAAAGATTCAGATGCACCTGCTGCGGCCCCTGCTCCACAGGTAACGGCGCTTTATATTCTCTTCTTTTCTCGATCTTGCAGGAGCTCGTCTCGGTTATCGCAGTTCTTACGCACTTACACTTTCAAGCATTAGGTGTGATCGACAAAGTAGACGTTAAGATTTATTTTTCTTGCGTTGTTTCTGAACTTTCTTACTTTTGTTCTCGTTATCTTCCACAAAGAATTGCATTTTTTTTTCTTACGCAGCATCGTAAAAGAGCTGTACGAAAGCAAAGATATATTTTTAGCACGCGTTGCATAATTATACTGCCGTTATAATATATTGTTCTTGCAACTTTTTCACATTTATTTAATGTTCGGCGTATGTATGTATTTGCAGGAGAGCCAACCGGTGCAAAACACCACCACCGAAAGTACCGCTTAACAGAGAAAAAATAACGCGCTGCTACCATAAGAAGAAACTACTTTTAATATATAACACCAACACCCGTTATACACACAACAACAATAATATCAACAACAGCTATAAAACAATTGCAAAAAAAAAAAATCCAAAAAAAGAAAAAAGAAAAAAAAATATAAGAAGTCAACAAACACTACTCCACACTCTCGCAAATTACAATTAAGATATGTATGAAAAAAACTCGAAGAATGCGTCGATTAGGAAGCGTGCGGCGAAACCAAATTCACCCTTTGAGCGAAGTAAAACTTTTGTTTTTTTGTACTTTCGAAATTTTCACGCACAGCGGATAATAACGTCGAAGAAACGATAGAGACGCGAAGAGGAAATTCTTCGCGACTCTAAACGGTTCTTTTAATTAAATGATTTAATCAAGAGTAATTAAACCGCGTAATGATTACGATGTTGTACGACGGTTGATTAATTGAATAAACATAAAATAGAGCAAAGCAGCAGAGAAGGGTAAAGCAATTACGGAGTACGGAGGGACGAATTCGAGCGCGACAAGAGAGATATATATACATATACTTTTGTTTTTTTTTGTTTTTTTTGTGTATTTCTTGTTTCGTATATTACTTCTGATTTTTCTCCGGTAAGACGCATTACAAATCGTTTCATGTGCGATATTTGAGTTTATTGCTATATATTTCCGCGAGTTTTCTTCACTTTTCTCGGCGACTTTTTCATCAAAGGAAAAATCGATTGATATTGAACGGAGTAGTACTCGAATTTTTTGTCTGTCTCGAAATCATTCGTTTATTTTCTGCTTATATCTCAAAATTAGCGGACTACCGTTATTGCTTTCGCTCTTTTGGTCGCAATTTTACCTTGCGTTGATCAATAAGCGTGTAGCGTAAATATAGTACAATTTTGAGGTACGCGCCTCAAATATGATGTGGTTGTGTCGAGTCCAAATTTTCTTATACTTTACAAGCGATTTGTTACATGTAGAAACGATTATTGTAATAGCATTTATCTTGGCCATATTTTTTATAATTATCAATACTAGCCCCTGGCGGGTCCCGCGGTGTACAATTAATTAGCGATTATTGTTGTTTTGACTTTACGCATTATTGATTAATCGCGAATTAGGACGCGGAAGTTAGTGAGATTTCGCCTACTCCGAGATGCATTCAGATCCGATAATGCAAATAGGACTAATAAGGAGAATAATGATATGACATAAGTATATCTGCAGTGCGTCGTTGACGTTATTATTCTCCTTCTTTAGTTCTATTATTAATTTGCATTATAAAAACAATTTGGTCGCGTCTTTAACGCGTCTCAGCAACTCTTGCAGCCTGAAAAAGATTCATCTAGTGACATCTCACAAACTTTCGCGTTCAGAGCGTGAGTAAATCGTCCGGTCGTTTCTGAAATTGACATTCGATCGACTATCTGCAGTCGTTTTTTATTAAACCACTGAACGTTTATATGCGGCAATCGAGTCGATTTGACTTTTCGAAACAAGAGCCGGGCGTATCACACACATCGGCTCGATTGACAATACGAATAATGTAGACTGTCATGAGAGTACGAAAGAGAGAGAGAATAAGAGAGAGAGAAAACATACTTTGTATAATTTTGCATGAAAGTAATTTTTAAAATTTTAGTTTGTAGTATCGTCGACGGATAATAAAAAAAATATATACGTCTACTTTCTGTACAAAAAAAACCAAACAAAAAAACTATCTTTATAATTTGGCGAAATTTTCTAATAAATTCGTATTTCTTTTCCATTTCAAGTCTATATCCAGGCGACACACGTTTGCGAGATATCACGGAGATGCAGAGATGAGAAGAGACATCTTCCAAACGTCTCTCGTGTCGTTTGGGTGTAGCTTACCGATATATGGTGTTATTGTTTCCGTCGTCTGTGCTCGTCGCTCAAAAACGATCAGTATTGTACAAAATATATTCGCGATTGAAATGATCTCGTATATAAATATATATATTGGTGAATGCATTATATAGCGTATATAAAATACATACACAATATAAACATATTTTCTAAAAAAAAAATGTATTAGCGTGCAGTTTTTACACGCCAATGCATTAAACAAATAGGCGAATTCAAAATTCTTGTTCGCGAATATATTTTGTTCAACACTTCCACTGACACGCGGTAGTCGTATATCCTGCCTAGGCGCCAGCAGATTAATTCCGCCCAAGATATCCTATATATCACGATGATCGTTTTTAATTGTTTCATTATCCTATATCGTATCCCGTTTGTGAAGTAGCGCTTTGTCAGGCCGCAACCCAAGTGTGTCTTCGTAAAATTGCATAATATCTGTTTGTGTAGTAAAAATCGGAAAGATCGAGAAATTGGTACTTGAGAAATATGAAACATCCGATTGATTTAGAATAAGCGAAGCGGTTTAAGGGAGTAATAAGATGAAAAGAAGGGATAGTGTGTGTGCGTGAGTGTGGTGCCAAGTGGAGAGAGATAAACGCGCGGTTACGTTACGCAGATGTGCGCGTTATTTATACTTTTACAACCGTAGAGAAAAAAAAAATTTATAAGCGAAGCAATCGATCGAGAGTATCGATCCGCGTCGATGGTCGCCGAAATTTTTTCATTCGATTCCGTAAGAAAGAACCCAGCGGACACGAGATGTTATCGATCAACGCATACGTGTTCCCTCGCGTTTTTCCGCTTTTCTATTAAATTGCAATCCGCGTCCGTTGGGACAAAATCGTGGCGACTCTTCGGGCCGCGTTGTTTAACGTAATCACCCTCTGTTGTCTAACGTAACCGCGCGTTCCCACGAAAAAAAACACGGTAGAAAGAAATAAAACAAAAAAAACAACAAAAGAATCCACACAAGAGAGACCGGCCTCTCGAGACAGCATAGAAGAGGCGCGAAACAAGCAAAAACTTCAAGCAGCACGCCGAACGGGCGCGCGATTGTAACTGCAAAAAAAGAACAATGCATGTGTTAACAGTGAATATCAGAGTTAAAGCGATAAAAGTCGTAAAGCCAAAAAAAGAAAGAAACAGAATAACGACGAGAATCCAGCAGTTAAACTTATACGCGTAAAAAAAAAATAAAAAAAACGGTACCTAAGATAGTAACCGAGAAAATCTCTCGCACAGTTTGTGCTTCGTCCTTCGGATTATCGCTGTCGTCGAAACGCAGTTTTTCGACACAGCCGCCAGTCAATCGCGATCGGTCATGAAACGTGTATACGTTATTCGTTACAAAAGTTGAGTGAGACGGGTTTACGATCGGGCGATGCGAAAAGTTTGCGAAAATTCGATACGCATCGCGCGCGGTTCATTAGTTCCCGAACGTTTGCGGAATTTTGTACGAGACGCAATCTCCATAAGCCGGTTCTTTGTATGTCAAATACTTTTCTCGATCAGAGGTGAATATCGCTCTATATATATTATCGAAATTATTTAACATACGAAGAGCGTCCGATCGTATGTAGATTGCTTTCTCGACAAAAATTTACAGTCCTGCGAAATGTATCTGCGAATTAATGGCCGGTATCGTATTGTAAAATTTCGCGATTGTCGTTGGCGTTTTTCGGTTCTCTCCACTCGCCGAAAAAAAAAACAAAGCTTAAGTTACCGCCTATCGAGAAAAGATAACGAAAAATTCATCCTTTCAGGAAGAATTTTCGAGAAAGAAGGGAAGCTGTGACGCGTACGCGTCCCTTTTCGCTCGAAATTTCCGTCGTACATTCGCGTCGCGTGTCTACCGAAGAAAATAATCGCAATAAAAGAGGGTATCACGTCGCGACAGTCAATTAGATCCGATTCGGGTTTCACGCGAGTAAAGGCGATACTCGAGTGATATATATATATATATATATATATATATATATATATATATATATAGTATATATATGTATATCGCAAGAAAGACGGCGACGTGGACGAAAAATAAAAAAGGTAAAAACAGGGGAAAAAGAACCGAAATCCCGATCGAGGAGACGTTCAACTTTCGAGAGACAAAGAAAAAAAAAGAAGAGAAAATCTATCAAAAGACCTCGACGAACGTCGGGCGCGACGCCGTCGTCGTCGTCGCCCGAGCGTGTCCCGAGTATAACAGTCGTCCGTCGACTGCCCTTCCCCTACACACAATGAATTTTGTACCGAAACGTGAAGCTCTAAATGCTAATTTCATACACGGAATTTAATTTTTTCACGAGAAACATGTGCATTATAAAAAATAAATCTACCAAAAAAATTGCAAAAGTCAATGAAACCAAACGTGCGTATTGTTTTTATCTCACTTCCTTGTTTATTCCCACGTTTTCTTGTCTCCCATCGAGTATCATCATTGCGTAAACAAAACAAATCTAGAGAGTAATCCAATATTGTAAAAACATATTAACGAAGAATTTATAACTTTATTTAAAAATGTTTATAATTGAGTTGAATGAAATGAAAATAATACGAGCCAATAAGGAAAGAAAATATTAAATTAAATTAATGGTTGAAATGTGTGTAAATATTTTGATAAATTTTATTCAATTATCCGTATCAATTTATTTCTTTTTATCCGATGAAAATTTACAACATACTTCAGATAGAACGGCACTATTTAAATATTGTAAATTTGTTACCGAATATGAATCAAATATTTAATCTTTGCTATTTATCTTTCGTTTACGGGGAGAAATTTCTGAGGTAATGCAATTGGCGAGTCTCCTCCTCTCGGTAGACTTGTACGTATGTACATACATTTCATATACGCATAATTTCACGCGACGAAGTTGATCGGAGCCGAGAGAGAAGTTATAGGTATAATGCATTCCTGTCATGGAGAATTTCCAATAATACCGGCATTACGGCGGCACTTAATCACCTTTCGCGAGGTATATAAATTAATTTTCCGTCCTAGCGTTAATCTCTCGTACAGCAACGATCAGCAGTAACCGTATCTGGCACCATAATTGACACAACGGATTCGGCCCCGATATTACAGATTCATCATTATGAATTATAAATTACACGGATCGCGCGCATCGAGCGACGTTCGAATATATAGTTTAACGATACGTTTAAATTTTGCATTTCTCGGCAGCGAAACGCATTACCTAGGGAGATACGACGCTTTTGATATCGGAACATGCTTTTAAACTTGCAGAAACTTTTCGCGTTAAACTTGCAGGTTTTCCACCGGAAAATCTTTACATCGACATTCAGAATAGATGCGCCGAAGAATACTTAATTATTATCGAAAAATGATGCTGGACTGGAATCCAAATTTTTTGCTAAATAAAAAAAATATTTTTATCTCGTATAATTTTCGCAAACATTAACAGACTATATTTCCGCGAGCGTTGCTATTCTTATACGAAAAATATAGTTTGTTAAAAGCAAGTAAAAAATGCATATTAATCTGATCAAATTATCGGCGGATAATTAACTCTGAAAAATAAAGCGTTGATTTATAGTCGCAGTAGAATTAAATATCAATAGTGTCGGGTCATAGTTGAGAAAAAAAGAATATACTCAGTATAATATTTTATATTTATATGTGTGAACGTAAAAATAATTTCAAAATTTAAAATCGCTAGTGCATTTAGCCTATTTCCGGTGCATTACGCAGTGCACTCTCGAAAATAACGGCTTAATGTGTCGCTATAAGGCGGTCAGCACAATTGTCGCGCGCATTTCTCTTCTGTGTCAAACGTTGAAAGAGGTTAACGGGTTGTGTTCGGATTTGAAACCCTTCAATCCGAATATATATGACACAATACGTGAGCACGCAATCACTGTATAAATCCGACAGTTGTATGCATTTTTGCCACATGCGATGGTAAATATATCTACCAGTCTATCACGCGAAAGCGTCGCATATCTCAAAGGGAAAAAAATCACTATTTTACTTTTCTTTCATCCCAAAGAGAAAAATCATTATTTATTTTTACAACAATCTCGATGTTTCATTTAGTTTATTATATATATATATTTTTTTTGATATACACACAGTTGTTTAAGTAGCGTGACAGGATTTCTAAACGGACGTTAAGATTGGCAGAATTCCATGCTCTTCGTGAACGAGGACGTAGGGGAAAAACGTGTACGACTTATCAGAAACTCCCGACCGTATGTTTTCACAGATATAGATACGATACATCGTGCGCACGTACATATATATATATATATACACACATACAGTGAAGGCAATCAAGAGAGATCTCGGATGAACCGATTGATTGCCTGCGCTCTGTGTGCAGGCGAAATTAAAAAAGTTGACTTCCAGGTCGACGCCTCGGTAAACGCCTCGGCCTCTAATTTCCCGATATCGATACCTTAACTCGCGCACAGTTGATTCGTGCTCGCAATATCAATTATCGCCATTTGTTTCTCGTGTATATCGATGTTAGTCGGGGATATAAGCGGTCAAAAGGTAGCAACGATGCATGTACAATATACATATTATGTGCACGTATAATAACGCGTGCAAATTATACGACGTTACGGGCGCGACGTGACGTCGTTCGCGCAGCGAGCGGAATCTTTTTATTCTATTCCCCCATGGAGAGTTTTATTGCGTTACTTGGGACCGGGCGATTTTATAAAGGCAATAAGGATAACGTTCCTCTCGCGCCAAGTCTGATCCGAATGGTCGCAATCTGAAAAAAAACGACCAAGACTCAAATATCACGTGTGTATCATGTATATATCAAGCTGTGTCCTTGACTAGTTAAATTGAAAAAAAAATTTGTTAAATTTTATTAACTTTAATATTTTCAGTAAAATATCATTATTTCAACTTCTTAAAGCCAATCGACAAAATTTAATCATTATACAAATTAACACGAAAATTATTAGAAGAAAGCAGGCGAATCAATTTTGTTTCTTTAACTTTATAAATTTTCGTCTGAAAAATGATTGTGTGAGAATATTATTAATAAAGTATATATATTTTAAAATATCACAATATGTGCTTCGAGTAAATTGACCCGACCACAGGGTGCCTACGCTAAGGGATTACAAACACCCTCGTCTTTTATTCGAAGGACACGTTCGCTGTCACGTGGCGGACACCCGGCGTGGATTCCGCAGCAGCCAGCTTCCTTCCTCTCCTTCCGCCGCGCGCGGTTCAAAGGGCCGCTGGTCTCCAAGTATTCCCGTAGTCAATCAGACAGGAGCTTAAAGCAATTTCGGCCAGGTGTGTGTCCCGATGCGGTGGACAGGCGATTCGGTGAAATCTCTTCAAGGCGGCGCACAGCGTCCCGATCGCCTCATCGACCCTCTCGTCGTCCATGCTGGCCAATCCGCTGGCGTAGAGCGTCTCGCACTCTTGCAGACACGCGAGCCGATCCTCCAAGCAGATTTTCTTCCGACAACCCGGACATTTTATCGGTTCGCCTGGTCGTTGCTGTGCTCGCGAATGCAGCCTGCTGCATCCTTCCGTAGGACACCTCGGGGAAAAACATCGATATAATATTTCGCGATTTTCTTGCGTCGAAGATTTTTCGTTATAACGTTACGGGAACATGGATAAAAGTTAGATCGTTAGAGAACTGTAGTTGATGTCAGAAAGTTTGAGATATCGTTTATTCTCGTTTCAGAAATTGATCTTGCAAGGTTTTTTCTACATCGAAAATATGATAAGAATGGTTTTAAACGTTAATGCAAGGTTTAATCTTCATCATTTTTTGTTGACTCTATCTCTTACACCATTATTGCAACTTTTTAATCTTTGTAATTAATACCAACACACACACACACACACACACACACACACACACACACACCAGTTGAAATAAAATAAAGTCTACTCGAAATTAACTAAAGAATGTAGTTTTGTTATTCAATTTTGGCTAATATTTTGATATACAATCAAGGATAAAACGTCAAATTAGAAAGACGCGAAAACGTAACAACGTCTTAACAAGTATTAATCGTCTTCCTCAAAAATCGTTGAAACATTAGGATGAAAACATGCGCTTAAAAGACTTTTGCGTCAGCGTGATGACGAAATAATTACTTATAATGGAACTTTTGTTCGGCGGGATAGGCTGACGTTCTCAAAGAGGAGCTTCGCGGTTTATTTCTCCGAAAGAGAAATGTCGTCGACACACACACAGACACACATATACAGACACGCGTTCGTTGTTGTTGACGTAAAAGACATGAAAGATTAAACGTAATGGGTAGTGCTACTATCAGAAAATTACCGCGAAACTGATGAAAGCACCTGGTCGTGTCGTTGGAGATGGTATAAGAATCTTACGACCAACGAACACAGAAGTACCTTTGACGACAGGAGCATCCTTATGGCACCGACGTTTCGTCCCTTTGAGGCGCTCACCTCGTCGGGACTTGCGGTTTTTAACGACCTCGACAAACATCTGCTTTCTCTCTCTTTCTCTCTCTTTCGATCGCTCATTATTCTTGCCACGCGACATTCCTGCTCTTTTATTTCGTTATCGTAATTTTGACGTTTCTTTATTTTTACTTAGGAGATACTTAATTTGGAAGTTTCTTGGACAGATAACGCGAAGGAATTAATGTTGGTTGCGTTAGTTAAGAGCCGCGATATATACACACCCGGAGCGTTAAAGACGTCGCTAATAAATTATTCTGCTTTATTTCCGATCGATATTACTTCGCTAATCTGTCGTTAAGGATAGAAACACGTACGCAGTTAGAAACTTGGGGGAAGATGGAAGGAGAGAGATACCGATAATATCTTTCATTTAATTAAATCAAATTACTCCGTTCATGTGTGAGCTTGAGATGTCGGGGAATTTAAACGGACTTACCTCAACCTGACGGAATCGTTCGTCAGATTCTCAAAGTGCGGCCAGTCCTCTTGGCAGGCTCTGCATGTGCAACGGAACCAGTATCTTCCCGCTAGTGTCCTTTGACGCTCGCCGAGCGTCATCTTCGTGAATATCGGCCCGTAGTTTTCGGCAATAACGTCGCCGGACCGTAAACCGCGAACTGCCCTTATTACGATATGTCGGCCGACGAAGTATCTGCGATTCGACAAAAAGAGGATCCTGATATAATCCTCTCTCGTTAATTAATGCACGTTAATATGGTAATATAAATTAACACCGCTGAGTCTTGTCTACGGTAACTGCATCAGCTAATTACAAACTAATTCGTTTTATGTAACGAATTCTTATGTATAACAATATATTTTATTACATATATTATATATATTTTCTCTCTGAAGAAAATTTTCGCTTTCGCGACTTAATAACGCATATAGTGTTATACTCTGACTTTTTCTTTGCTTCTCGTTACTTAGATATTTTTCTCAGTTAAATGTTTGACACACACACACACATATGCGTGTTCAAATATCGAATTATAAAGTCATTATCTGAAGGGGGACAGTTATTATCAAGTATGCAAGTTGATAAATCAAAAAAGAGGGAAGGAGCGACGCAATTACTTCGCCATGAAATAATAATCGTAATCATCACAATAGCTCCGGCGACGTTAATAACGTGAACAGTAACAATTTCCGTGCACCGAATAACGCAGACGAGTTTGTGACATTACCGAATAATGAGCGAGCTGGTGTAATTTCGCGTATAATGGCCGCGACCCACGAAGTCATCACAGACGCGCTTTAGTGCTGCCCGAAATACACGCAAATCCACGTACTTAATTAGCGTTAATAGATATACCTCGATAGAAATCTCGCGATTATATCCTTAAATGCAAAATTCTCTTCAAGAGGATATTAACCCTAATTACGCTGTTTATTTCGATTTAATCAAAAACACAAATTGGACACTCTATCACCGACGAATAATCATTTATAACTGCAAAACTTATTTGACAAATTTTTAGCTCACGCAGATTATTTTACGTAAAATCTTGTCAATTTACTTTAAGTGCTCACAGATATATAAACTCGGTGAGAGTTAAAAGATTTATTTAGACGAAGAATAAAGGTTTTCTGCTAACAAAGCGCGCGAAGTTGTTGAAGGACTCCGGAAGAAGTTCGCTTAACAGACTACGGGCGGTCGCGGGTCGATTAATAATTCGTGCGATGACACAGGCGATTGTGTACCGTCTGGTTATACTAATTAGCTCCCGTCTACCGTGGTAGTCTACACTTTTACGCGATCACGTTATTAATATGCAAATGAAGACGCTCGCCAGAGCGCAAAGTTCAGCGATACTGCGTGCGTAATGTGTAAAACGTAAGCACACATCGTATATGTGTTTCGTGTAGTTTGCGTGTATATGAGAAAAGTTAGAATAAAATACTTTATAATATACATAAAGAGAGAACGTTTTCACAGAGATATATCCTTGCCAGAATAATGGTAAATCAGTGATTCGTATAGCAATTTCACATTGGACGTCTCACTGCTCCATTTAACAGGTTTATTTTCCTGAGAATTCGCGAGAGATAACTTTGTATGAGTGAGAGAAGCGAGCACCTTGGCTCGCTTTTTCCTTCCTTTACTCACCTCGTCACTGCGGGATAGCAGTCGTGATTGAAACGAGCGACCGTGGGATAAATCGCCACCCCGAGATAGACCGGGCGGCTGCCGCGGAATCGATGCCCCGCGCTTAGCCGCGTCTCGAAGAACTCGTGGGCGTTGAATTGGAGCAGCTGCAGGTTCCTCAGCAGCAGCGCGGCCACGATGATCTCCTCGGCGCCCGGGACCTCTGCGAACTCGCCAAAGTTTCCGATATTAGTATAGCTTCCCGCGTTCTGTGCATTCTTCCACTCCCTTCTTCCCCTTTTTCTCCCGCCGTTCTCGGCTTCTCGGCAAAAACTTTCCGCGACTCTTTCCGCTGAGCGTTGTTAAAATTACGGCTTCATGGCTCGCGAGTGAAGAATTTGCTGAATCGAAAGTTGGTCCTCCGCGCGCGAGCAAGCACATTTTTTTCCTCCCTCGACTATATTCCGGCGAAAATTATTTCCAAGTTAAATACAGCCCGAGAGGATAGGAGAAAAGAGGAATAGTCTGTGTTGTGAGGTAAAACGACCGATGATAAGTACCGTCGTCCGACGTGGGGCGTGCGAAGAAGCCGACTCTCTGCAGGCATCTGAGGAGGAAGGCTGCCATCAGCGATCTCTCCAGGAAATCTTTCTCCGTCCGCTTGTTCGCGTGCGTCACCAGATTGTACGGTGCCGTGTCGACATTGTCGTCGTCGCTCTCGCGGGACTCCTTTGTGTCCTCCCCCTCTTTCCTCTTCATCTCGATTTTACTCTCGCCTCGTCTAGATTCCTGCAGCTTCCTCCGTCTGATTCTTCTTCTGGCCGAACGGCTGTTTGCCGACGATTTTGCATCGTGCGTATCCGACATCGTCGTCGTCGTCGTCGTCGTCGTTGTAGACGTCGTTAAAGGTGTCGCGGCCTTTTCGTCGCCACTCTTCTCTAACTTCTCGTAGATCTTCAAACACTTCCGAAGACCCTCCTGAGTCACCATTCGAAAGGCGACCATGCTGAGTACGCTCATGCCAGAGCCTAAAGGAGAGGGAATTCAAGAGTGACTCCTAATTACCCTGTAAGAACCTCGGTTACGACGTTCAAGATATGCCAAGTTGCGCGTATAAATGGAGCAATTTGAGAAGAATGCCTCTCTCGAGGAATATAATAAAACTCATTATTTCACACATTATTATATCGCTGATTTGATTAATTATTGTATCGAGCGAATTTGCTACACGATATTTTTTGTTTAATTGAAATGATTTAAAGATTACAGAAGACATTAATTGAGATATCAATAGTTTTTTAGCCGTGTAAAATTAAAGATAAAAAAGTTTTGATGAATTTTTGACGGACTTTATTTGTGCAAAATATTTTTATTAAAAATATTGTAGTTACTAATCTTAAGATATCATCAAATATCGCAAAAAGTTATGGCGTTTAATTAAACTTTAATAAAGAAAAGATTATTTCAAGTTTCATCGCGATGCTCATCAAAGAAAATGTTATCGAACATCTATAATACTTTACAACGATACTGTATAAAGCGTTTGTTTATACTCTTACCTATCAGCAATGCAAGTATTTTGCATTCATACTTGTGATACGTCGTCATCGCGATGTCCCTGCATTTTCTCCCACAGAAAGCGACACAGCTGCAATTCGGGCATCCGATCGGCGCTTTCAGTCTAAAAATTTCCCGGATATTCGTAGATCGATCGAAAGGAAAATGGGGTTAGCTGTGCGAGTGAATTATGCAAATCGACGAATAAAAACCGAGCGCAAAAAACTTTTTTCGCGCGCGAAAGCGACGAGATTCAATCCAGATAAGTTTAAATCTATCGATCAACAATTTTATGATAATATACACAAACGCGGATCTAACAAACAAATCGTTTTGTGTAAAAAGTGAATCTAAAGTGCGTGTTCTAAAAATTAAAAAAAAATAAAAAAAAAATAAAAAAAAACCCACAAAAATATTTAAGAGAATATCTAAAAGGACGTCTCTGGAAAATACAAAGGTTTTTTTTCCATGTCTTTTAGATAATAAATATTTTTAAACATTTATGTTGTTTCGAGATTTTTCGCAGCTTGGTTAGCATACGGTTTATACGTTCGCGTAATAACGCGGAGCTTCCGTTCGCCATACGTCGTCCGCGTTGCTCGGGTTAATGAAATCTATTTTCTCTTTCTCGCCGGCGAGTTTATCCGTAAAAAGCCGCGGATGACGTGACGGCGGGGCTTACCACAGGCCGGGGAGCTGTAGACAAAGCGGAAACTACACACGGAGGATTACGGCGGGCGTCGCCGTCCTCAGGCTCGTGCCCATTAAATTCGGGAGACCGGAGGCGGCAATTTTCTCCTCACCTCGCGTAACAATGCTGACAATGGGTGCCGTAGAACTCGGGTAGGAGACAGCCCGCCAGCGGTGGCTCGACTATCAGAGTATCGCCCGGATGTATCTCCGTGGCTGCGACGGCGTGTTTACCCTCTAACGCGGTCTCACGGATCTCCAGGGCGCCGGACGACCAGCTCCGGGGCACGGAATTAACGGCGCTATTTAACGGTGCGCCATCGTCTGCGAAAGGGCCCATGCATACAGTGTGTTTTCTTAGGGATGAGTTTCCCACGCCTGGACGAGTTTAATAGAATGTCAGATATCTCTTTCAGACGATCATATGGAGCGGAGATTTCTCGACGGTTGTTTGAACTCTATTACAGTACATGCGGGTATATGGAGCGTATGATATTTTAGAGATAGACTTTAACAAACATAAAGCCGTTTGGGAAATTACGAGGCGATCGTAGGAGAAAGGGCGAAGCGCCGGCGAGAGATAATGTATTGTATAATATTTAACTTTGTCGCTGCGGTATCCCGCGAATAATATTGAAAATGTGCGAAAGAGAGAGAGAAAAGGCTTGATTCTTTCTTTCTTTTTTGCTGCGGTTGTCGATATCGGGGAGAGTAACTGTTCTCGAGTTTGCGCGCTGTTTCTCCTACTTCCGAGAGCTTTGAATACTATCTCGGCGCATCTTGTACGTACACGCTACATTGTTCCCTTTGTACACGCCATGCATATACGTATACACGCGTTATTTTGAGAGTACTCCAGAGATAGGCGCGAAAGCGCGCACGGCAAAGCCGCTCTTTGTCCGGCGCCTCTACGTCGATTTCCCGGCAGATTGTAGCGGCGCGAAAAGTTGTGCCGCGCTTCGTCATTCATGAATGAATGGCGGGAGAGGGGGAAGGTCGCGTACTACGGCCTACTACGCGCGTAGTACGATGCGCCGCAGCGCCGCCGCCTGACGCGGCAGTTTATCGCGGCGAGACACGTGTGTGCGATAAGAAAGATGAATGAGAGACAGAGAAAGAGAGAGAGAGAGAGAGAGAGAGAGAGAGAGAGAGAGAGTAGAGTGGAGGGAGATGTATCACGCGACTGCGCGGCGGCCTTGCCACGGCCTTAGTCCCGCGATCGAAATCGCGACCTCTGTTATCACCGATATCATTGCGTAGAAAAATCACAACGAAATCGAAACCAATCGTATCGAAAAGCTAAGATCTTTACGCTTCCGATGAGCGCGAAACCGCTCGACTTGCGAAATATCATTGATTGAATAAGATTAAATTGAAAAGAAACTATAGAATATTTCGAATTTTTTTTTATATTTCACGGTAATTTCTGTAGTTCTTGTCTTTGTTTCTGTTTCTAATTGGGCTTTTAATTTCGCTGTAATAAGAAAATTATTAATATATGGATATTTTTTGCTTTATATTGATATCAGCGTTAAATTTACAAAATATATTTTTTTAATCATTAAGAATAATAACTGAACCATCACTTTCACAAGACCACGTCCTGCGAAGATCGAGGGAATAGATTCTTCAATCATGATAAATCGAAATTCCATCGTTGTTCAATGTATCTCCGTATCTTAATGAAGCGGCGGCGTCTTTGCCTTACCGTTAATCTAATTTTACAATGTATATATATAAATATATATACACACATATATACATACACATATATATACACGCGGCGAAGAATTTTGCTGCAATTTAAGAATTCCGCAAGAGATTCCAGGCTTAACGAGAATGTGTAAACAAGCTGCAATTCCACCCGAAACGCCATTTCCGGTTATCTCGGCCGCGATGCTTGCTCGCTCGCATGTGTGGCATGTTGCCCACTATGGGCAACTAATGAATGGAAGAAATTGCTGCGGTCTGAAGGGGATGTGTGCACACACGACAAACCAACTAATCACGATCCATTTGGGACGATACCGTAAAAAGTTCCAGTTTCGCTCGTATTTTCTATTTCTATTTTTATCGCATCATCGAATATAAATGTAAATAAAATTGTAAACTTTCTAAAAGCACTCATATTCAGCGATAGCAAATAAAAATTGCGTTAATTCATAACATTGTTATATTATATTGATATGTTAGTAATAGATTTGTGCAATATATTGTAATTATAATTTATCTTGTTTGACGTTGATTTTAAGAAAATATATATATATGTATATATAAGTAATCTTATTCGCCATAAAAATGACGATTCGTTTTTGTATTCACGAGTACGTAAAAAATTATGCTTACTTCCCTGTTTTATTTATCATTTGCCACGTTCGTAAATATTTCGGCTTGTCATTGTCGCGGAATAATCACCGGCAAGCAAGAGTCACATTCGTGCAAATTTCATTCTCGCGACTTCGAATTTTCCACGTTTGTATAGTTAACGAAACGTGGCGCCCGTCGTCAGTAAAAAAAAAAAAAAAATGCAGAGGAAATAATGCTCGTGGACGTGCACGGAGAGAATGTGCGTTAAAATTGCAGGATCCATTTACTAATTTACGATCCGGCGGGCCGATTACCGCAAATAACGCGCGGTACGCGATGAATGGTAAAAATATTCAGAATTTTTACGCGATAACATGAATTTATATTGACTTGTATGTACTTCTAATAAGTTTCTGACGTGAGACTTTAGATTGACATCTGAGAGTCTCAATGATCATTGCTCTTTCATTATCCTCAAGTTAATAGATTGCCTAATTAATAATTTCAGTTCATTTATTCAATATGCTTCACAAGATTGTTATTCAATTAATGTCCCACAATATGTCCTGTATTCAAAACAGTTTATTAAATAGTTCCATCTTGAAAAATATTGTCTATTTTTCTTTTCGATTTTACATTTTCGCTTATTATATGCTTCCAGAAATTGAGATTAAAAATCATAATTTTCGATTGCTTTTCCGTAGGCAATTATTGGAAAAATTATAATGTTGATTAGATCAAAGTTAATGGCAGTCCGCCATTAA
Source organism: Lasius platythorax (assembly GCA_963971435.1). NCBI lineage: Eukaryota > Metazoa > Arthropoda > Insecta > Hymenoptera > Formicidae > Lasius > Lasius platythorax. The sequence goes on from OZ020540.1 coordinate 1,048,804, forward strand.
AATTAAGGACGCAAATGTGTGTGTGTGTGTGTGTGTATATGTATATCGCACGCATGTAGTGAATAAGAAATATGAACGTAACAACAAGGGAATTTATTAATTAATATAAAGCTAATTACCGAAGTTGATGCACGCAAAGTTACTATTCCGGGAGGCAAAACTTTTCTCTGGCCGAAAAGATTTTCAATTTATTCTCACCGCTTAGCATGATGAAAATATGACGGGCTGAGAATTAATTGAAGATAGCAGCGCTATGATAAACTACGGTGATTGAGTTATAAATAATAAATATTTATTTGTTTTATTAATGTGACCGATGTTCATTTTCACGATGCTGACCTGAGAAAGAAGAGATACTTATCTATTGATGAAAAGTAAATTGTTAACACCGAGTCTCATTTATCTGTGTTCAGAAAAAATAGGTATATGTTACTGCCGTCGAAAGTTATTTACGACTCAATTAAATAATTATAAGCTCCATTATGTTCGCAATTGGTCTTGAGAAGTCGAATCTATTCGAGGAAGCAGCGCTGATACTTTGAACGCTCTTCTAATTTGATTGGGCCGTCTCGTGAGTGGTTGCAGACTGTGCGGGTGGGTGCTGAAGTAAATGAAGTTTAGCTTTACGAACGGCCGCACCTGCAGCGGCAATCCTCGAATCGCGCGTTTCCGGCTTAAGCTGTGAGCCCTCGAGGGGCGCTTTGCGGTGCTAGAATTCCACGTTCGAAAACAAAGAAGCGCTTGTCTCTATTTGAAACGGGAGAAACGGTCCGGGTTGCCTCGGTTAGGGGATGCTCTTAACGATCAATTAGCCGAGCGTAGCCTCCGTTCGCATTCAATCTTAGGCAAGTACGAAATAATGTCTCGTATTATCAGAACGATTTATGTGTCTCACGATATAGTTTATCTTTTTTACAATTATTCAAAATACAAGTGATTGCGCTCTAGATTTTACTAGGACTTTTGACAGGCGCGTTAAGAATAGATTCGCTTAAATTCAAATCTTTGAGTTTGAGAATCTTGACTCGCAAGATTTAATTAGAGATATTAAATTTTAAATATCGAAAGATTCTTTCTGATTATGGCCGTCTTTGAAATTCTTATCGAAAGAAAAGTTGATGCCAAATTCATCAAGCAGTCCGCTATTGAAATTAAAGACGCAAATATATAGATATATATACATATATCGCACGCATGTAGTGAATAAGAAATACGGACGTAACAACGAGGGAATTTATTAATTAATATAAAGCTAATTACCGAAGTTGATGCACGCAAAGTTACCGTTTCGGGAAGCAAAACTTTTCTCCGGCCGAAAAGATTTTCAATTTATTCTCACCGTTTAGCATTAACGGCACGGCGAATCGGGAAGATTTTCTAAAAAGTTTAGGGAGATGAATGAATCCAATCTCTGATGAGTATTAAAAGAACGGTATGAGAGTAATGTATCGCCGCGACGCGACCAGACGGCCGGAAGAGGCTGCGCCACGACGCGTCTTTTAATTTAATTCTTAGTTCACGGAGCAAACAAAGTTTCGCCACTGTCGGAGAAATTCCAAGCATCTCATCTCCGCGAGTCAAGCTGCTGTTCGTTCACCTAAGAGAAAGAGAGAAAGAGAGAGAGAGAGAGAGAGAGAGAGAGAGAGAGATAAAGAGCATCGCGCTGAAAAGCTCTTTCACCACCATTGCTGTAAAATAAAGCTGAAAAAATAGTTGCTTTTTTTTGTCTTTATTAGCGCTTTTAAAGCCCCTCGCGGTGACGCATATAAACGGCATTTATACGAATAAAATATGCAACGGAAAGCGCGTGCAATCAATCCTGGCCAGCAAGCCCATCATCCCCGCTCCACGATGATCGGCGTTACTCGCCATTAATCACAGTTATCGGCCGGAGATCAAAATTTCATTTTTTTTTTTAAATTCCGATCGATTGATCGCTAATTGCCAGCCTTGCGATACCGGCCATTCGTGTAAATAAATCTGGCCGGGCCGCTTTTCCGATGCTAAATATGTACCATCGCTAAATATTCGCGCGCAGTTATTTTATTACTTTGCGATAAAGCGGCCGAATAAAAATCTAATTAAACTCACTGTGCACCCAGAGTGCTTTTATATCCGGAGTTCGATAATCGTATCTCTCGCATCATGAAACGTTCGTGAAATAACAGCGAACATGTTTCGTGCTTTTGGATATGCAGTAAATCAGCATCTAGCGATTCGAAAACAAATCTAGATCAGTGTTATTTGATGTGCCCTCGTTCCCCTTTCTATATACAATGGTTCGTTTACAAAAAAAAATAGCTGCACGAGTAAGAAACTTCAATAATGCTAAAAAATTGTAAAACACAGTGTGGAATATGTAGTTTTTCTTTTTTTATATAAATGAAAAAAAACTTTATAAATGCTATAAGATTAATTAAAATTTTTCAATTGTGCAAATTTTGGGGAGCAATATACTTAAAAAATATACTATAGAAAACAAGATCGTCTTTTTTTTAAATTATTATTATATAATAATTTAAATAATTATATAATAATTTTTAAAATTATTAGATCAAAAGAACTTGTTAACATTATTTTGTATGATACACGTGCAGCGATATCGTATCATTTCGGTAACGAGATTCTCCAATGACAGTGATTTGGATCCGTTTCTCGGATAAGCAAAGGAGGAAAACAGATCGAGAGATGTCATCCCTCGATCGACGTCCGGTCCAGCGACGATCGCGTGCGCGGAAACGTACGTCGGCGAAATAATATCGTTTTCGCATATATATATCCGTCGGCCGTGCACGCTCACAAATGCATGGAATTGTTCGACGTCGTCCCCTGTGTCGTCCCCTCTCTCTCTCTCTCTCTTTTCTCTCTCCGTCTTCTCACTCTCGATGGCACGCCTCGTTTACGCGGGAAATTCGATATTTTCCGACATGGTATTTGGCGCTCAAATGATGCGCGTGCCAAGTTATCGACGTCGATTTGTCTCTTTGTACCTAACCGGCCGTCAGCTACACCGGGGCCTCCGCCGTAATTGGAAAGTGTCTTTTTGTTCTTCTGCTCGATTTATCCCTCCCCCCTTCTCTCTCTCTCGTCTTGCAAAGTTCGTAACCTATCTACCTACCTATCCTTCGTCTCTCTCTCTTTTTTTTTCTTTCTCTCTCTCTCTCTCGTTACGCCGATGCTGCACCTGATTTAAACACTATCGACGCATTCCTACGTAGAACGAATCCGGGGAAACCGAAAAGAGTTCCGTTCCGATTTATCGCGCCCACCCCCGTGATTGCATTCGCGTTAAAAGCGCCGTTCAAACGAATCAGAGTCGAAGAGAACTATTTCCATCGGTATAAAATTCGATGCACTAACGCGAGATAAATCCTTCCCCACTGACTGAACACTGTCTGAAGTGCGCCTAAAAATTTCATTAAAATTTTACGATCGTTCTCAACAAGTTTCTTCGTCCTCGATCATGATTGTTTCATCAATTATATCAACCTAAGAAATACAATTGAAAATTTTGTTTTTATCGAATTTATTTTTATTATTCTGCGTGTTACCTCTGTCCGATAAACAAGGCAAAATTGCGTGATACCATGTTTGGGATGAGAAAAAGTAGGAAAGAGCGAAGAGGCCCAATAGAATTATCCGCGTCTAGACGAATCTCGTTACGAGGAGACGAATGAAGAGCATCGAAAAGCGGCGGCGGCAGCTGGCGATCTTCGATACGCGTGTTAAAAGATACGTATTGTATGTAATACATAACATACACACACGATCGGTACGTCAAAGTAGTGTATTACAATGCGAAATCGTAAGCCGAAACGTCTTCTTTCGCCAAGACATGTCAAGTTCGCAATGAGAAGGCACACAGTCCGAGCCGCCCGTTCGTCACTGTTCGTCGTTTGAGCGGCACACATTATATGTTTGCATATATATGCGGCGGGCCCGTCTTCCAAAGGAATATTGAATTAAGCGTTTCCCGGGAAAATCGACTGTGTGGGTTACCATGGAAACCATAGCCGGCCCCGTGTTTCGCTTCTCAACCCGGCGCGCGGCCGCATTCTCGTGCGGATTCGACATTCGCTCGGAATCGGAACCGGATCGTCCGACCGACGTTCCGTCAAACATTCCGATATACGGGTTCGCAGATTTTTTTTTTTTTGTAATAGGTCGATGAGATAGCGCATCTCCGCGCTCCTTTCTCTCGCGGTATCCGCGCCAGATCGAATTCAATCCGGATCCACGGCCTGAATCCGAAATCTGGACCAGCCTGAATTCAGTTTGGATCCATAGAGAAAATACACGTATATTTGTAATAATTTATTATAATTACTTTTTGTTTTTATAAAAACAACGCAATGTAAAAAAAAAAAAATGACATAGGAGGCCCAGAAAATGAGTCACACAGGAGTCCTTCGCATCTTTTCTATCATATATTCCTGTAAATTCTATTATATTCCCGCACTGCGTTTTTTCGTTTCGTGTACGAGATTTTTTTTTCGGCCCGTCTAATGCACGCCGGATGCTAATACAACTCGAACAAAACAACAGGAGACGTGGGATCGATAGCCGCCAGAGTGACTTGCCAGATTAAGCTCGTTACTCGGTATCGCGAATTATTCTTGCCGGGCGTTTGCAAACTATCAAGGATCAATACTGCTCGCGCGCATAGTTCTAATGCAACTTGCCAGAAGTTTCGGGGGGAATCAAACGTAAAGCCCGTACACCGATACCACGGAGAGCGAGATAGAGAAAGGGGGAGGGAAGGAAAGAGAGGGAGAGAGAGGGCGCACAGCGTTAATCCGACCATAGAAACTCGAATCCGCCACTCGATATGGAATAAAGCGCGCGCTTTTGTCTCCCGCTTCTCGGCGCCGCTCGTATAAACGTCGCACCGTTTGAGACCCGACGTCAACAATCGGTTACCCTTCCACCGTACGTCATCTGGATGAGTGGCTGGATATTCGACTGTCAAACTGAGTTACCGAACTATGCTCGACAATTTTTAATCGGGAATACAGGGCGGATAAAAGAAAATCCGCGGAGAATTGCAATTTTTCGTCGACCTTTTATGATACATCCGACCGCGGTATCGAGTTTTCACATTGTTAACCACACGCGTTATCTATATCATCAAAGAAAGACAAATAGAGCTTAGAAATACATTCGATATTTTCGGAGAACATTCAAGATGTTTTGTTCTCTGTCAAATCGACGATAATAATAAAAAGAATTATGACTGTATTTCTCTTTTAAGTATCTTTCTAGATATTTTTTAACGCGAATACAGTTTCAATCTCTCTAAATCCTCTCATGCAATTTTATAGACAATAAAAAATATATAGAAAAAATATATAGACAATATATTTATAGAAAATATATATACAATTCTTCAAGTACCTTTCTAGATATTTTTAACGTGATACGGTTTCAATCTCTAAATTCTCTCATTTTCTCAATTTTATAGACAATAGAAACTATACAGAAAATATATAGACAATTCTCGTGAAAAGTTGCAGCTACAATAACAAAACTTTTTCTTGACTTTCGAAATATTTCACATCCTAAGTATCTCGATAGATGCGTTTCACTTCTCGCGCCTATCGCGATATCGAGTTTCATCACGAGGTACCCTCGCGAATCAAGCGATCATCGTAGACGCTTGGAAAAGCCGGCTGGATCACTTCCGCCGATCGTCTCTTGCTCACCGGAAATCGGAAAGCCGCGAGAGAGGAAGAAGTTTCTCATCCCCTAAGGAAAGGGGAGGGGGAAGGTTTACCAAGATCGCGAGTGCCTGCGCCCGAAAGACGAAGGGGCGAGGATGCGAGAGAGGGATGCGAGAGAGGGAGTCGATTTTCCTGGAATTCGCGACGATCGCGAGTCCAGGCACGCGTGGGTTCGCGCGACGCGGTGCATCGCCAATAAAGTTTCGTGGGTTAACGCGGCGCGGGTACGCTCGATCTACCAAGGCCGATAACTCGATTCCCCATCGATCTCGGAGGAGAGAGAGAGAGAGAGAGAGAGAGAGAGAGAGAGAGAGAGAGAGAGAGAGAGAGAGAGAGAGAGAGAGAGAGAAGGGGGGAGAAAGAGGATGGAGAGACACGGTGTCGTTTTCCGCAGGGAGAGCGCGAGCTTCGCCGGGACACGCTTCTGCGGGATTCAATTTGCTATTCTCCCCCGTTTCCGACAACGTCGTTCCCTCCGGTTCCCTCATCGACGACGACGACGACGCAGCTTCTTCGGGAACAAATGAACGAACGAACGACGCGAACGCGGTTAGATGCATCCGCCGCGGTAAGCGCGGCGAGCGTGAGTCGATAAATGGCAGCAGCACGAGGGGATGCGCTATCGAGAGGAGGGTAGATCCGTCGTAGCTGTAAAAGGAGCTCTAACCGAGTTGCTCTCCGTTCCGAAGGCTTCCGCGAATGGAATTACGAGCTGCGCGATCCGCGTCGTAAGAAGACGAACGCGGTTCTCGTGCTTGCGCAAAAGCCACGCGAAAATATCGAATAAGCTATGAGCTGGAACGCATTCTAGGTGAAGATGAGTCACTCGAATAACGCGACGAATTTCCGGCGCACTTTGAGAGATCGCGGGATAAAGTATTACATTTTTATCGAGCACTCGAGAAGCAGCACTATTCGGCGTCGCCTCATTCGAGCGATTCTGCGCAATAATTTTTCATTAATTATTTTTTTTTTTTCAAACTCCTCTTCTCTCTTTTATTAAAATACACACGGGCAACAACCGCGTAACAATTGCTCGTGATGAATCATCGCAATTTTCGCGATTGACATGTTTCCATTTCAGCCACCGATGAATATTCTTCGATCGCGGTTAAATCGCGAGAACAAACGGGGATGGGAAGTGCAGCGAAAAACGGAGGGAGAAAGAGAGGAGGCGCGGTTTACGGAATAATGTTAAATCTATCCAAGGGGGTGGCTCTGGCTGTCGGAGAAATGCGATGGATGGTGATAATGCAAGTTTACGCGACGTTACGGCGCGGGGTCTTAAGCCGGGCTTCGCGAATCACATATTTTGCGGGGACGACGACGGCGGTGGCGGCTTTTGTGCGACGCGGGAATCGCGCTTGCCGCAACGCCTGTGAATAGGATTTTCGCCGACAATGCCACGACGACTCTACGAACGGGGCGAAACTCGATATCGTTCGCAAAGTCACTGCGCGCGCGGCAGAATTTCCGCGAAGAATACGTGCCTGACTCATCGCACACCCTCTCTATGTCTTTCCTTCTCTCTCTCTCTCTCTCTCTCTCTCTCTCTTTTTCTCTCGCTCTTTGTCGCACTTGCAGCAACGCGTGTGTTTATGACGCGCGGATTGAACGCGACGTAAAATAGGCGCGGTCTACATCGGCAGGTGTATTTTGCGAATGCGCGTAATTAACTCAAGGAGACGCGATTCAATATCGAAATATATCGCGCGCGCGCGCGAGCGAGTATCTGTCTAATTGCATTGCGCCTCGTTACGCACATTTCTCCTTCCGTATGCACATGTGTATAATCTTCGCCGCTTGCATACGCCTCCGTTCACGCATCCTTGTCGAATGATTGGATTCACGTTATACGATATTATCCGCTTTCCTTTATCGATAATATCGTCGTTACTCCGATACACGTAGGACGTACGGACGACTAAGCTAATAGTCGCTGTAAATCTTATTATATACAAAGGAATCCTCCCCCTTCCCCTTCGGCGGCGCGTGCTCCTTATTCCACTCGGCGTCCTCGAAAATGACATATTTCGAGAAGCCTCTCTCTCTAGTACAGTTCTAAGGCAGTCAATAGACACAAGACAATACCGAGGAGCGCATAATCCGGGAATGGTTCCTGCATTTTGAAGTCGGATACACAGGGAGAGAGAAGGACGGTATTGCGCACGCGACATTATTACTCCGCCTTTATTGCAGATCTCTCGACCTCTTCATATATATATATATATATCTCTCTCCCTCTCTTTCTCTCTATCTCTCTCTCTCATACATGAGCGCGCCGGTAACGATATTGACGCCAATCTTGCCTCGCTAACCTCTTGTTATCCCCGCAGATTACACGTAAAACCGCGTCCATGATAACATTACACGTCTTGCGTAAGATTACTCCTATCGAGTACGACTTTCAATAATGTGTCAGCATACGGCGCCGTAATGTTTTACCGTTTTGAGGATAATCGATAGCTTAAATATCAAGCTGGATTCGGGTAATTTGGACAAGCCTCAAATTTCTAACACTATTTCGAATTAAGACGTATATATTTAAAAAAGAGAGACCTACGAATTTCTATTATAAATTCGGTAAATATATATATGCACCGCAAGAATGCAACATACCTTTTTGCTGGTTCAAGATTAATCGAGTCACCTTGTTGATGTTATCGGCGGGATCGACGGGCATCAGAGATTTCTCGTTGACACTCAAGAAACGTTCGCATTCTTCCCTCCTTCGTCGAAGCTCCTGCCTGTAATGATAATAAAAAAAAAAAAAAAACGTAAATAAATACAGAGATCCAATGATCATTCGTTTGTGTGTCTACACATTTCTGTCTCTCTCGCTCTTGTTCTATCTCATTAGCCGGGTTTAGAGCGAGGCTCTGTCCCCGCACGACTCTGTATTGTAATTAGCGAAACATTTGCAAGTCATTTATAACGTATGGCGAGAAGGCGCAAGAGCGTTATGAATATTCCACGTACGTCCCGACGCGCGTCGCAGATAGTGCGATATGTACTTCCGGAATAAACACTCGCCAAATCCCCTCTCGACGAGAGCTTCAAATTACTATCTTCTCGAGTTTCACGAAGTAGACGCAAATACTACAGAGTTTCGCGACTACCAGAGATATCCTCCTTCGATGTACACGCAATGCATATTCGGTGTGTAGCAATCTATAGGATAGAATGTTTGATGTGACGTAAGCACTATTGATACAAAGATCGTGCATATATGTATACATGTACATATTCAAAGATCGATATAGAGTGAGAGACAGAGACTTGAGAGATATGTATATATGTACGTAGTATTCATAATTGAAAAGCTTCACGGAAAAGTATTGTAAATTCATCGGATGCGATGCTTTACTCGCTAAAAAGGAACTGTGCTGCCAGTTAAAAATATTGTATATACTTTTAAAATACCCTTGAAATTCGACGAAATCTAAATAAAATATAATAACAAGAAATATTTAAAAATACTTAAAAATATTTATTATATTTTGTGGAAAAAATGGCAAATAAGCGATTTTTGTCAGATTCACTAAATTTGAAATTTTTCAACGCGGATAAAAGTTATTGTTAAAGAAAAATCGCGCGCATCCCCTGTTCGCGAAACTGCAACTTCCTGCTGCGTATACGTAAATTTCTTGCAAACCGAAGAGGAAGCAACGATATAAATCGTGCAGTTTTGCAACAAAAATAAAATTTAAAAAAAAGCAAAAGGAGAAAAAAAAGAATGCAGCATAGCAGAGAGAAAGTCGGTTGGAAATTACAATATTCATTTCGATAAAAGGAAGTGGCACGCTATTCTCGACGTCCAAGGATAATTTATTATCTCGATGCCCAGAAAATTATCCCGTTTTTGCGCCGCGGACACTATTTCGCTGCAGATAACGTCGACTACAATAAATATATGCCTTTGATATATATATATATAATGATGGTACAAAATATGTCAATATATCTCCGCCTGATTCTACCAATAATTAGTGACATCGTTATTTTATGATAATGTGATTTAGCAAGTCCGCGAAAATACGCTGACAACGATACAAAATCGGGTGAGTAATCAAAGTCGTTGGGTAAATCGGGCGAAACATAATTTTAAATGATAAAATTAATATCTATTATAACATTATTAAAAAAGATGTAACTATGTATTCACGTAATACTCGCTATGCGTAAAACTGGTAGCTGTGCTATTTTATCGCTGAAAATCCATTATATCGCTCCACTTTTTAGTCTCCGTTAAAACCTCTCCTAAATTTTCTCTCTTCTGAAATCTATATTCTTCGCTAAAAAAAGAATTCTTTTCCAAAATTTATTCAGTGTTTTAAATATAGGAAACATATATATTATATGCACATGTAATATAAAACGCGGGATAATAAATTATATGCATAAGTAGAGTACGTTTGGCGAATATATATTGATGTAAAGTTTTCAATCTAAGAGACGCGGTTCAACCGACTCTGAAAGGGGTTATTCTATTATGTATTTTAGATTTTTGTTATAAAACTGTTTCGCGCGCGCGAAACAATGTATGGCGCTGACGAATGGGCACCGATGATATCCGCCCCCGGGCGGATCTGGTATCAAATATTATCCATTATTAAACACTACACACAGAGCAACAGGCCCGTAGCAGCGCGCGTCCGTCAATTTTTCAATATTTTTCTGGCTTCGAACGTCAGAGCGCACCGTCACTCATCCCACTATTGTAACGATGGTGTGTATCGGGATAAATTCGCGCGTTACCTTTGTGATACACAGCGCGATACGATACGATATCATTCATTCGCCCGTGTAGATTCCCTGGTGTCGCGTGTCGGATTTTAAGCATATCACTTTTAGTTAATAATTATAGAAAATATATACAATCGGGCCGTGTAGGCCCAATGATACGTGAGCATTATCGGATTTGTATTTCTGTAATCGAGCTCTCGAAATTTTCTTAAATTCAATCAATCCGAAATTAAATTAAAAATTAAATGTCACTGTGTATTTATACCTGCCTAGAACTTGATACCTGAAAATACCATGTAGATGTTCAAATAATTGTTTCTCGAAATAGTCACGAGTTACAATTTTTTATGGAAAACCATTGAAATGTCGAAGGAGCGCGCTCTCTGATTTTCTGCCTCGTTGCAACGCGCAGTGACGTAATATCGGCGATATTTGGGGATAAATAACGTCGATACACGCCGACATTTCGGCGTCCTATCTATTGTCAGCAAATAAACCGGGGAGAATTTTTTTATATCGCGTGCGTGCGTGAGAGAAAGAACGGATCGGAGGCGCGGTACATTTCGCGATTTTTGCGGCCGACGATTGTCGAAATCGATGACGATGGAGGAGAAACAGCGTAGCTCTATTTTTCCTATAAATTGAATTCGGCGCACGTTAAATATTATCGGTTATTAAAAGAGTCGTTCTTGACGCACGTATGTGTGCGCGCGCGCACGCACGATCTGTCGATATTTTTCTGCTCCATGAACACTCACTTTGGGAATTTCTGTCTCTCTCTCTCTCTCTCTCTCACTTTGTCTCTTCATCGTTTCCCACCTCCCTACCGTCCTGCTTTGCCTGGGTTAATTCCGGGGTTACTCGGTAGGGAAGGTCGGCGGTGTCGGGCTTCCAGATCATAGCCATGCAATATATAGATCCGGAGCGACATATCGATCGATGTGGACGGGAGCGGAATAATAATTTGCACTGTTATTGCGAACCTATCGGGTAAAATCAAACCAGGCCGGCGCGTTCGTCCTCTTGTTCCCTCTTTCCCTGCATCTCTCTGTCCTGATACTGAGGGAGCCTGCCTGTCTCCCTCTTTCTCTCTTGATCCTTCTCTCCAGCTTCTCTTGTTCATTATCGCCATCCTTCGCTTTTTTGGCCCGACTGTTCTCTCCTCCTCCTTCCATCCGTTCTTTTGAAGGTAGAGTAAATGCTTTTATTGATTCCTTCTCTCTCTTTCTCTCTCTTTCTCTCTCTCTCCCTCCTTCCTTGTCTTTTTCTGCACTCGTCTCGGCACGTACACACGTTAGGCCGCACGCTTTGTTCGGCGGATGAGTGGAGCAGCTACGAATATGCGAATGACAAGTGGCAATCGATTGGAACTCATCGCCTCCTCGGTGGCGCCCACCTCGTTGACGTTCCCAAAGACGCTTCGCGTCGATAGAAAAATACTCTCGACGTATATTTGCCTCACCATAATGGCTTCATCGTTGTGTAGACGTAATGGAATTCTCGAGACAACCGCAAACGAGAGACAATCCCGCATAATCCCGCACGCGACGCATTCGATTTCGTTCAATATCCCGACCAAATTATAAATATCGTTGTTTTGTTTTGTTAAAATTTAAATAATAAATCTTGAAAAGAATTCTTTTCAAGGAGATTATTCCATTATAAATTTGTAATATATGTATATCAATTGTCGCGCGTAATTTTCATTTATAATATTCATCGTTGTGCAATTTACATTTCCGTCGTATTCATACTCACGTAAACATGGTTTCTCATTCCTTGTGTAAAAGATTGATAAATAATTGATAAGTTTCGCAAATAATTTTATGTACAGTTTCGATATTATTCTTGAAAAACCGCGCCGCGAAAGGGCAGGGATGAGTAGCAAAACTGTGAGCAATCCTGGGTTGACGTGAAGGGAGTATGGTATGGTTTACTTGAAAAACTTTTTTACCGATAGCATAGCCAGCGGGCATTTTAAATAATTCTTCTGGACGCGGATATTAAATTTCTTACCGTGGTTCGCGGTGAGCGTGGCGGATTCCGTGGCAGTCCGTTTAAACGGTACACTTTGTCCGCAAGAACCAGAATTGCTGCGGTATTTTATATATATATATATATATATATATATATATATATATATATATGTATTCCGTGGTTCCGTGGCCGTTTAAACTCTAATCGCGAGTTTCGTAAGAAACCCTTAGGGCTAATTGAGGTGACTTTTTCGACCAGGACATTATTTTACGCTCTGCAAGACGCGGCGACCACCACCCTTGGGCTTTCGATATCGAGTGAATCAATCGCGTTGAAAGTTAGTTTCGTTGTGGCTTTCGAGGGGAAAAAAAAGAAACAAGTTACACAAAGCAGATATTTGTACAGAGAAAAATGATGGGAAATTTTCATCAAAAACGAGCACGAGCATCAGGGGCCATCGGCGAGAGATCACCTAATTAAAGCCGCGAGTGACCAACGACTGTGCGGTCTGTTTGAACTTTCAATTGATCCTTTCCGAGTTTCGTCATGAGCGGATTTACGGCGGATTTTGAGGAGCATAAACGTATTAAATATTAGCGGACGCTTTCGTGAAAATTCTCAAAGTTAGCAAAGTGATTGAGTTTTTTTTTCGTGTATGTACGCTATCGATCATCGATTTTGGAGATACGTTAAAAATGCTCGTTGTCTGCAAATAATGGCAGAGCTTTGAATTTTAATACGCCCCGACGATGTCGCGACATCAGGCATCATTCCAAAGGGAACAATATTCTCGCAAGATTAATCGACGGCACTGATAGTACTGCTACTCTCTCGTACCGCAATATTAAGTACCGCTGGAGATGAATAGTCTTTTTCTAGCTCCTTCATTATTTCGTTATTTGTATGGCTAGTATTCAAACAGTTCATTAGCTCGAATTAAATTATTTATTTCTACTATTATTTTACATCTATTTTACTGCAACTGTCAATTAATCGAAATATCTATGAATCGATTGCTAGTCAGAGAAAAGTCTGAATAGTTATTAAAGTCAATATAAAATGAAAATATTTGCATCTATATTCTTAGAAATAGTATTCTTATCTGTACAAAGTACGACAAAAATTATGATATAACCATGAAGCAAGTGATCCTTCATGAAAAAAATATGAGACGAAATTGCAGAATAGAATATTTTCATAAGAAATTGCGTCTCCAAAGAAGACGGCTCCAAGCTGCCGTGTATACATTCATTTAGATAAGTGAGATACGCCGGTAGAGGGGGGAGAGGGGGGCTGGGAAAGTGAACCATCTTCTTGAAAGTACCCCACACAGCTGTATGGATAATGCGCGCGGGACCGGCATTGTAATTGCGAGGTTAGCAGAGGACATTGCTCATCCACCGCATACATGTCTGATTCTGAGCCCCTCTATTTATCCGATATAGAGAACATATTCATCTCTCATGTATACGCGAGATAAGATGAGGATCAGATAAATATGTCTCGCACATATGAAAGCACAAATTCCATGTTAATGCACGAAAATATTTCTATTCATTTCTCGGAATTCTCTCTCTAATATAGTTAAAATTAAACATAATCTATAAAAGAAAAATACATGAAAATATATCTCTGATATCTCTTTCAAAATTGGCTAATAAAAACAAATCAGTAATAATAACAGCAATACATTATCTATCAAATTTTTTGTGTGACAGAAACTGTGTTCTCAAATAATGAATTATAAAGCAAATTCAAAATTTGATCAAGTGACATGTCCATCTTCTCACTATTTCTCTTCTTTCGACGTTAAATAATATCGCTCGATCGGTTTTCCGGTACATTTATACAATCGCTCTTCGGAAAAAAATAAAAAATAAAAAAAAAACCATTCTCAGAGAAAATTATTTGCGTCGGATCGTTCGATGTCGGTATCAATGTCGAAACGTAGTCCGCAAAAATAATCCAGCCCGGGGCAGGTAGCGTTTGTACGCGCGCGACATTTCTCTTTCCAGCGTTACGCTCGGATAGAAATATGGTCGATCCGGCAGCTATTTTCTCTGCGGTCCGGCTACATCGACGGGGAAGCGGCCAGCCACCTCTCCGGATTTTCTCCCGCTTTTCGCAACGTATCCCTCCCTCCCCCCTGTCCCCCCCCCCCCTCCGTCCCTCCCCCCTCGCTACGGTGTGATACGAAGATCTACGAAAAGCGCGCGCCATTAATTACAACGTATCCAATTATTCTTCGTTACGCGGATGATATATCGGCCAACCGATTCCCATTTTATTATATTTGCGTCGAAGCCCGACGCGCATCCACCGCGCGATGCACGGAGTAATCCCCTCCGCTATAACAATTAATATAACAATACTAATGTCGCAACAATGGACGCGAAAACGAGGAGTAGTTTCGCGCGGAATATCGAGATGCGTTCTTGCGTGGTGTACGAAATGTCATACGAAAACGACTTATGAAACCGACACGAAAAAATGCTCGATACAGCAGCTGTAGTAATAAATAAGCTCGAAAAAATCTTACGTATTTTTTTTTTTCGTTTAGCGAAAAGTTTTTAGAATTCTCTTTCTTTCTTTATTAACATCTTCTTTCTCAACGTGATCCTATATAGAGTCACTAAGTATCTCTCACGTATTTTCCATGACACCCTGCGGATACGGGATTGAAATAGAACCGGCGCCGCCGCGAACTTGTTAATTGCGGAGAGTTGTCTGATGAACGAACATAATGTCGAATCATTGAGATGCGCAACGGTGGCTAGACGGTAGTTTAGCACACGTCAGCGACGTCGAAACAAGACCACTTCACAGCCATGACTAAGCAAAGCGGAGAATCAAGGCGGGGTTACGTCGATTACTTCATTAATTAGCCTGGCCAAAGGTGCCCTCGATCTTTCTCCCTCTCTCCCTCTCTCTCCCTCTCTCTCTCTCTCTCTCCTCTTCTCTCTCTACGCTCGTATTCGCATCGACGGCTAATCCACTCCCGCGAGATTGCGCCGACGCCCATAGAGCTTCCGCTTTTTGTCGGGAAACGCGACGCGTCACCTTGCGCCCGTGGGGATCTTCTTGTCGGGACAGGCTTTGGGAAATGTTTTGTGATGCCCGGTAGATAATCGGTTTTTTCCGTGATCGTCCACTGATGCGCTTAGCTCTATATATATTGTATAGCATTTTGATATAAAATAACATATTTAGTTCCTTCTTCCTTTTCCTAGCGAAAAGTTTCACACGAGTCATATTTAATTCCTATTCTTCAATTTTTCTAAAACACACGCGTGTCTAAATGACGCTCTAATCTTGTAAATGTCTCTTAAACATTCTTTAAATATCTTTCTAACGTGTCTCGTTTTCTCGATCGCGAAACTAATCTCGTAAATTAATAAAAACCGCCATTGTCGGTCGACCTCTCTGCGACACGGATCGTGATTCGCAAGTTCGAGACATTTAACGGATTTAAAGCTTTCGCGGCAGGATTAAAGGTTTAAGGGTCGAATGGTGGAGCCGAGTGCTACCCCTCGTAGCGTTAATTCAACACGACTATCTTGGATACCGTGACGCCGCGTACGGGCGTTATTTTATTTTGTAAAATCCTTGAGCAATAAATCTAATGCGTTTTTACGCTTTAGCTGCCCGCTTAATAAATTGTATCCTCGTAACGACGACGAGAATCTTTCCGTCATCTCGAGCACGAAAGCGTTCCTCGAGCTTTTCATCATCCCCTCCTCTATCCGCTCCCTCTTTATTTCGATAATTAAATCTCTCTTCTGCATTGTCTGCGATCAAAGCCCAAGGCGTTTCGCCTGTTGGAGGAATAATAAAACACCGGAGAACTTTTAATTTATATAATTTACAAAAAAAAAAGTCAAGAGACTGTTACTTGATAAAATAAGTAGTGACATCCATTCGTGATTATCGATTTGAAAATATCGCGATCTATACACGCACACACAATATCGCGAATAATTGCATCGTTAGCAATAGACTTCTCGCTACGAGAATATATATCCGGATATAAAAAGAATTTTTAGTTATTTTTTCTAATCTCTCTCTTTTTTTCTCTCTCTATATATTAAAAATACTCCATTTTAATTAAAATCAATGCAGTATT
Organism: Lasius platythorax; assembly: GCA_963971435.1. Lineage (NCBI taxonomy): Eukaryota > Metazoa > Arthropoda > Insecta > Hymenoptera > Formicidae > Lasius > Lasius platythorax. Next base: position 1,065,370 of record OZ020540.1, read on the forward strand.
TTTTTTTCGAGACAATGTACATCTCACCATATTCCAAGCTTAAAATATAAAATAAAATTACACGATGATAAATTACTTAACACGACGGACAAAATTTCGTTCGTGCGAAACATTGCTCCAGATTTTTCCGCGTGCATGTTTATCCCGATAATCTCATCGCGTCGCATCGCGTCGCCCACCGTCGCTTATCCTCCGAAAACTGCCGCAATCTGGATCAAAGCCCTTGCAGGAACGTGCAGGCCGGCTCGAGGAGCAATCCTTCTTGCCGAACTGACAGGCGAACGTACGAGATTTTCTCGCTCGGCTCGTTCCCAACCTTCTCTCCCTCTCCCGCCCTGATCATGTTCAACATCTGCCTCTTTTTCTCCGCGCGCGTGAGCGAGAACTCGGGTCCGGTCAGATCCCGAGGAAAAACCAGGTTCATTGCGACCGGTGGCTCGTATCCACGATTTATCCAGTCGCGGATTGCCTCCGTGGAGATCAGGGTCGATCTAATTTCGCGCGCGATCCCGACGAGGAAGCTCTGGAGGGGGACCTTCTATCTCCAGCTGATGGCTCGATCTCGTATCTGGTCAATCTCTATCTTTCTCTTCTAGCTCCGAGAGTGTGAGTTCCGGATTTTAGATTTTTCAACCGTTGAATGTGAAAAACACGAAAGAAGAATCACGAAATCTAAGAATATTTTTTTCTTTTTCAAGTATTTTTGCGACAACGTTTGCGTTGCGTTTTTTTTCCCCGATTTTATTCCTTTTAAGAATCGCGCGAATAAATTCAATCATCTCAATCTGATTTTTTTCAATTTATCATTTATATGATATTTTAAATTGTTAATAATTACGATAATTACAATATAAAAATCGCAATAGTACAAATTTTTTTTCGATCGCGTTTTGCAAAAGTTGTCAGTCGTTCAACAAAAGATATTGCACCGTTGAACGTTTGTATCTCTCTCTATCTCTTCGGCGAGGGAGGAAAAATTATCTTACGCATCGCTTTGCTCGATTTAAATTCAACACGGTGCATTTCGTCCATGAGAAGTTCCCTCTTTCCGTTTTAACTTTAACTCTCCTTCTTATGGCTCTTAACTATGACATTCGGATAAAAACGCGAGACATAAAAATGGCTATAAAATGATATTTGATACGGGTCTGTGGAATCTGTCTTCTCTCCCTCTGCCTTTGTTCTCGCGAAATATTTCCCTCGCAATTACACTCGCATAAAATGCAATGACTATTATTTCGTGATAAAGCAAACGTGTTTCCCCGAGTGTCATCCCTGCAAACATTATTTTGCAATGTGGCCGAGCGATGCGCGACGTCCCATCCCTCCACAAAATATCATTCGTTTTGTTTACGAGAGCGATTCGCGTAAAAATCCGCGTATTTTGCGGCAGAAAAGAGAGAGAGAGAGAGAGAGAGAAAGAGAGAGAAGAGAGAACATCGTTCACAACCAGACATCGCAATCTCTCGATGAGAATAGCCCGATAATTTCTGTTGTTACACACCACGAGTACGCGTTTTCTCTCCATGACGTATTATCGATATAAATTTTTAAGGCGATCACGAAAACGCGCGATTGAACATAATCACCGAAAATGGTTCCATAATATCCATATCGCTAATGTGCGGTGTTCGCGTTCCGGCTTTCTAATGATTTACCCGCGCGTTTGAGAATTCCGAATATCCGTCGATAATTGCAGTAATTATAATTAGAATGTTACCCTAATATACTACCAAACATAACGCCGTTTGCAATACGGGACGGATACTGAGTGGCACGAGAATTGGTAAAATCCATTCCGCGTAATCCGTCATGTCTGCATTTATCCGTCATTAATTCAGTTGCGATTTTAATTGACAGAACAGCTACTCCGCTCGCTAACTCACTCGCTCGCTCGCTCGCTCGCGGCTTGCATATTGTTTATATTATCGATTTTGCAGGACGTCCGCGACCACCGACCAGGTGATGAGCGCGGCTTACCCGTGTCTATGTGAATGATGCAATGATAACTATGCTTGTCTGTATCGATAAACCGAGGGGGAATGCATATCGTTAAAGCAAAACTGAAATTTCGGAAACTCCACTAGATAGCATCGAATTATAATGTAATCATGCGGAAACAGCGCATGAGAAATTCAAAGCAGTTTTTTAAGCCTTAAACGCATAAAGAGAACATTTTAGAGATTGTACAATATCTATATCTATTATTTTAATATTTTCTTTAATCAAATTTCTCCTTCTTCTAATAATATTTTAAAGAAATCTTCTCTGCTATCCTCTTTGATAGCACTCTACCTATTTCAATTTAATTATATTTCGCTGTTTAAATTTTTGCAAATTTTTATTAAAAGACCGTGTCCAAAGGTTAATATAAAAACTCCGAAAATGTTAAAAAAAAGTTTCTTCTGTGTAAGCTTAGCTAAATTATTTAGAAAGTATAATAAACTTTCTCCTTTTTCCTTTTTTTTTTATAGCTAAGCTGTTAGCAGATATATTATTAATCTCGCTGAATGTAGAGCAAATTATCCTCGTTATTATTTGGCCGTGGGGAATTTTATTGATATTTTCTCCTCTGGTGTATAATGGCGGTTTAGCCCGCACAGTATTTCGCGCGCGCGTCACGAACGGGGTGCTGCAAACATTTAATACGAGACTATCGCTAATCAGCTGATTCGTATCTCTTTTCGATTCGGGGAACAACATGAAGACGAGTTGGAAGATTGCTCGCGCTCGTGTTGCTCAAAATATGTACTTCTCAAATTGATCCTGTTTCACCAAAATAAATGACGCGACTCATTTATTTTCTTCTCCTAATAAGTATTTATCGGGGGAATTCTTGTGATAAAGGTACGATGTCCCTCGCGCAACAAATGTCAATATCGAATAATTACTCTCATGTTTACGATCGTTTATCATTCTTGCAAATTCGATAAAAATTCGATTTCGCAGCGAGAGTAGCAAGTAGTTTGTTAATATAGGAAATGAATGTACATACCAACAATGACATCGAGTCTTACGATCTTTGTAATCCGTCTTGCGCGATTTCCAAAATTCTCGAATCTCTTCTTATCAGGCACAAGTATCAAAACGAGCATAACTTTTTAAAAAATCGCGATTAAATCTTCCTTTGTTAGTAAATTTTAAATAATTCGCTTTTCGCGTAAAGTTAATGAGCACTTAACTTAAAAATTTAAATCTTATTCGTCACGCTTCATCTCCGCCTGGTATCGGTCGAGCAACCGCCCTCAAAAGGGCCACATTAAATGTTTATTGTTCATCTACTCAAAGGACCGCTCATACTAGTCGTACGGCTAGTTTCACGAGGTTAACCTAGCGGCGGTACCGCAGAGAGGAGATAGGCTAAAACCGGAGTCTAGTTTCGTTCGGTGGCGCTCGCCGCCAACGTCCCGGTAAGTGCCCATCCCTTCTGAATATTTTAGGAAGTACGCGCGCGTATCCCTCCCTTTGCCCCCCTCCCCCGCTATATTATATCGGGGCTCGAAGCCGCCGGTGGACCCGGACGAGCGTATGCCCGGGTCCTGATACATTTGCGATTAAATACATCGGTGTATGCGGAGAACGTTGACTCGCTTTCACGAGTGCGCGAAAATTATAAATAACAGCCGGAAGCGGCGTTTCAACCGCGAAAAACGAAAGAGAGCGTATCGTGAATTCCGTACGAAAAAAAAAATCGCGGTTTTCGTATCGCGGTCTGTTTGTGAAATTCGACGAGATGCACAATCGCGAAATCGATTTCGAGAATTAAGCGAGCTTCTTAGAACGGCGTCGTTTATAATCTTATTGTTAGACTAAAGAAAACGCGCAGATATATTTTAGAATCGAATTTTTGGAAGCATTAGTTGCTTTAATACGATATTGTAGCCACGATTTTTTTTGTTATTACTATGCAAAGTAACGGGCCTGGTTTTCGCGCCCAAAATCGAGGTTTCATGAATTGAGATGCGAATACTTACATCGATTTATCCGGCAGGTCGTGTTCGGCGGCCAAACGCAGATCCTCCAACGCGAAATGATGTTCTTTGAGGGCCATAAAGATCTCGGCTCTTCCCAACAGCGCCAAGGGCAACGACATACCCTGATCGACCGTCTTGCTCTTATCTGAAACAGATGCCGTCGATATCGTGTTATTTGGGAAAATATCGCTATCCGGCCTCGAGCTTTGTTCATCGATTATCGTCGAGCGAACAATTTATCGTCACAGAGCGAATGAAGTCATGAAAATGCGGAAGTCTTTCGAACGATTGATGCGTGTTGGCAGGACACGGTAAGCAGAACTCGAACAAACTATTTATTCTAGTTGTGCATCTGGCGCGATGCCTGCGATCGGCTCGCCGAAAGCGTATTTTAGAAATCCTTGTAATTCATGGAAATTTTAAGATATGTGTTTCATTTTAGAAAAAATTAAGCACATAAATATACCGTTACCGGTCTAATAAATTGTTGCTCAAATATATTTAAATTAATTAATAATTAACAATTAATCAAGTATAAATAGTATTTATATTGTAATAAATAATAATGACATGATAATTAAACGCATTGCGTTCTAATTAGTGAAATAATTGTATTATTTTATACGAATACAAAACTATGTATAGATTCACTAATCATTTGCTAGTGATTCGTCCGAATAATTACTTTTAATCCATACAGTAAGACGCCAATTATCTGGAGTAATATAGTAATAATACGTTATCTGTGCACAAAACTCTTGAAGAAAAAACAAAGTATCAAATCAAATAATAAAAACAATATATACATATATAATATATTGCTTTATATATATAATAATAAAGTTTCAATTAAATTAAAAATAACAAATTCTGAACGTTTACACGTTCGGATATTGATCCTCAGAGAGAATCACTACTCGGATAATTGGCGTTCCACTGCATTTGTAGCGACCTAGTTGAGGAGCACGCAGGATAGCCTGACTGAAAAGCAAAAGAGCCTTGTCGTATTGGCCGACGGCGGCGAGCTGGTATCCCTCGAGTCGTCTGCGTTTAGAAATGTCGGCATCCTTGTCCCTGAAAAGGGGCTTCACCTTTGCGAGCGTGTCGACCACAACGTCCCGTATTTTCGCATCGGCGAACACCGCCCTCACCCGCCCAACGTCGTCATCGATTCGGCCGAATATCCTAGATGTCCAGGTATCGCCCGCGGTCCGCATCACGGACTCGCTGAAATCGTGGAAGAATCCCTTCTTGCCGGAGCGCAGGGTCTCCGACGAGCAGATAGTTCTGTAAAATTCATCGTGTTTCTGCATTCCTGCCCGCGGAAAGACGCTCGCGTGCCACCCCGACGAAACGTCCCCCTTTGTGCTGTGCCGCGTTCTCCTTTCGCCCCGACTCCGCGCTTCGTTAACGAGATCCTGTATGTGTGTGTGTGCGTGTGCGAGTGAATCGCCTTTAGCGACTGAAATACGGTCCGTCCCGTTTTTATATCGCGGGTTAATATGCCCTCTTAGTTGTTACGATTGCGCACCGCTCTTACATAAGTGACTTTCTTTTCTCCTCCCCCGTCTATGTATTCCGTTTTATTTAAAGCGTAATTATTTCCTGTTACTTATTACTTTCTTCAGTCTGTCCTTTTTGTATTTATATACGGAGACTTTGAAAGAAAAATTTATCTTCCAAAGATTCTTATCTTAATTTACTTCTAGCAATTATTATTACGCTCTTACACAGTATCTTGGTTTTCTTAATATTCTTAGCTAATTATATTTTGATTAAATCCTCTTGCATATTTTTACTACTATAAGAGGGAGATTCTCCTGGAATACACAATTTCCTTCTCTCTCGATTTTCTTATACGCTACGAGTTGTAGCGACGACTAGAAGTCCGTCTTGTTACTCCCAAGGTTGCGTCGTCGCGTTTCCTTCGACCGATCCTTTTGAATATTACAGGAGCTAGTGTTTTGGTATTTTGTATCCGTCGTTCTCGTCGAACACGCGACCTCGTTTCGCGAACTCTCGGGATTAAGAAGGAACGGGCCTGCGACACGAATTTACTGGGCGCACCGACCAGAATATCAAAGAGCTGTGTGCAAAATATTTTGTCGAGGAAAATTTCGTTAAATCCGCATAATAATTTCGTATACTTTGTCGACTTCTCTATAGTCTGGCTAGAAGAGCGCGAGTCCGAAAAAGATGTTCCGCAGTACTGAATCATAAAAAGCGGTCCGGATCCCTGTCCTCTCGTCTCGAGAATTAAACGACTCTATTCGCCCGTGAGAAATGGCCACTCGGGAATCCTCTATCAGAGGCGAGACCCGAATATAAAAAACTTTTCCCGTCAGACGAGTCCTTCTTCGCTACTTAAAATCCCATATTATACGCTCTTTTCAACCCTTTTGCTTATATTATTATTATTTTTCCTTCATTTACATCCACTTTACCACCAAATATATCTATATTGCCTTCAATTCCTACTTTAAACACCGTTTAATTGCGTTGCCTCTAATCGTTTAAATAATGTATACATCACTTCACAATCTGTCTTTGCCAGTTTTTCATGCAAACTTTTCACTATTCCTCTCTTCAACCATCCATCGAGTCTGCATCCTGATATTTTCTTTCTATTTTCCCCGGTCGCGCCGATTCGCAGTTTCGAAGCACTATCGGTCGAGACACCCAAGTGCATACAAAATGACTGAAACGGATTACCGTTGGCGTACCGTTCTCCCCTCGACGAGTAAAACTTTAAAGATCCTCGACCACTCTCATTCACCGCGGAAACCGCAGTACCCGGGGATTCTTCACGCCTCTCGCACCGGCTCGATGCTTTATGAGGGGTTTACTTTATAGACACGAACGAGGTATTAGAACGAAAGACCGGTATTAGACTGAAGGCGCCGCCAGAATGCGGACGAATGGAAGGAGCGAATATATATGGGGAGAGGGACGAGGACAGAATGCGCTTAAGAAGGAAAGCTTCTTTCTCATCTTCTCTCTCACTCTTTCTCTCCCTCTCACTCCTTCTCTAAAAGTTAGAGAAATAATTTTAGACGCGATCTATTTCGGTCCTACACTAGGCACTCTCTCCTCATTGCAGAGTCCTCTGGCATCGTCTATTCGCAAGCGTCGAGTTAATCGCGAACGCCGCGAAAATTTCTCGCCGATAACGACATTCGCGATCTCACTTTGTCTGACCCCTCCCGTCTTCTTTTTCTCGCTCATCCTTTTTTTTTTCGCCGATGTTCCTTGCGGTCTTACCTCGCCTCTCGAGTCGACGCGGAAATCCTACCCCCGATATCCTACCCCGTCACTGCCGTTCTACCACATAGAGCCCCATTATAGTCGAGAAAATTTATCGCCGAACGTCCTTGATCCCCCCCCCCCTTCCTCTTTCTCCTTTTCCTCCCCATCAACCCCAATACCACCCTCTTTACTTCCTTCTCGCTCGCAAAGGAAAATACCTGGATTCGAGTAACTCGTAAATCGAACTAGCTGGAGTAATAAAGTCGTACCGTGATGTTCCTCGTGCGAGGGAGATTCCGCCTACAGAGTTTCCACACGACTTTTGTCCTTGCGACTTTTTGCCATAGTATGTCAGGCAAAATCTTCCAGTCTCGTGTGCGCGAGACCACGTTTTTATGTGGTTTTCCCTCGACCGCTTAATGGAGAGGCAGATCCTACTTCGTTTCCCGGCGACAAATTTTAATTCTTCGGATCGCGTCGACTAATGTAATTTTAATTACATCACTGTTATTTCATTCGCGTTTTTTATTTGTGATTTTATATCACATTAAAATAAAAAATTAAAATACAAAATTGCCGAAAAAATAAAAAATCTTTCGATGCTGATTTTCTTTTTAACAAATATGTGAAGACATCAATAGTTCTCTAACATTTATAGTGAAATAATATTATAATCCTAAATTGAAATACACATTCTGTGGAATAAATCAAAATCTTTGCAATAAAAATCTTTCCTCATATATGTGCCAAGATAAAATAAACTCAATCTTGATGAAAAAATTCACAATTAGAGAATATATATAGTCCTGTATAATTGTTAAAATTTTAATTCCTTTACAATTTCTTATGCAAACGATATTTTGGGCACGTTTTAAAAGCAAGTTTGCAAAGGTACATCCGTCCGGCCATCTGGCCCGAGAGAATTTGTGCTCGCCTCCGACGCGTTTTCCATCCTCGAAAATATAAAGTATCGATGCCGCCGCTCTGATGAAATATCGACACTTGACTTCTTGGAGTAAATGGAACCTTTCGCGCGCGGTAACGTCATATGAAATTCCCGGAGGATCACCGACAGGACCGCCGGCAGTTGTATCGATTTAACGTCCGACCAAGTATGCCCCGTTAGTCGTCATATGCGTGTCAGGTTTCTCCCTCGCCTTATCTATTCGCAATCCCGCTCATATTCTTCTTCGGAACGTATGAATTTTTCAGTATTGTCGTCGCGCCCGATTCATCCCCCACCCTTTACGAGAGAGCGTCGGAAAGGATTTTGCCGGAACAGACGCCAAATTCTGGGATTCGCATTAAATTATTATATACACGATTTTTCGCTTCTGTCGCGTTATTCTGTAACGGCAGATTGTCCGAAAGCAATTTATATTCCATTCTAGAAATAAATGACCTCGTTTTTTCGTCCAATTCCTTGGTAGAAATAGCCCATCATGCGGTAAACAAATAATAATGTTGCGTGACAAACGGCAATGCCGGTGCATTCGTGTCTACGTAAAGGTACTTATTGAGTTAGATATTTCTTCGTGTTAGATATTTCTACGACACGATCTTTTTATTTCTCCTGCAGCATTTTCGCAATTGCAATTGCGGCTGCTAACGAAAGTTCCTTCCGCCGAGTGGTTCAGCCCAATTCCGATAGGTACATTAAATTCTGCGGGTAATCCCTTTTTTTTTTAAACCGACTCTCGCGTGCACACTGCGGCCGTTTCTCATGCGTAGTTTTTTTCTCGGCGAGAACGTTCGCTGACAATATATCTGCGCGATAATCGGGTCGATTTATGAACCAAGATGGGAAGCGGTTACTGGCGGAGCAAAATGTTGGCAGCTTTATCGGTCTCGAATTCTCTCTTGTTCTTTATATACAGAAGGAGGGGAAAGCAATGTTTGATAGATTCACCCATTCGCTCAGTGCCGCTAGTAATTAATAAATCCGTTAACTTATGCGCCATATATTTAATACGAGACGCGGCAATGTCGTCGTTATCGCGCGTTAAACAGGATGATCGCGTGCACCAAATAAAGCATCGCATAATTCGCAGTTAAGTTTTCGCGGCGACCGTTTAATTCCTATAGACGTTAAATGGCATTCTTTCTTTTCGTCGGACGAGGTAAGTCATTTCGCGTGTTAGGGCAGAAAGACGCGGCTGATTCGCGTAATTCGAGCAAATTGCACAATAATGCCGGCGCGGAATATTCGCCGAGGGATCTTAATGGTATTTTTATCGACTTTCTTACCAACGCAGCGACGATGTTCGTGCGCGGTTGTCTTAAAAAACGTCGAGGAGGTCTGCCGTAACAAGAAAAAAGCTCTTTTCCTCCCTCACCGTAGACGTGTATCGCGGAATACATTTCTTTTTTTTTGACGAATCGTACGCTAATTTTTATATTAGTTATTCAAATTAATTTTCCCTGCGTGCGTGTCCTCGTCTCTCTTAACCGTAGCTATAAAGGCGCAAAATTACCATCGCACCCTGTTCGACGAAATACCTCACTTTGCCTCTGAGCGTCCGGCGCCGCTGACTACGTGTCATTAAATGCAAATTTCGCGCGGCCAGTAGGGCAACTGGAGACCAAAGTTTAAACCGTATTTAGTGAAGCGTTCTTGCCGATTAGAGGAGCGGAACAGATGTATTTCCGGAACATATGATTACCCGCGGTGAACACCGGGATTCATCGCGGACTCGGTATTTACAAATGTCTGCACGTGTTTCGGTGGTTCGATAAAATACATCCTGTACATACATACATTTCGCCAGCGAGTGTATTTGACGAATATCGAGCAAAACAAGATAGCAAAACTGTTTTCGAAAAATTCGTTCGTCGTGGGAATTACATCGATGAGCAGTTAACGGCATTATTGATATCCTCCCGCGAGCTGAGTCAATCTTAATTAACGTAAATTTTCAACCCGATTGCTTTCACATGTTACTGGATCAATTCCCGCTTATGTCAGCGCGCATTAAATATTAGTCGTCTTTTATACGCCACGCAATCCGATCTCGAAACATGACACCGAATGAAACGTGTTGCATCGCTCGTGCTTTAGGCGACACAAATAAAATGCCTTCATTAGATAAGCACTTTTCTAAAAAAAAAAACAAAAAAACCGATTTTAAATTAATCATAGATTTCAACGAAGAAAATAGGCAACGTTATCTAAATATTAACGAGCGCAATTAGTTGATAAGAAGCTTCCTTCAACAAAGATATTCTTACTCCTTTTATTCAGCAATTATCAAAAATTTTGTCCTACACTGCAAATAATTATTTAACGATATCTAGACGCAAGATACGCGACATATCGAAAGTTTTATCATCTTTTTCACTTAATAACATAACGCCGTTTTGATGACGCTTAGCGTACATCTGTCAGCGCATTTTATCACTCTCGCGTCTCTTTCGCAATTTCTTTTTATCAATATACCGCCAGTCGTATAGTCGGGGCGATCGTACGATATCGTACTCACGGGTGTTACATTAACTCACCCGACCTTCTTAACGTCTGAACGTGACCGGAGCGTGCGTGTAAAACCCGACGTGCGCAAGCGGATTCTTTCTTTCGTTGTGCCTTTCGCGCGCGCGCGCGCGCGCGACATAAGCGGGAATTTTTGTTCTCTTTCGATAAATTGCGGATTCTTTCTCGAGAGTTTCTAGTGCGTCAGCGCGCAGTCATCAATCTTGCCGCGAGCCAGCCGGAGAATCCATCGAGCTTCTTTCGAAACATTTGATAAGTCAAGTCAAAAAATACGATAAAATACGCTAAATGTGCATATAAAATTGCCAGCACACATCAATCTCCTTATGTTCTAATCTCAATGTCCTACAAATCGTATTTAAGAAATAGAAGTTTGTATCGGTTTGTATGCCAACTTTATATTTATACGAGAATTAGTAATAATTTTTTATTTCAATTAGAATCGACGGAGCTCTTGAGAGAGCACTCGTTTTCTTCTTCGTTATACGTCAAAATATTTCTGACGACGCTCTTGAATCGAACGAATCGAATAAGATGAGATCACCTAGATAATTATTTGAAAATGTATCGTTTAAATCGTGATCTAACCTATTGTAGGTACAATGACAGTTTTCGAGACTCCAGACAGCGATTTTGCAGCATCCATATGTAATCCGGGCTATCCGTGGGCAGCTCCGGACCGAAACCGTCGCGTTTCCGCAAACTAGTTTATGCCGAGAACCGTGCAATAAATTATCGTGAACGGCCCCTCCGGGACCGCTTTTCACGATGTATTATGCGCCGGACACGCTCGCGGAAAGCACTTTACGCAAATGAGAAGAAAACGCGCCTCCCTCCCCGCCGCCCGCGAAGACAAGAATCGATTTTTAAAAGACGAGCCCCGAACTTCTCTCCCTCCATTTTCGTTTCTCTCGACGATTGATCTTCTATCTCGTAATGTATTGCGCGCGAGTACGCCTCTCATTTTCATATAAATCCAGTCTTTAGCGAGAGAAAGAGAAATAAAAGAGATTACTCAAATTTTACTTACGCGGCGGCTCTTATTGCCCGGCTTAACGGAATTTAATTCCCGGAGCAGAGTAAAAATATCAGCATCCATCTATCGATTGTTTGGCTCTCCCCTCGAGCGCGCTCGACATATTTATTTGCACCATTTAATGGAAGCACGGTATTATTATACGAACGATCTTTCATCCCTTCTCGGATATACATATATGCGTGCGAGAGTAAAGTATGGCTGCGGCCCCGCGGAATGTAATCGTCCATGACGCGATTAGCCGCGAAAATCTTGCCGAATCATCAGGTGGTTCGCCGCGCGACCGCGGCAGGACTGCGCAGTTTGCACGCGTGTTTGTCGTCGTAAGCCTAATTGTAAGCCGGTTAATTACGGCGTTTATTTGCGCGCTCCCGTTCGTCCGCCACTCCTGCCCGAGGTTTCGTCCAAGATCGGTAATCGTCTGTGACGTACGAATCTCATTATACCGGGCACCGGGCTGACCGATTAACGATATCGAATGTACGATAAACCGTCATCAATTGTCAGCGCGAATTACGCGTCTCTCTCTCTCTCTCTCTTTTTCTCTTCTACGAATCGGCAGCGTTAACGAAGTCAATTAGACGGGAGAGGCTTCGTGACTGCATTTCGCGACGCAGAAATCTTCAACGAGAGCTACGCGTATCGGTTCTCCCTGCTCGCGCAGATTTAGCGAGATAATTCGATCGATCGATTCTCCCTCCCCTTCCTCCCTCTACCACCGTCCGTCCCGACGACGGCGTCCGTGCTGCATTTCCCTTCTCTCGTCCTCCACCCTTGTCCCCGCGCTTCCCTTTTGCTTGCAAAGCGCACGCCGGGCAATCTCATAAAGATGAAAGCGATTTCTCGATGTTAGCGTTTTAATTTAATCCTCTTACGCGTGGAAAACGGCGAGCAAAAATGTTTTGTGGAATGTCTTCCGATTCTCCCGTTTCGTTCTCTTTATCAAGAGATTTTATGGATACGAGTCGTTCAACGAGTTCTCTCTCTGAATGCTTCCTCGACCCCGCTATGATTGTTACTTGGAAGTTGCGATATGGAATGTTCTTGGATTGCTTGGCAAAAATTCGCCGGAGCAGAATTGCCCGCTCGATCTCATGATTAATTTAATATTTTTATTCGCTCTTTTAATTAATTACGCATACATATGTATGCGCAGAGACGAGTTTCAATTAGGATAACCGGGCGACGCGCGCTAGTACGAACGTTAGTCTAAATTATACGAGTAACTCGCGTTATAACGAGTGTCAGTTCTTTTATCTCGCCGGACGAAATAAACGGGGGGAGGGGAGGGGGGCCTCGAAGTCCAAATGTTAGCCTTCTTATCAAAAGAGTCAATGACGTTGAAAATAATATCCCGGGCTATAGACGCCTTGCATCAGCCATTTATCTCGAACCGCAAAAACTCCATTCTATCCGCCAGAGAGAACCAAGTTACGGAAGTTTGCGAGCACTCGCTGACCGAGGTAGCGTTGCGAGATCTGAATTTCTTGGCGTTGCCAAGCCGAGAGAAGCTGCTGCTGCCGTTGCGTCTCTTTCGGACGCCATAAGGCAGCGAATCGCTATTATCTCCGCGAGCGAAATCGATAATCCGTTTCGCCCGCGAAGACACACGAATCAAAGCTTCCATGCGATCTAATTAGTCGACGAATGTCGGTGAAACGTCGCTCCGTATCTATTACGGCAGACGTACATACAGAGATCGGAAATTATATTTGCTTATTATGCGCAAAGTACATTAAATGTAGCGCAAAATACACGTGTAAGGCAAAATTAGCGTTCGGACGAAAATACGAACGTGGACAAAATTATCTGTCTACGAGAAATTAAAGGGTATTCTTTTGGCCAAAAAATATTTTAGCCAAAAATATGTACGTCATTAGTCGTAGATATTTAATTGTTAATATTCAAATGATGTGAATTCGACCCCAAGTTATTGATGTATGTATATTCCGTTTTATATATTGTTCTTCTATTCATTTGTTTATAAATTTAAAGATGAGTATATGTATGTCAAACGAAAATAGAACGCGAATGCGAATGTTCTTTAGTTTCTTTTCGCGTTCCTGCTATAAATCTACATACATTCGCTCAATGTTCATTCATTCGTTCAATGTGTATTTATTATAGACTCGACACATCAACGACCACAAAACGCCGAGGGAATGCCCGAACTAATGTTATTTGAGCAGGAAATGGAACCATTACTTTGCTATATAACTGGCGATTTTCATAGAAATGTGAATTCACGTAATTTAGCAAAACGACCGCGCGGTTCGCGATTTCTTTATTCCACGCGCAATTGACTCGTGTACTTCAATCGCAACGAAATTCGCTATCGTTAATATTTCAAGTTTCAAGCCTCGCAATTATCTTAACAGCGTGTTAAGGTAGTCTTTTCTCCTTTCTTTTTCCCCCACGCTCGTTTCTTTTTTTTCTTTTTTTTTTAAAAGTCTCCGCATATCCCCGAGGTAACTGCGGCGATATAAATGTTTCACGATGTCGCCTGCGGAATCTCCCGGTCGCCGCAAAATTTGATTAACGAATCCCCTGAATTTTCTCTCGGAGGGACATCAGCGTATCTGAAGTTCTGTATGACAGCTCTCCGACGAATTATTAATGACGCCGTAGGATTACCGCCCGTGTTTCGCGATGTTCCCCGTGCTTCCTCTTCCCATGCCAGTCGCTTATATTGAGATTCATTCGTCGCATCGCGTCAGGCGATACATCCATTTCGCGCGTTTTATTCCGCGGAGACCGCTCGAAGACCAAGAGATCCGCGATTCGCGATAGAAATGGATATATATATATATATATACACGCGCGCGTCATTTCACGTAGATTATAATTCCATCGACGTTCGTACGCGAAATAAAATTATGAGCCGCGCGCACGATGTATTCTGAGGCGGGCGTTATCGATCGGATGCGTTGCAACTGGCGCTAATTGCAATTGACGATTAATAATTAACGCATACGTCCATAATCCGCCGCGAAATAATGTATCCGCTCCACGCTTCGTCGTATGCGCCGCGGTGCGACAAAAAATTTTTACGATATAGCACGACGTGACGACAACGAAAGCATCTGGCTGGAATAACGCTGCGTCATTTCGGAAAATCATGCATGCCATTAGGAGAGAATCGATACTCGTAATAATTTTTAAGACGAGTTCTGTTTTACGCTCTCTTTATTCCGCTTGCTTATTCTCCAACGATATTCATCGGATTCGTAAAATGCGCGCGTGACGCAGCATTATTTCAGCTAAGTGCGTTTTAATTGTTTACAGGGAACATTGCAAGGTTCTTTTTTACCACGATCGCACAAACGATGGTCGATGATTGATTGTTGCATCGCCCTCCATCTCTCTCTTTCTCTCTCTCTCTCCTCTCGTTCGATCGCACACACAGTCGGACGTGGGTCTTCGAGCGTGCGAAATCGCGACTAATCGCGGCGAGAGCGCTCGCGGATTCGCGCGCGCATTCGGCCCGATCTCTCTTGCGTGGGCGTCGAGACTTCACGCAGCACTCGGGCGCACACGAACGAACGCGACGGCGGTGGCGGCGGCGGCGGCGGCGGCGGCGGCGACG